>LNGK01000009.1:18097-319425 GCA_001510575.1 Knoxdaviesia capensis | reverse complement strand
TTAATACTATTTATAAAGGTAGGGGGTAAAAAATAAGATAAGTAGTTAATAGCTATAAAATACTATACTAGAATAGATAGGGGGAAAGCTTCCTTCTTATCCCCTATAGGATCTAGGCTTCCCCTAGTCTAGATCCCTAATGCCTTCTAAGGCTTCCCTTCCTATACTAGGCTCTTTATAAATCTATATTATATCTATTATTATTCCCTAGGCTATTTATCGTAGCTTTATTCTTTATTATAAACTTCCGGCTATATAAAGGATAATATAATATGAATTAATCTAATATTTAATAAATAGTAATTAGATAGGAATAATAATAGTAACCGATAGGAAAATAGGTATCTATATAATAAAGGGGAACTTCCTATTTATAGCGTTTCGGGTAGCTATAGGTACCGTTTTATTTATCTAACGATATAAATACCTTAGTATTAGATAGTATTAAGAGGGATTAAGAATACTACGACGCCTAGTTAAATAGTAATAGCCTATACTATACTATATAAGTAGCGATTACGTAACTCGTTTACCTATTATTAGTTAATATAGGCGGGCGCTACGCTAGGGAATTAGGTTATAAAAGTAGTAGGGACCGGGGCGTTAAGGAAAGGGGGTATTATTACGATAGCGGTAGCTACTATTAGTATAGCTATCGGCGTAAATACTAGTATTACCGGTATAACGGCGGCTCTACTAGCTAGTATTAGTACTATAACGACTAATATAGCGGGTACTACTACTAGCGGAGTAAGTACTAGCGGGGGTCTTCCCTTAATAATATTAATTTCGGCGGCCTCGGTAGCCGAAAAGAGAGGTAATAGGTATACCGTAGTCGGGGCTAGCGTTAAAGCCGTACGCTATAGGTATATAATAGTTAGTTAAACGGGTACGGGGAGTCCCGCGAAGGTATATAGTATAGCTACGGTATTAATAAAACGGCTCGCGTTATTAAATTCCTCGTTATTTAACTTCCGATTAGCGGCCGTAGCGCCTTTATTATAGATAAGTAGATACTTAGCTATAGCGATATCCTATAGCGCTTAGGTTTACGTACTTAACGTATTAATCTAATTCTCGTTAGTATCTATAAAGGTATCTATTTTAGCTAATATATTACTAGGTACTTAGTAATTAGCTTAATAGTTATAGTATTTAATATAAGTATTTTATATAATATTATTAATAACGTATCGATAATAGAGAATACCCGGGTATTTAATACGTCTTAGTACGTATCGGGTATATAGAATCGGCTCGATAGCTCTAACTATAGCGGTAACGCGCGGTATATTTATAGCGGGAATAGTAGTAGGGGGAATAGCGGCTATAGTAGGTAATAGAGTATTATTAGCGTTATTATTATTATTATTAATAGGCTATTAAGAGATATTATTATCGTTTATAGTATAAATAGTAGGCTCGGTAAGTAGAATAGCTATTAATAATACTAGTAATAGGAAGGATAGATAGGAAAGAGATAGTAGTAATAAGAGAGATAAAGAACTATCTAATTCTAAATCGTTTATAGCTAGAGATCGCTAGCTTCTTATACTTCTTTATTAGTCGTATAACTATTCGTTTCTTTATTTATTATAAATAAGAAAGAATTTAGCTTTTTATTATAAAAGGTAAGGTTATTATAGCGTTTATCGTACTATAGTAGTCCTTCTATTAGCTAATATAGTCCTAATAGCTATTAAACCGGGTAGTTACTAAGAAAAACGGGTCTTAGAGGATAGAAGGGATAGCTAGATAAAGGACGTTTAGGTTAATTACGGTATTTAGAATATCGTACTATAGCGGTATTATATTATTTAGTATTAGATAATATAATTAGTACCTCCTTCCCCTCCCTTCGTTATATAAATATAGGAAAGTATAATAGTTAGCTACGTAAATATAGGTAGCTAGCGTAAAGCGTAAGAATTAGGAATAAAGAAGGGAAGAAAGAAAAAAAATAGTATATAGGCGTAGCGGTAAGTCTAGAGCGTTCTATTAATTATTAATATAGTAAAATAAGTTAAAAATAAGGAAATACGTAGGAAAAAATCGGAAAAAGTATATAAAAGGCGGAATATTAGCGGTAATAGCGGTAAAATAAAAAAAGAATAATAAAAGAAAAATTCTAAAAAGGGAAAATAGTATAGCTTAATAGTAAGGCGTAGCTAAAATAAAAATAAAATAAAGGAAATTAGGATATAGATAGAATTAGGATATAAATAGGGGATAACTATAGAACGAATATTATAAAAGAAAAGTAAAATAATAGATAAAAAATAAAAAAAAAGAAAGAAATAGTATAGGGTAAAGTAACTATCTACTAATAGACGATAGACGCTTACGATCTAACTCGAGTAGGCGACGACTAGTATACTAAAGGCTATAAATAGGCTAGCTATCCTTAACGTACGCTAGGAATAAGTTAAACCTATTATAGCGTTTATCGAGCCGATAACCGCTTAGTAATTCTAAAGTATAGGTATTACCTTAGTAAACGTCGATAATAAGCTACGGTCCGTCGTAGAATAGCTTATATTTATACTTTTACGGTTAATATCGTAACGTTTAATCGCCTTTACTAAAAATACGATACGTAGCCTTATCGTTTTATAATATAATATAGATATATATTCGGTATACCTTTATAGAATTAGATAATAAGCGAACGGTCTTAAATAACTATCTTTCGTAAGCTAAATCTTATTAGGAAGCGATAACTTTATCTATAGTAGGCTCCCGTTCGTATAGCGTAGTAATATAGGTAGCGCTATCGTAGGGTTCGGTACTAAAAAGTAAGTAATACGGGGAAAAGCTACTTATTTACGGTTTATTTAAGTAGATACGTATAGCTTTAGGAATAATTATTAGCTAATTAATATCTTTTCGGTTTTTAGTATTAGCGCCGGCTAGATAATTAGCGATATATTTAATTTACTTATTAAAGCGCTTAACTTAGCTATTTATCTATAGATAGTATATTATTATATAATACTATTATATAGGGGGGTTATAGTTAGCGAAGAGGGTCCTAAATTTATTAGAGTTAAAGGGGGTACTATTATCGGTAATAATCTTAATTAGTAGTCTAAATACTACGTAAATACGTATTACTAGTAACTTCGTAATAGCTAAGGTGCTATTATAAGGGTCTATAGTTATTATAGCGTAGCTAGTAGTATACTTAACTACCGTTAATAGCTATATCCGTTTACTATTAATAATAAAATAGCTAATAAAGTCTATTCCCTAGCGTACTAATAGTTATATAGTTAGGATCGGTCGTAGCGATTCCGTTACTTTAAGTAGCTTTTATAATAATTAATATTCCGTATACTATCGAATAGCCTTATTTATAACTAAAATTAAGTTAGGATACTATATTCGTTTAGCTAATAACGTATATAAGGTACTAACGCGCGTATAGCCTTCTAGCTTATAGACCTTAATAGCTTCTAAAATAGAGGCCTTATACGTTAGTATCTTTATTAAGATACGGTTAATAACGGTATATATTTCGCCGTAAAAGATAGCGAAATAATCTTAAACGAAGGTTAAAGGGATACGATAGGGGAGTAGATAGCTATTCTCTAGGTAGTTAATAATATCCTAGATATCGTGCTATCTAAGGTCGTCTAACTTCTTAATATTAAGGGCGATTAGCGTATCGTTCGTAAGTTATTTAGTATTTATAGTATTACTTAGAAGCTATTTAGTATCGTTTTATAATAGTTACGCTAGTAGACGTATCTTAAATCGTTAGTTTAATAGTCTAGGGGTCTCGTTATTAGTAGTAGGAAAGGCGTTAGTTAATATATTATTATCGTTCGTTTCGTACCCTTCCTCCTTATTCGTTACGAGCGCTATATCTATACGCGGCCGTAATAACTAATTAGCTAAAATATTAGCTTTATTAAATTAGTAGTAAATATATACGCTATAGTATATAATTATATTAAGAAATCGTAATATTCTAGCTAGCTATTCTTACTTAGTAGTAAAAAGGCGTAGGGTTTTATAGTTAGTAATAATAATAATCTTAGTAGCCTCTAGCTAGCTCTTCTAATACTATAATAATATAATAACGGTAAGTATTTCTCTCTCCTAAGTACTATATCGCTACTAGGTCTTCGATAAAATAGCGCTAAAATACGTAACTAAGCGTAAAACGCTACGTTTATTATTAGAATCGCGTTATAGTTAAAATAACGTAATACCGATAGTATAATTAGAAGCGTTAGTCTTAAGTACCGATAAGAGTATATAGTTATAGTTACGTAGCTCTAGGAAGGAGGCTATAGTATCGCGAATATCGCGCTAGGCTTATAATAACTCGTTATCTAGCTATACTTATACGCCTTTAGGCTTATTTACTCTAGTATACTTATAGAGTAGGCGCGCTTTATATACGAAATAGGGGATAAAGCGGCGTAAATAGCTAGCGGTATTTAAAAAGCTACGGATCTTAGTAGTAATAATAAGCGCGGGTCTCTCGTAGATAATAGTTACTTTCTTAGGATTAGGATGAATACCGTAGATAAAGATAATTATTCCTAGGAACTTACCTTCTTTAACGAACTATTTATATTTCTTAAGGTTTAATAATAATTAATAGCGGCTTAATTAACGTAGAATAGTAACTATTCTCTTAGCTAATTCTATTATTATCTTACTTTAAATATAAATATCGTTTAAAAGGCCTATAGTAAAGGCGCGTACTAGCTTAAGGACTTCGTTTATAAAACGCTAGAAGGTTATAGGTACGTTTATAAAGCTAAATAGTATACGAAGCTATTTATATTATCTAAAAGGCGTAGAAAACGTTATCTTTAGTACTACCTTAGGGTCTATAACTATCTACTAGAAGCCGTCTTCTAGGTTAAGAAAGGTATAGAATCGGTATCTAGCGGCTTATTATAGGGAATCCTCGATATTCGGTAGTAGATAGGCTACCTTTTACGTAACTTCGTTTAACGTATAGTAGTTAATTATAAAATAGTATCTAAGGCGGTTATTACTAAGGAAGGGCTTCTTAGGTAGTAATAGTATAGGTATAGATTATAGGGAGTTAATAGCGTATTAAATAATACCGAGTAAGAGTAGTTTATTAGTAAATTCCTTTATAATTTTATATTAGTAGGGGCTATAGCGGCGTAAGGGGAGAGATCTAGGTTTAGTATTAACGGTCTTAATATTATACTAAGTACGGGCCTTTACGTCTAGTCTAGTATCGAAATACTATAGAATAAAGACGAAGGTATTATTATCGAAGGCCTTTTATATAATTATTAAGGCTTCGGTATTTACCTTCTTCTATTAGTTTTCTATAATAATATAAGTACTACGAATAGCGTCGCGCTTCGTACGTTCTTTCGTAAGTAATAGTTACTTCTTATATTTAAGTAATAGCTCTTCGTTAAATTCGATAGTTACTTAGTTAGTATTTACTATTCTAGGAAACGTTTATTAGGGTAAAGGAATATTATTATACTATTACTTAGTAAGGTATATAATAAAGGGAAACGATTTAGAGGTAATATAGGAGAGGGTATAAGTATTAGGATCTATAAGTAAAATACTATAAATATATATCGATAGAAGTAAAAGGAGGTTTTTATCATAGAAAGAAGTAGGTTTATCGTAAAAAGGGGTAATATTATCATAAGAAGAGGTAATATTTATTAGACTAGAATCGGTAGTAGAGGTAGTATAAGTAATAGCGATATTATCTCGTTTCTAAGGAGGGTAGAAATATAGAATAATAGGGGAATCGCGTAGGAGTATAAGCTTTATTATACTATTAGCGTTAGTATAACTAAGCTTCGTAGCTTTACTTTAGCTAATAGTTAGGTTAGTAAGATAGGTACCGTTAGTAATAATACTAGCTACTATAGAAATAACCTTAGATAGTCCGTTAATAGTCGTTAATCGGAAGGAAATAACGATATCGTTAATAATAGCGAAGCTACTATTACCGCCTAGGCTACTAAGGCGTAGAGGGTTAGCGGATCGGTATAGCGCTAAATAACGATAGGCGTACGATTTAGAGATAAATACGCTAGCTATTCTAGTATCGATAAATACTATAAGCGGCGTTTATTAGTTATTCGTTAGTAAACTAGTATAGAGGCGGTATCGTTTATAGTATCTTTTACGTCGTAGCTATTTTATTAGTATCTTATTAATTAACGTTAATTCCTCTACTAAAGGGATTATAAATAATATAGAATAGTAAGTAACGTTAGCGAAATAGTTATTATCTACGTCTAAGCCCGTAGCTTCTAAGAGGGGAGATCCTTTAGGAGATAAGTCTTCTTTCTATATAAGATATATACTATAAATAGCGGGCTTCTTATCCCCTCTCTTATTATTCTACTATCCTTTATCTATTATTAGTCTATCTTTATTCCTAGAGGGGTAGGGAGTAAGGGAATAGTATATCTTTCGGTCGTAAGACGGTCTTCGTAAATAGTTACGGTCGCGGGAGGTATTTTGAGAATAGTTACGAGGCTCGCGGGAATAACTACGATTATCTATCGTTCAGCCTCGGTTTATCGTGAAACGCGTATTCTAGCGCGCCTTTTAACGTCGATCGTTATTCTTAGTACGTAGCTCTATATATTTATAAACTTAATAACCTATCTTTCCGTATTAGAAATACGTAGATTTATCTCTATCTTTATCTTACGTAATATAATTAAGTACTTTTTTACGGGTTCTAAATTATAGCGTTTCTCCTTCCTCCTTAGTCTTTAGTATATTATTTAGCTAAGTAACGTATAATTATCTAGTCTTTAATAGGTAGTAGGTAGTATTAATTATAATACGGATACTAGAATCGGGGGTTATATCCTACTATATCTTATACTATAAGTCTATAATATTATAACGTAGAACATCCTTTATTATACGTTAAATATAATACGTTTTAAGTAAGTTATTAGTAGAATTCTATATTATTTTAGCTAAAAGCTTAATAGCTTTATATTTAGACTTATTTTAATAATTAAACGCGAGAGCTATAAATATACGCGAAGGGGTAGATATTAGTATACGACTAGAGATAAATATTAGTATAGATTCTACTAGTATAGGCTATAGTATATTAGTATACTATCGAATAAAATACTAAAGGGGTATAAATTCGCTTCTAATTACCGGTAGTATTTAAGACGTCTAATACGTATATAGAATTATAGATTTATATAAGTAGGTCTAAATACATACTAATTATACTATAACTATATAGTCTACCTTACTTAAGTAGTTACTTTATAGCTAACTAATAGCTTTTTTACCGTTTTTCTTATAATCTTCTCTATTACTAATATCCGATAGGAGTATTAGCTCTAGGAATATCGCTTAGAGGTATTAATACTACTTAATAGCGTATTTATCGTTTATTAGAGGTATATTTTACTTTATTAGACTACCTTCGATAACTAAATTCCTATTTACTAAACGAGGGCTTAGGAATTATCTTTTAATAGTAAGCTATAATAGTAATATAAAGCTATTAATACTAATATCGGTAAACGGTTTACTATTAGGTCCTAGATATAGTTTTATTTAAAATATTACTTTAGGGGTTATCGTTTATAAGGGTATTTACTAGAATAGTATAGGAAATATTAGAATTATACCGCTATCGTATACTCCTTATTTATATATATAACCTTATTATCTTTTTAGAACCGTACTACCTATACCTCTCGGTATTTATAATATAATATACGGTACCGAGGGTTAGTTTCTCGTTAGTTAGACGCTAGTTATAAGTAATAACGGATTATTAGCTATAGTTATACTAGAAAGGGGGCTCTTTCTACTTAGGTTAGTAGGTAATAGTAGTCCTATTATCTACGGACTAGCTAATAATAGCGAGGGAGTAAGAAAAGAGGATAAGGTAGCTATAGCTATAGCTAATAAGTTACTACGGCTTATAGCGTCTATTAGCTTTTCTAAAAGCTTTTCTATTATCGTACTAATAACGGTATTTATATTATCGGTACGTTCTTTCTTTCTCGCTTATCTATTAAAGTTAGACTTTATACGGTCCGTAAGTAACGCTTTTATTATTTACTTTAATTCCTCGATCGTAATAGACTCGGTATATTAAGGCGGTAGACTACTTACTAGCTATACCGGTAGAATATTTATCCCGTTATCTATAGCCTTTCCTTTCCCTCGTCTTATTATTATCTAACGATTATACGTAATAGGGGTTACTTTTATAAGGGGTTATAGCTCCTTAACTAATAGCTTACTAGTTTATAGGTTAGTTATAGCGCTTACCTTACTTAAGGCTTTAAGGTTATAGGTAATACTTTTATTTCTTTTACGTAGAATACGTTATTCTTTATCCGATATTTAGCGTAAAAGCGGATATTAGCGGTCTAGGCTCGCTAGGAAATAGGGGGTTAGGGATATAAACCGATAGTAAGTAGGAGCGAAAGGGAATAAATAAGGAAAACTAGAGCGTAATAGTTATAAATAATTAGATAGTCTAGATTTATAAGGTTAATAATAGGGGAAAAGAGCGGTAGAAAGGATAACTATTAGAAAAGAATAGGGCTAGTAAAATAAGAAATAAGACTATTAGTATATAAACGGGGTATAAAGGGGGTATAAAAGCGGGTTAGTCTTAGAATAAGAGGCGGATTAGTAATTAGAATTAAATAGAATAAGAGAATAGGTAATAAAGGAAGTCTATAAACGGAGGTAGTAGAAAATAATCGAAAATAGTAGAAATATTAAGACGTTAGTTATCGGAATAGTAAGAGTCTTAGAAATAACTAGAAAAAGTCGTAGAAATAAATAAGTAAAGTCGTAAAATAAAGGAAAAGTTATAGAAATAAATAAAAATAGAGGGATTAGTTATTAAATATTTAGTAATAGGACTCGAACCTATTAGTAGTATCCGATAGCTTAGGAGGTATAGGAAAGGTACGCGGGAGGCGTATAAAACGTCGGTAAAGGTAAGGTAATTCGGTATTTTACTAGAGTAATAGTAGTTAATTAGCTACCCGTGCCACGCACCCACTAAAGTGGGTGCTCTACACCAAGATGAACCAATTACCAAAATGAACCACTCTCCTCATTTCTAACTATAGATCTTATTTTAACTATAACTACCTATCTCTTTAACTATTTTAGTTTCTTTCCTATCTTATAGATAAGTAGTAAATCGAGTTTACTTATAGTATATTATTTCCGTATTATAAGTGCTATTTTAGTAATAATACGCTTAAAACGTTTATATAGCCGTTTTTCTATTACCTTAACTACTTATACTCCTTATACCTCCTTATCCTCTTTCCGCTATATAATAAGCTCCTATACGTCTTCGATAATAAGCGTACTACCTAACTATAGCTAAGTATTAGCTTTAGAACGAGCTAAGCGACGTATCTACTCAGAATACCTCGTCTTATTAAGATATTACTTCGATAAGAATAGCTAACTCTCTATTAGCTAGTATAGCTAGATATTAAGCTCGCTTTCTCTTAGTAAGAAATAAGCTAGCTTTACTAACTCTAATCTAAAAACTAGTCTTATCTATATTCTATATCTAATAACGTAATTCTATAAATCTAGATAGTATCTTATAAGTAATAGAAGTATTCTTTAACGCGAGGAAGGTCTTTACTAACTAACTAATTAATATCTAAGAGAGCTTACTATATAACTAGATATATATATCTCTTAATAAAGTAAGCTATTTAGTTCTCTCTAATAAGCTAAACCTTATATAAATCGAAGTAAGTAGTAAGTATAAGCTTTAATAGATAATTAGATTAACTTATTCTAACTAGTTAATATATCTATAAATAGTAGCTTCCTTAGTAATAGTAAGCTTTATATTTAAAGCTACTTACTTCTACTCTAGTTTATTACTAATATACTTATTATAATAGCGTACGAAAGTAGGGTATAGGATATCGAAGCGCTTCGTAACGGAACGAAGAAAGTCGTCGAAATTATCTAGCTTATACTAGATAGCCTCTTATATAATAGTTCGTTAGGTAGCTATTTAAATAAGGTATTAAATAATATAAAAAGTAGGAAAATAAAGTATAGAATAGAGAGGTAGGAAGAGGAAGAAGTTCTATAGTCAAAAATAAGCAGAGTGGTTCATTTTAGTAATTGGTTCATCTTAGTGTAGAGCACCCACTTTAGTAGGTGCGTGGCACGGGTATTAGTTCGGTAAGGACGGAATTAAAAGAAGGAAAATAAAAGATATTTATTTAACGTACTTTTATTACTAAAAGGAGGTTAAATAGAAGGGGTTTTTTATAAAAGAAGGGTAATTCGTAATTTACCACGGCGGAAAGTAATAAAGCTATTAGCGGAAGTAAATTCTAAATTAAAAGAAAGGAAAATCGAAATATTAGTCGATTACGTATCGATTAAGACTTAAACCTAGAGGAAAGGTAGTCGATTACGATAGTTAGGCTTTAAAGGAAAGTTAATAAGAGATTAATAATATAAGTATTACGCTTATAAAAAATTAATTTTTTATAATTCCTAGATATATAGTCTAAAGGACTAATAAATAAGTTATAATTATAAGGTACGTATAGAGAAATATATATAAAGGGAAGCTTAAATTTTTTCTATCTTAAGATATTTCCTATAAAAGCGTAGTAGATATCTACCTTTTATAGGTCTTTTACTAGCTCTTCGAGGTATTTATATATATATAGATATATACCTAAATGCTCACCGCTAGGTAGTATCTACGTATATTAGTATACGTTTATACGTAATTATAATATACTCTAACCTATTAGGGATCTATAACGGTAGTAATCGTATTATAAGGAATTATACTCTTATATCGGCTTAAGAAGTAAACTAGTAAAGGTTCTAAATTATAAGTAATACTAGCGAGCGATATATAATAGATAGCGCCTACTAGTAGTATATTATCTACTTTCTCTATATAGAGTAGACTACTATTAAAGGGGAGCTCCTTAATAATAGTAGGTACCCCTAAGCGAGTAGTACGTAGCGTATCGTCGAAGCTATTATACTATACTCTACTTACGTAAAGTATCTTCTAACTAACTATATTAAAATAAAAACCCTTAACGAGAGTAACCCTATTTAAATATAAGTTAGTTACCTTATTAGAGGGAAGCTTAAAATAACTAGCGAGTACGCGCTTACCCTAGGCCGCGATCGGAAAAGAGCTAGGACTAGCGTAGATAGCCTTACCTAGCTTTACGTAAACGACTTTAGTTAGGAGATTAACGTCGTTAATAACGTATAGCGTAGAACTACTATTAAGGATAATAGAGTTCTAGAAACGCGAATTACCGCTTATATAAGTAGTAGATAAAACTACGGCTTACTTAGGCGTAGGCTAAAAGATAACGGCTCCTACCTAATACTTATTATTAAGTATAGTATTAGAGGAAGGAACGGGTAGGGTAGGCGCTATACTCGTTAAAGAAGAAGAAGCGGAAGTAAAAGCCCTCTACGAGGTTAAGCGGTTACCGTAACCTTAAGAATTACCTCTCTTAGAATTACTTTACTACTTAGAGGGCTTAGATAAGTACTTAGTAGGGATAAGGCGTTCTAGTTAACGACTTATAGTACGGAATATATCTAGGCCTTTCTACCGCTTAAAAGTAAGACGGACCGTAGAGGTAAGCTTATATAAAGGGGTCTTTACTATAACGTATTCGCCTATTATATAATAGAATACGAAGTAGTATTAAAAATTAAAGAAATAAGTTACTCCTAGGATATAGAAGTACTTAATTAGCGTAGAAGAGGTAGCTAGGAATAGCTACTAACTACCCGCTTAATTAGTAGTAGCTATAGCGACGTTAGAGCTCGTATAAGTATCTATAAGATATACGATAAGCGTATAAGAGATATCGTTAAGGCTAAAATTAGGCTTAACTTAGTAAATAGGAAATTTATTAGATAAATATTTACTAAATTCTAGGTTTATACTACTATTAAGAATATTAATTAGGTCTTATAGTACGACTTAGCTATCTTAAATAAGCTAAAGATATAGCGCGCGAAGATACGCTTAGACCGCTTATTAGGACTTAACCTAACGGACTAGGTCGCTAACGGTTCTAGCTATAGTAAGGACCGTATAATAAGTATTAAAAATACTTAGTACGTCCTTAGTTACGTTTTAACTATATACTTCGTAAAAGTACGAGAGTATATATCGCGGGATATAGTCGCTTATACCCCGGGGATAGGAATTAAACGCCTTAATATACGTAAGGTCCGTTAACGAAACGTATATTATATCTAAGAGTATAGTATACGTCGGATTAGGGCTTACCTAAGA
The DNA here is from genome assembly GCA_001510575.1 of Knoxdaviesia capensis. Classification (NCBI taxonomy): domain Eukaryota; kingdom Fungi; phylum Ascomycota; class Sordariomycetes; order Microascales; family Gondwanamycetaceae; genus Knoxdaviesia; species Knoxdaviesia capensis. Next base: position 307,103 of record LNGK01000009.1, on the reverse strand, counting down.
AGACGCGAGCCTAACGTTAGACTCGAGACTTTTATAGATAACCTTATAAATAAATTCGTAATATATTAGCTTAGACGCGTACTCCGCTTCGATATATAGATAATTAGTAACGGCCTAGTTATATACTTCCTTACGCGTTTAAGTAATAAGAGGGTTAATAGCTAGCGCGTACGCGTTCGGGTCCCTATTAGGGTTAACGTACTACTAGACGCTATACTAGGCTAACTAAGCTTCTATAGTATTAATCTACGGGAACTACTTATTAGAAGATAAGAGCTTCGGAAGCGTAGAGGATACGGTAGGCGTAGCCTATAGAGCGTTAGGGACGTAAGAGGATATCGCGTATAGATAAGGTAATTATTCGAGAATAGGATAACTAGATAAAATAACTTAAAAGTTAGATATTTAAGTAAAAAAAAATTAATAACTTATTATTAACGGGAAGTTTCTAGATACTAATATAAATCTCGAAAGAGTAGAGTATTTAAATAAGAGAAAATCTATCTGGGCTTATAACTATAGTATCTAATTATATATTAATTCTTCTATATATCTAACTAGCGGTGTGTAGCTAGGCGGAGTCCTAGATAAATACCGCAGGCTCATCACCTGATCTGAGCATAACATGGCACGTGATAGTGCTCATGTGAGAGTGCCATATACTGCCGCAAAAAAGTCCGGGGAGGGAGGCAACTAACCTTATATCGAGGAGTGTTTCTTTTATTGAGGCAAAGCAAGTCGTCGTCAGATTATGCTATGAGGAAGGGAGGAAGAAATCGGAGGAGGAAAGAAACCTTTGGTATCGTTCGGGGTATCATTCCGGCCCACCGGTTTGCTCGGCGCCGGAAAGGCATCACGTCGATATCCCTCCACGTCGATATCCCTCCACCGCGACACACCTACCTCTCGGACATGCTGAACTCCTTCAGATGACCGTGTTCCCACCAGATAGCCCTAAATACCGCGGGTTCCAGCCACCCAGAGCCGCGGGTTGCATTCGGGCCTGAGTGAAAGACGCATCTCCATGCCGTCCCTTCTCCGTCGGGCCTGTCGAGACAGACAAAGATGCCATTGGCCAGTCAGATAAGCGAGACCGAGAGTAGCATCCCCCGTCCAAAATGGTCGGTTGACTTGTCGTTGAACCCGACAGTCTGGTGCTCTGGTTTTCCACAGAGTGCTCTCTGGTGGTGATGGAATGATGGCCGCTCACCTGTGTTGGCTGGCCATCTGATTCCCACAATGTGTCCAAGAAGTGGTATCTAGGTCGGGGACTACCAAACTCACCGGTATTAGTTGGTCCTATACAGAAAAACAACCTGTGCTACCCCAGCAGACGTCCGTTGAAGGAGCAAGAGTCGGACAGAGGCGCGAGTGTCTGCTTTCTGCCACCTCTGTCTTCTCTTCGCCGGCCGGACCAATCATGCTCGGAAAGATACCCAGACTCGAGAGACACGGCGTTCAACCACGAAGAGTGACGGCCAGCCATGGAGAAACAGACATTTCCACCTGTTGTTGCTGCCAATCCCCCCACCAGCCACTCGCGCAGAAGGTGGCGGGAGTGAGGGCCATTTCCACATCTATCAGTAGACCGCTGATGTTGCGACGCAGTCGGAAATAGCAGCCAAATAGGAAACACCCTGGATATAGATATAGAATCCGTGTAAGAAGCCTCAATGCCGTCCCCTTTTCGTCAGGACCGTCCAATAGATCCACAGTCTGCATCTGCACCCACCTCGGTAAAAAGAAGCTGGATATACAGAGAGGCAGATAGACCACCTTCCGGAGAGAGTTCAGACATCTCATTTTTGCTGGCGGGTTTGAGGCTCTGTGACTTCGAAGTCGTGGCTGGGAGATGTAAGACATGGCGCCTGCAACCACCTGCACAGAGGAGCTTAGCCCGAGACAGTCCTCCGAGTGGGAGACAGCCCCAACGAGATGTTGGGTTTGGGGGACTTTTTCTCTTCTTCGTAGCCTTCTCACGCGACAGTGGTTTAGATTTCGAGGTTGATCAGTACTAAGCTTAGGTCCAGTCTGTCGTTGCCCTTGAGCAGTGAACTATATGTTGAAGATGCAGCTCCCTGTCGAAACACACCACATCCAAAATGGACCATCCATCCTGCCAACAAGTGGCTGCCGACACCGGAGACGGAAAAACAAGGACATAAACAAAGCCCCCAGGATCTTCCAGATTGACCGCAGACAACAGCTTGATATACATTTTTGTCCGTGTATCTGTTCTCTTCTGTTGAGTTCTCCGTCCTCACAGGGGAACGAGACATCCGGGGCCGTGGTTCGTGGATCAGCATTTTCCACCAATGAACAGCTGCGGCCGGATCCAGACGCGGGCCCTGTGTAAGTGAGCAGCGGGCAGCATCGGAAGACAAGGCTCCCAGCAGGAAAAGGAAAACACGATGCAAAGTTTCCCAGACCTTGATAGAGTGCGTGCTTCCCGCTTCTTTTTGTCGGATGCAGGGCAGATCCAGGGTATGGGTGTAGGGTAGAAACGGTTGGGGACGGGCCAACGCGGGGGAATCTTGACTCGCACAAGCACTGAATAGCATAGCGAGGGGCTTCCTAAAGGACTACGGGTAGAGTCTCACGGTGACTTAGATACATGACAGCAGACAGATAGAGCGGGCTCCAATCTTGAATGAGTTTCGGTGATCAGGGCGTATGTGGTGGAACCCTGGCCCTCTCCCAAAGTGTGGAACCCGGCGGCGGTCCGAACGAGAAAAAAAAAGGTGTGGGGAAAGCCGGACGGCAAAGTGGAGATGGCGGCGGTTGGAGGCGGATGGCCGTGGCGCCGAGCGGGTTTTGGGGCGGTGGGGGTGATACAGAGGAGATAAGCAGAGATGGAAGAACAGAAGTCGGAGAATTCTGCAGTACAACCCCCGAGGTTCACTGAGATGTCTCGTGATTCCGCTGCTGGTGATATCTTCACATGGTATCGCGGAAAGCCGGCGACCCGAGGTGCCGGAACCTGACGATATTTCCGAACTTTGATGAGCTGGCCGTGTTGGGAAGGCACATCCCACGAACACAGAGGGAAGCCACGCCCAATGCAGGAGCAGAATGGGGGAAAAAGAGGAAAGACCGCCGAAATTGTGCCAAAAAGGCTGGTGGAATGTTCCTTCCCCATTGCAGCCCACCACCCCCACACGGACAGACGTCACAGTTTCGACTACACTGTGATTCACAACACGACTGTGCTATCAAACGCCGCATTCACGCACATTAGTGAACGGTAGAACAGAGCTGTTTGTTAATATATATAGTATATACCTACGAGGACCTTGTGGACATTGATACAGTGCCCCCCTCTCATCTACACGGTACGTACATCCCAACAATCACACTGAGCTGTTCCTGTGAGTTTTAAGGGTCTCCTCTCTGTTCCCGCCCAGTTAGGACCCAGCCCGGCAACTCGGTGCCCAGCACTAACAAGGCGAAGTCCGGGGAAGAGAGGGGCCTGTATCTTGTTTGGGGGAGGGTCCTGAAGCCCGCCTTTGTTTAAGTGTATAGAACGCACGTTTTTACCACCACTACCGTTCCGGTCGGCCACATACTAGCACGCATGTGCAAAGTGCTGGACCGGGCCTGGCTCGTGTGACCTGCTAAACAGGTTTGGAGAAACAGCGTCGGTTCAGGGCAACAGGACAAGGCCGAGCCTATCACGGGGACTTAATGTACATCGCCTTGCGTGTTCCTGTGCCTATGGCCGCATGTATCTGGTGCGTTCCCTTTCGACGAAAATCCCCCGGCTGGGCCAGGTTCTGGCTCCCCCATCCGAAGAGGAACGGCACAACGCAAGTCTCTTTCCGCTGGCGTGTGCCATATTCCAGTACATGCCGCTGGTGCGTGTGTGTCTTGCCACCAGTGGCTGTAGTATTCTCTCCTCTGTCTTGTGATATATGTTGCGCTCATGGTGATTTGCATGGCGGACCGTGGCAGCCCAATCCAGCTGCCAGCCGGTCGGACTTCTGGCGTCTCGTTCTTCACATGAACTCGAATCGGGAACACACAGCCTTCTTGCCGTTCTTTTTCCGGTGTCTTGTCCCCTCCAACTGATACAGACCAAACGCACGTTGGAATCTGTGCTGTACCTGTAACCTACACCTTCCCCCTCCTCTGGTCCTTCCTCGCTCTTCCTTTCCAGCCGTCTGCCCTTATAATTCCCGTTCGCCTGCTTCTATTCGCCCGCTTGGCTGTTGCTGATCCGTTTCCTTCCCCTCCTCTCATCCGTCTTTCTGATATCTGTGGTTCTTTTTCTTCCTGATATCTCCTCTGCTTTCTGCATATTTTCTTCCTTCGTTTTCTGTTTTATCTTTCTGTGAAGTATTTGATTCCGAGTCTCTTTATCCTAAATTTATTTTCATTTCTTCGCGGTTTCGCCTTCCTCACATACCTCGATCCTCTGCGACCACACCCGTTTGCTTCTTCAGCCTGTAAAGTTGCCTTTCACAGCACCGCCAACCCTATCAGCGACAGCATCACTGCAGTTGTGCACTCTTCTCCATCGTCCGTCACCTACGTCGACAAACACCTAAGATAAAGAAGCGACGTTATCAACGCCCGCCGCGAAACAACAGAACTATCACCACTCTCTCGTATTGGGTACGTACTCCGCGATGACGTCGGAGGACCGTTGATTTCTCCAAGACCCTTCTTTTGTATCCTGCTCTTACCCTTCCCCGGTTTCCTTTCGCCCCCTCACTCCCCGATCCGATCCAGGCGATCACCAACGTGCGACATCACCGCCAGTAGTGCTATTTTCGGGTTCGTGCCTGATAGCGTGTGTGAGTGTGTGTGTGTGTGGTGTGTCAACAAGTGTGTGGGTGAGCGAGCGACCAGACAAACGCGAATTAGGTGGCGGTCCTCCCCAACAGATCGACAAGTGCTCCGAAAGTCCCGGAACACCGCCCAAGTTTCCATGTGCGTTCGGCCTCTCTCCACGTCTCCTCTCGTCAGGCACACACACACACACCTCCAGAAAGTCTGGAATTCTTCACTTAGCTTCGATCTCAACGTTGCGTGGCTGCACGCGTTTCCCCTCTTCCGTTCTGGTTCGATAGATGAGGGGAAAGCGGGCGTCACACCGGCCGCTCAAAAATAACCTCCTGTCCTGTTCTGGCATATCTTTCTTCTCGTGCTGTTTTTGTTATCACCGCTTGCCTGAAATCCCATAAACATACACACGTTGTGCTCTCCCGCACGCACATGCTTCCCCCGCTTCATCCGGGGCTTATCGGCCTATCAGAGCACATGCGCCAGACCCGTTTGGGACAGCTTGGTGCGCATCGTGCATGATTTGGTTGTGGTCTGGATTGGAGGGAGGGGGGGCGTTTGTTTTTTTGGCGGGAGTGTGCAAGAGTTGAGAGATAGATTGGGAGATAGATTGAGAGATGACTTTGCGGTCTTTTTCAACACCCATCCGTTCTTGTTATTCTGAGAGTGAGGTCTGTTCAAGCGAGCAGAAGTGGATCTAGAGTTCGTTCATTTGCCTGGCCGGCTGGCCCACAGACCCCCAATTTCGGAAAAGCCGGGGTAATGCTTTATCGATTACCAGGACCAACTTTATCGTGGCTTGGTGCTTCTTTTTTTTTCCTTTCTGTCCTGCTCCTTCAATCCCGGGATATCTTCCCGTTGTGGAACCTCCCGGCACGCTGCTTCGGCCATTGGCATTGACTGTATTTGACGTAGCCTGTGAGGCGAAGAGCCGAGTGGTGATTCCGGCGAGCAAGGGTGTCTTCGCTCTCGGGTGACTTTTGCGGGAGTGTTTCCTTGTTATTATCTCTCCGTACCTTGTCAACTTCGGCTCAGCAAGTCAGTGAGTGAGCGAGAACTGAACCGGGGCCTGAGAGAGAGAGAGAGAGAGATCTTGGCGGTGTCTAACCCTTACAACCCTAACACGCGACCCCCCGACGGTTTCCGATAACCCGAGGAAGAGAACCGCGAGAAGTGGCCGACTGTGTCTGCCGGCCTGGGGAGTCCCAGGTGTGTGTATGGGTGGTTTTTTTTTCTGTTCTCCGGCCGGGGAACACAGTTCACTATGCCTTTCATTCCATCCAGCAGTCAAGATGGTTCACCGTGGCCTCTTTCGAATATCTTCTCTCTTCACCGGATCGCTCATGCGTTCGGGTTGATGTTGGCCTCGCCTCTGCTTTCCGGTATTCCGGTTCGCCGAACTACGGAACGCGGGTGCACAGTGTGCTGCATCCCTGCGGCTCCGGCCGTCCGCCAGTACCGCAATGGCTACTCTCAATCTGCATGTGTACCTCAATGTATGTCTCGGCATCAGTCGGCCAGTGCCGGCTCCGACAGCCGTGGCTTCCTCACTCTCTATTTTGCTACCCTGGTCAACACAGACACCTCAGCCCAAGAGTCCCTCTGTCTCCAGGGTCCGACCTTCGGCGTGTGAACTCTACATTGTTGGTTCGTCGAGGGCCCGCTGGTCTTTAACCCTTTTGTTTTTTTTCTCGCTTGTTTTTCCCGTGGTCGTCAGTAGTGCGTCACTTTGTTGGGCCGTGTCACGTTCTTCGATATACGTGGGTTGATTTCCGCAACATTCGGAGAACCAGTGGTGCTTTAGTGAACAGTGTATTTGGTGACTCGAGCCCCCGTTGGTTTGATGCTGAATGATCTGTCCAGACCCCCTGTTACTGCCTACACAAAGCTTTGTCTCATCATCCTCCCCTTCGGTGGTGATGGTCTGTGGTTTCCGGTGGCGGTTTTACCTCGTCATCGATTATCGAGACTTGTATCATCAGGCATCGTCATAATGCTTAAACACACCCCCAAACACCCACTTCATGCTCCAGTGTTCCCGCCCACAAAATATCGCACATACAGCGGCCCTGAGTGCTGTTAGCCAGCCCCATCGTGCTAGAGAGGCCCCAGATGTATGATGCCCTCTGTCCACGATTACACCCGTCTCCCAACTCGCCTAAAGTTCCAGCGAGCTTCCAGCTCCAGTGCCATCCAGAGTATACAGTCAGGGCCTATCCCCACCAGCCGGCGTTTGGTCTGCGGGCAGAGCCCACCAATAGCAAATCGGGGCGCTGTCATTCGCCCAGACACGCCGTTGAGTGGGGGGCGAGCGACGTGTTTGTTCCTCTAGTCCCTCCTAGAGGATCAGAAAGATCAAAACTTATATAGTGGGCTGGAGGTGGTAGGGGTGTGTTTGCATGTCCCGCGCGGCGTCTGTCTCTCTCTCTCTCTGCCACAGCACCCTCGCGGTACGGCTTCGCGGTACTGCTGCTCAGCATTGATTTCTTCGCAAACCCCTGCTCCGCCCACCCGAAGCCTGGCCTGGCTTGGCCCTGACCGCCGCAACAGCGCTTGAGGCTCTCTGGCTTTAACGTGCCTTTCCCCCCCCCCGGAGTTGTGGTGTCTCGCCCGAGGTGGCCCGGCTCGTCTCCGACCGTAGTTACTCCGAAGACACACACACTGAGTGCTATGGGAAACGCTAGATTCCCCTGAGCCGTCCCCCTCCTTGTTCCCCTGCGTTCTATTGCCGGAAATGTTCCATTGTTCAGCTGAGGCAGCCCATGGTGGTAGCTAATAGACACAGTGATGTCGTGTACCACCTCCATCAGGGCCCCTTTGCCTTTGGGAGGGACAGACATTCCCGTCTCCAACTGCATCTATTGCCCCCTCTCTGATTCGAGGAAATCTCGCCCGGGCTTTGGGGGTCCCTGGATCCTGTCTTCTTGTCTGATGTCCTAGTTCTTCTTGCCTTGACTCTGTCTCTGCTTCATCCCACCCTTGCATCTTTTACGTCTACACCCCTCCCCTTTCCCCTTCGAGGCTGGACGCCCCTTGCGTGAAGACAATCACAACTTGAAGCTTCACGGCTCTGGCTGTGTGTGAACACCTCATCTATCTTCGGAGAGGAACAGCTACTGAGACGTGTAAGTCGAGATGGCTTCACAGCTCGGTGTAAGTCTGACATCTAAATCCACGTAACATATGAACGTATACATTCATCTGCAGCCAGAGACATGCTTGCAACACCTGGTCCAAGTTTCTCCAAAACGACAAGGTCCACGACTCTGATCTCTGTGCCCTTTTTTTATTCTATTTTTTTTTTGGCTGAGGCTCTGTGGTGAGGTTGTTTCTCTTAAGCCGAGGGCTACACAACCACTGCTTCTCCCACTTTGAGCCTTTCCGGAACCGGTCGGAGCCAAACGTCGGGGGGTGCTTCGATATGATTTTTTTTACAAGCCAAAACTATCTGTTCTCTTTTTTATTTTAATAATCTTCTTGTTGGATTCTTTTTCTCTGGTTTGCATTCCTTTCCTCTTCCTCTCTTTCTTTTTCTTGCTGTTATTCCTGAATCCTGATCCTCTTCCTCCTGCTTGTTTATTCCTGATGCTCGCTTCCCCTCCACACTTCCCTCGCTTCCACATCTCCGGTCATTCACTTTGGCCTCACCCTCTTTGCCTGGCTTACACATAACTTTGCCTCTCGCGCTGTGGCATTCACTTATTCACCCTGTCCTCCCCATTACTCAGCTTTACACGGCTTAACTGACCCGTGATCTCTCCTGTCGCGTCAACTTGATTCTGGCTGGTCCTGGACTCTCTCTCTTAACACTTCTGTGACTTATTAGATCCGGTATCTCTCAACGACTGCAAAGAAGAAGAAACCACACTTCTTCTTGAATACATCGATCTCTACTGAACATCCTCTAACTCCCAAACCACCACGACTTGACGCATCCCGGCGACAACTCCAACGTCCTCGGCATATCTGAAAAAGTCTCCACTCTCCCGAACTCTCCCCCCCCCCCCCCCGGTCCCCTCCGCCCGCCCTTCCCTCTCCCCCGCCATGAGCTCCAAGCAGACCCAGGCCCCGGCCGCCGCCGTATCGCCGGCCACCACCACCTCCTCCGCGCCGGTCGACTTCCTGCACACCCCCGCCATGCGCGCCGCGCTGCCGTTCCTCAACGGCGGCATCTCCGGCATGATCGCCACCACCGTCATCCAGCCCGTCGACATGGTCAAGGTGCGCATCCAGCTCGCCGGCGAGGGCGTGTCGGCCGGCCCACGCCCCACCGCCGTCACCGTCACCCGCGACATCCTCGCCTCCGGCCGCGCCCGCGACCTGTACACCGGCCTGTCCGCCGGCCTGCTCCGCCAGGCCGTCTACACCACCGCGCGCCTCGGCTTCTTCGACACCTTCATGGCCACGCTGGCCGCCCGCGCCAAGGAGAAGGGCCGCGCCGTTGGCTTCGCCGAGCGCGCCACCGCCGGTCTGGCCGCCGGCGGCCTGGCCGCTGTGTTCGGCAACCCGGCCGATCTGGCGTTGATCCGCATGCAGGCCGACGGGCTCAAGCCGGCGGCGGCGCGGAAGAACTACCGCTCGGTGATTGACGCGCTGGGCTCGATCGCGCGCGAAGAGGGCGTGGCGCGGCTGTGGGCCGGCGCGCTCCCGACGGTGGTGCGGGCGATGGCGCTCAACTTCGGCCAGCTGGCCTTCTTCAGCGAGGCCAAGGTGCAGCTCCGGACGCACACGTCGCTGGCGCCGCAGACCCAGACGCTCGCCGCCAGCGCCGTGGCCGGCTTCTTCGCCAGCTTCTTCAGTCTGCCGTTCGACTTCGTCAAGACCCGCCTGCAGAAACAGGTGCCCGGCCCCGACGGCAAGGTCCCCTACCGCGGCATGTTCGACTGCTTCGCCAAGGTCGCCCGCCAGGAGGGCTTGTTGCGCTTCTACCGCGGCTTCGGCACCTACTACATCCGCATTGCGCCGCACGCGTGAGTTTTCTCTTGTCTCCCCTCGTCTGTGCTCGCTGGTGGCTGTGTTCGTGTCCTGACATCTTCTCTCTCCCTCTCTCTCTAGCATGGTCACCTTGATTGTCGTCGACTACCTCGGCTGGCTCACCAAATAAGCGCCATCACAAATCCCGGATCGCTCATCAGCAGTCAACGCACTTACAGAAGGTTTAAAAGGCGGTTGTGGAAGTTTCGAGCTTGAAATGTTTGGAGAGTCATGAAGTTGGATTATTCACGTTGCAAACACGTCGGTGAAGTCAGTCACTTCACTTGCATAGAGGACCGTAAAGGGCCTCTCCGCTCTCTTGGTTTATCTGTATCTCTGATTTTTTATTTGGATGACTTTTGTCTTATTGCCGGTGGGGGGGGAGGTTGGATTGGAGCATCAATATCCTCAGAACTCCGCTTTTAGTTACCCGCTCTCAGTTTCCTTTCGGAGTTACTTGCTTTTGCGTTCGCTTTCATTCCTAGGTCTCTTTTCTTTATTCCTACTACCCTATTCGCTTTCCAAAAGCCTCTCCTCCAGTCTATCCGTGAAGCGTGCACCACGATCTGTCTGCCGAAGACGCCTGGCCCGGGAATCGCCGGGGTCTTCCCCGCCGAAGCCGGGGAGTGTGTGAACCCCTGGTAGGCTCATGGCTACGGGACACGGTCATTACTCTCACGCGCCTAACCCAGACACCGGTAAATCGTTTTTGTAGATGATGAGGGTCGTTATGAAGCTTTGTTGATCGAAGTCGGAGTCCAGTAGTTGGTCCCGGACTTTATAGCGGGGTGCACTTCTAGGGCTAACTTTGCATACAGACATGGGCCATAGGACACAACCACAGAAGAGCCACTGACAGAAGAAACGTTGATTAATGGTGTGACACCAGTCCTAACTTGCTCGCAGGTCCCTGAAGGATAGAACACCCGTCCGTCCATCGATCCTTTTTACACACCCCAGGACACCCCAAACCCTACCAGCCACGCCGGCATGTGAACGTTACCAACCCCAGTACGCGAGACCTCGAGACAATGATGAAAAGGACAAACAGTTCCCCTCTGAAAAAGAACTGCAGTTCCAAAGATACGTACCATGGACTCTGTTACCCAAAGCCGTTCCTTTACCGATATGGCTGTGTCCGCCGGACCGTCCAGCCAGTTGGAGGACCGGCAGCAGCTGCCGACGCCGAGAGGGCTGCGACGGCAGACGACGGCTGAGGAAGACCGGGCGGTCCACGTAGGAGTCCAGGGGGGCCTTGCTGTTGCTGCTGCTGCTGCTGCTGTTGCTGCTGCTGCTGTTGCTGTTGCTGCTGCTGTTGATGTTGCTGTTGCTGCTGCTGCTGCTGCTGTTGCTGTTGAGTGAACAGGCCGGGCGGCGGCTGTTGCAGCATCTGCCGGGCCGCCGGGATTGATGGCGGCCGCTGGTTCAGCACAGTCGGGTGCGGCTGGGGCGGCGAAGCCACCTGCGGAGCAAAGGGAGGCTGTATCGGCAGCTGCTGCTGCGGGGGCTGTGGGGGCTGCGGCGGCGGCGGCGGCGGTTGGGCCGGCGCAGTCTCAGCCGGAGGAGCCGGCGGGGGGTCCCGGCGGGGCGCTTTGAAGTTAAGCTCGCGACCGTGGTTATAGACCTGCAGAAGCATGGTCTCCAAGACCCCCGCATCCTCAAACTCCTCGTACTTGCGGTACAGCTTCAGCGCCGTCCGCGCATCCTCCACCGAGTCGTGCGTGTCCTGCTGGATGTCCTCGTTAAGAAAGTACCACGCCAGAAACGCCAGGCTCAGCTTGCGCAGCCGCGCCCGCAGGTAGAACAGCGAGATCGTGTCGATCACCTGCGCCGGCGGCACGTGGATGTTCGCCACCCGGAAGTCCTGCCGCAACCCGTGGCCCAGAAACCGCACCCCCAGGTTCAGCAGCAGCCACAGCTTCTTGTACACCGCCTTGCGCGACGCCAGGTGGTACGGCGACACCGCCGGGTCCAGGTCGCCGCGGCCAATGCCCGAGTACGACGTCAGGTAGTCGACAATCGGCTCGCGGATGGCTATGTAGTCGTCCAGGAACGGCACGCCCGCCAGCTCGCCGCCGCCACGCACCACCGACACCCGCGCCAGCGAGTACCCCGTCGGCCGGATCGTCGACCGCTCGCCGTCCGACGTCATCTCAATCTCCGACTGCCGCACCGCCACAAACTCCGTGTCCAGCGCCACAATCGCCTGCGGGCCCGGCCGCTCCGTGCTCGGGTCCAGCGCCTGGAACGGCTGCGTGCTCGGCCCGCCGGGTCCGACACTCTGGTAGAGCAATCGCGTGTCCAGCGTGGTCTGCCACGACGTATCGAGCTTGTTGTTACTGTGCTTGATCTGGAAGACCACCACCGACGGCATCTTCCACGGCGCGAACGCCAGTGCATCAGCCGTCGTCGGGACCGGTTGAACGAGGAAGTCGTTGAAAAGGTGCCATTGGCGCTGGCCCGGAGCAACCGTCTGCGAGTGGCTGACTAGATACAGCGTGAGAAAAAAAGGACATACGTTAGCAAGAAGGAATTGGCATCGGTCACAAATGGCTCTGAAAGCGCGGAAACACTCACCATCAACCATCGCCACCAAGTGCGGCTTCTGGCCCGCCCCAGCTCCGCCGCCTTCAATAGACAAAGCCGCGCCGATCAGCGAGTACACCACCAGATTCGGCACGCCCTGCTCAATGCGCGCCCGCAGCTCGTCGCCCTCGAAGCAAAACACCTGGCCCGCCTCCACCACCACGCCAATCTCCTCCGGCAGGAACCCGCGCATGAGCCAGTACTGCCGGTGATCCGGCGACGTGATCGCCGCGTTGACCATCATCACCGCGGGCAGTCCCGCCACCGCCTTGCGTGTAGCCAGGGTCTGGTACCGCTGGCACCGGTTGCACCACCCCTTGGCCTTGGTCTCGCGCTCCATGCTGGCCTTGAGCAATGTCGAGAACGTCGCTGCCCCGCCGCGCTGCGCCTGTCCAGCATGGGGGTGGTGGCCATGGTGACCAGGTTTTCCCCCGGCGGCCATCCGACCACCAGGGCCAGGCATACCGCCAGGGATTCCTCCCCCGGCACCGGGCTCGGGGTACAGCATTTCGATCGCAAGGGACGAGCCCGGCCGCGTCTGCTCGCTCTTGCACTGCGTGCACCGCAAGCTTGACGTCGCCTCCGTGCCAAACACGTGCACCATCGGGTTCGCGTGGTTGATCATCGTGGCGTAGTCCGCCACAAACTTGTCGAGCAAGAACCGTGTGAGCGACTGCAGCATCACACTGCTCCCGCCGCCTGCCGATGCCGCAGCCGCAGCAACAGCTCCAGATCCGCCGCCGGAGCCCGAACCAGCCGATGCCGCACCACGCACCGTATCGTCTTCCAGCAGCCCCAGAGCCGCCGCCTGCGGTAAGTGCGTAAGCACTTTCAGCATATTTGTCGCGTGGCAGACTGATCCGTCAGCCTTCTGCAGCATGTCGCTCAGGAAGCCCAGTTCGCACAGCAGGCACTGCTCATCAATGCACGGGGTGGCCGTGTGGCGTAAGGCAAAGTTGCGCACGATGGGTGTGTAGTGCAGAAGCTGGAGTAGCGCATTGGCGTACGAGCTGGGGATATGCGTTTCCAGCCCGGAGAATTTAGTTTTGTTGTAGAAGCTGGTGTTCGTTAGTTGTGGCCCTTTGAACCCGTCATATGGAAACAAGCGCAACGTACCCAAAGTCAAAGTCATCCACTCCAAACTTGCTGTACTTGATCTCGACATGCCGGTACATAGCCGGAACATCCGACCCGGAAGCCGCGCTGCCTTCGACACCCGCCGATGCCGCCGACGCTGCAGCAGCAGCCGCGGCGGCGGCGGCTGGCGACTCGCGTGCCTTCTCGCTCAGGAACTTGGGCGCCTGAATACCGCCGACCGTCCCCAAATCGCCGTTTCCGGTACTCTCACCGGGCTGTACGTCACGTCGGGTGTTTTCGATCTGGTTGCGCCGCAGGCCGCTCGTGTTTCGGCCGTAGCGACCAAAGTCCGTCATGGTTAGGGTTGAGAGGTACTGCGGGTCGTATTTGACGGGAGGGCCGCCGGCGTCGCACACCAACGAGGGCCACGCGGATAGAAGGACGTCGCGGTAGTAGGGCATGCCGATGAGGTTAAGCGGGCTGAGGGGGGGTTAGTACCAAAAGAACAATATAGAGTTAGTTCGGGGCGAGAGGTGGACATACGACTCCGGGGACCAGTCAATCTGGTGTTGTAGCTGCAGATCCTCCTCCTCCGACATGGCAAACTCGGTCGGGGTAAACTTGGCAAAGTGCACCTTGGACGGCGATCCCCAGAGGTGAATAATGCCGTCGCCGTCAACCAGGGCCAGAGCCTCGCCCGACGGCGCAATCTCAAAGGTGGTCAGGTACGACAGTGTCTTGGCCTGGCGCACATTATTGCTCGAGTTTGGGTTGACCAGGTCAACCAGGTGCATCTGTCCCTTTTGAGACACGACGATGCTCGTGGTCGACATCAGCGGATGCATACGCACAAACGCCGCGCCTGCGGGAAAGGCAATCGGCGGGGTCGACGTCATCTTCTTGATATCAAACACGTTCAAAAACGGATCGCGCATCCAGTTGTGTCCCGGCCGCAGCGAGAAGCCGCACGTGACGATGCAGTCGTGCTGCGCGTCCATGTCGCACACCAGCGCCGAGTGCGCGTTCCAGATCTTGACCACCGCCAGCGTCTGCGGGTCCAGCAGGTGCACCGTGCCGCCGTCGGTCGCCGCGCAGATGTACCGGCTGCGCTTCATCATGCGGTACTGGTGCTCGGTCGGTACCTGGCGCACGACCTCGCCCTTCGCGCTGTCGATCACCACAATGGTCGGCTGGTTTCCGGCGACGATGAGTTCGTTGTTCGCTCCGCGGGAAGTCAGGCACATGCAGTAGAGGTCGGCGAGGGATTCGTGCCTTGAAAAGAGAACAGATCTGTGTCAGAGTAACGCCATAACAAGCAGTGAGGAGGGCGCGGTATTACGTCAAGTGCCATATTGCCGGTCCTTTCCGGCTGGCTAGGTGAACATTTTGAGGTCCGAGAGCTAGTACGCCCTTGTCGGTGACGATGATCTGGCGGACGGCACCTTCGGCCGCCGAGTGGATCATGAACGACGAGTACCGCCGAAGATCGGGGCCGAAGAACGATGTTACCCGGCCCTAAGGAGTTTGTATCAGCAACACGCCCATAAAGTTCCAGCACAAAAGAAAATAGCAAAGGGTATCGGGTCGTCGTCATCCGTACTTGCGAGTTACCAGTCCATAGCAGTTCTTGTGTGTTGTCGAACGTCATACAGGTGAGGGGTGTCGGGATGTTGCCCAGCCCTGGAGGGAACGGGATGCGGGAAACCTAGTACGGAGAGATCCGGACATTGCTAGTCAGTATATAAACCTCATGTGGGTGTACTGGTAGTCCTAGTAGCAGCATGAAGGAGAGATGTGCATACTTCATCCCAGTCGGAGTCCATAGTGGGCACGCGGTGGGCATTATCGAGAAGAGAGAGATAGAGATAGAGAGAGATAGAGATAGAGAGGGAGAGAGGGAGAGGGAGAGGGACAGAGAGAAGACGAAAAATGATATGGCGATACGAGATGGTGTATTAGCTATCTAAAGAACCCGGCATTCGCTTGTTTTCCCGGTGCTCTTCCGGTCTTCAGACTGACTGAAGCTGTTTTGCGCCCGCCCATGCGCCAGCTTAAGCTTGTGGGACGTGACACGCGCGTTTGATGAATCTGGGGATCGTATGCATATGGAGCAAGGGAGCTTGTGTGTGAGAGTATATGAGGGGAAATAGCAATAGAACGAGTCAATCAGTGACTTGATTCTAGTATACCCCTCTGAAGATGAGAGATATAAAGAGATGCAAGGTTGAAAAAGAAAAAGCACACGATCATGAAGTTGGAGAGTTGAAAGATCAAGATTCCACAAGAGATGTGAGCTCCCCCTCCAAAATGAAGGTGTGTGCAGTTTAGCCGGTGATGAACCGTGTTGGCTAGGGTTAGGGTTGCCACCTGAGTTGCTCGACGTATAGACACGGACGCATCTAACCCCAGCACCCCCCAGCTGCCCATTTGCTACGAGCACTCTGAGAACTGACCTGTCGACATATTGAGCTATGATGTAACTTGATATGTTAATATAGGCCAAAGGAGTCAGTAGCGAAACCAAAACAGGCCCAGCAAGTCATACAGGTTGATACGTGGTAGAACATACACAGAGCACACAGTATACGACTTCTTTCTCGGAACCAGTCACGAAATCAAACGGTGAAGCAGAGAACCCTTGAGCTGAATTGCGAAAACGAACACACTAAACAAAGCTTTCGACGCTATTGAAAGACAGGACGAGTACACAACCACTATAAGCCACCGCGACTTCACTTGCCATAGCCCCTCCTCCGTTTTGCCGCGATCATCATATCGATAAACTCGTCCCGGTTCACTCCGCCCTTGCCCGTCAGATCAGCCTGGGCAATCATGTTCGCCATGTCGGAATCCGTTGCCGAAGTGCCCTGCTTGATCGACTGGTTGACCTGGCGCAGGTCGTTCAGCGAGATCAGGCCGTCGTTGTCCACGTCAAACATGTCGAATGCACGCGCAAGATCTTCGCGCGGGTCGCGGCTGGCAATCAGCGCGGACGCCACCTCGTCGAACACGGCAGCGGTGATCCGCAGACTCGGGCCGGGACACGGCTCGTTGGGCGGGTGCCACGGCGGGGGCACGCCCTTGGTGGTCAGCAGGTCGTATACGCGGGCTTTCTCGAGGTCGAAGCCGAGGGTTTTCAGGCCGAAGCGGAATTCGTGGTAGTCGAGGAAGCCGTCGTGGTCTTGGTCAAAGAGATCAAACTGTACTGGAGTGTTAGGAGGTTACACGACACACAGAAGACTGCAGACGCGGGGCATTGGACGTACTGCTTGGGCAATTTCGGCTCTCTGGTCCTCCGTCACCTTCTGCGACTCTATTAACGGGGACTCCTGCAACTCCGGGGCTGGCCGGCCGTACCCGTCGCGGATCTGAAACGACACGCGACCGGCATCGCGGTGGTGGGCCATTGTGAATGGGCGGGTGTGTGGGGGTGGAAGGGAGGGAGGAGGTTGGATTGCTCGGCGCGAGTCGATGTGAAGAGGCGGCGCAAGATGCGCAGGATCGCGATCGTAGGGAGTTGACGAAGCAGGAGAAGGTTGGCTGAACAGACCAGGACCGAACTGGGCAACAAAGCAGAAGATATCCTAGAATGTAAGGCTGTCGCAGGTGAATGTATCCTGTTAATGGCTGGTGGCACAACAACGGCAGATACAGAAAAGGCCACCCACAATTCAGCCTAAGCCACGGATAGCCACAGCAAATGCCACACCGGAAAAAAGCAAAACAATCCCACACGCGTGCGCAAAGAAAAGATAGGAGAAAAAGAAGGCTGCAATACCTGCAGGTGACCGAGACAAAAACAAGAAAAAAAAAACACCAGGTGGGTTGGAATAGCAGATGAGATGGACGGAGTGAGACACGCAGGTCGCAAGACTCGTGGGCAGAGGTGCAGGACAAAGAGAAGTAAAGAGATCAAATGGGAGAGGAGAGTGGGTTGGAAGAGAGAGAAATTCACGTGCCACAGAAACGAAGCCGATTTTCAAGAGAAGAGATGTCGTGCTGAAAAGCAGAAGTGAAGCGCCGACGATAGACTGGGACCAACACAAGAAACAAGGGTTCCAGAATCGCGTTGAACTTGACGCGCCGCGTTAGTCAGCAGCCGCTTACATAACGGGGCTTCGATAGCTTCTGGAAGCTGGAGCTGCGTTCGTGCCAGGAGATTTTGACCGCATACGACTCGACAAAGACGCTTTATTTGAGGCTGTACATATGCAACTGAAAGTTCCGCTGGGAAGTGCTCACATTTACCGTTTACTGCCATCTTCAAGCATCACTTTCGTCTTGATCTCTTCGCTTTTTCTTGGTGCCCAGCGCATATCTACAGTCCCAGCTTCAGGTGTGTAAGGAGGTACCTGTAGCTGAGGTACCTTTTAGGCGCCCGTACAGGCAGCAGTGACTCAGTGCTCAGGTACAGAATGGAGCACTCCTATTGGACAATTCACAGGTCCATCCAATCAAAAGCTAGCATTGACTTGGCCTACTGTTCAGCCTGGCAGCCCTTTTGTATAATTTATATGTAGCCCGAATGAATATGGACATTGTGTATAGATAGTTAGAGCCAAAATTTCGAGCGGAAAAAAGGCAGGAACGAATTTTGGGCTGCTCCTTCTCAACCTGTAATGGTTTATTTTTTTTTTCTTCGAACCTTCCTTTCTTTTGCTCTCAATATTTTGTCAACTATTAAAATCTAAATAAAAGCATCACTACCTTTCTCTTCTTGTGGTTTGTATTTCTTCCCTCTCTTTCTTTTTCTTCCCCTTTTCCATACATTCACCATTAATCTCCATTTTGGTTAGTACTTTCTCTCATCTCCTCTTGGTGTGCTCCCCTCCCCTGGTTCCCTCATATATCGTGGACGCGCGCTTCTGCAGCCCGACTTCGAAAGCAGGTTCAACCTCCATCAACCGCGACTCGACTGCATCACGGCGTGATCCGGAGTCTTCTGTCGTCTGGCGAGTGCTGATGCATCACCATTGACGCGTCAGGCCCGTAGTATCATCGAGTTGCGACTCTCGCTAACGCCCAGTATTTCTTCCCCTTTGCTAGAGCATTTGATGCGCGCGCCTCTTCTCTCCTCCTAATCAAGACATCATCAGAACCGTCATCGTCTCCTTTGTCTTTTCTCACTCTGCATCGACTCGAACCGCGATTGCCGACTTGAGGATTCCTTCCTTTTCCGCATCTCACGAGCCCGACTGCGGCCCGCGACTCTCGACTCTCGACTCTTCCTCGAGGTCTCCTAATGCTTGACGCCCACGACACAGCTTCCTTCTCTCTTTGATACACCTTTAACCTCTCTTCACGTTAACCCCCACCCGCAGCTCCGTTCGCTGCCGGTACCACAGCCATGTCGTTCGGCGGGGGCTTCGGTACCTCGGGAACTGGCTTCGGCCAGTCCACCAATCAAACCTCCGGCTTTGGCGGGTTTGGTACAAACAACAACAACACTCCAAGTGGTAAGCATCACTTTTCTTTCTTTCGTTTTCGTACTCTCGTCGTTTTGTGGCCAGGGACGCCGTGATGGCCATATGCCTCGCTATGTGCATATGGCCCTCTAGATGCATATATCGCCGACTCTCGTCTGTGGCCAACCGTCCTAATGTGTCTCGAAACCCCTCCTCGCTCCCCTTGTCTCTCTGCTATCTCTTCCAGCCTTCGGAACAAATACGACCAGTGCTTTTGGCGCCGGAAACAATACTGCCACTGCCACTGGTGGCGGTCTTTTTGGCAACACCGCGGCTTCATCAAGCTTCGGCCCGACAGGAGGTGAGCAGCACTTGGAAGATGGAGGATCCTCGATCTTTGCATCACGAAGAGAGAGAGACACCCACCCACTCTCTTGTTTTCATCAGCCCGCCATTTTGTCTCCTGGCTTCTTTTGCGTTCTTCTGTGTCTTGTTCGCCTGTGCTCGAACATCGCGACTTGCTCTTCGTCTGCTGGTCTCTTCGTCTTTTCGATCGATCCCAGAGAATGAGAGAGAGAGAGAGAGAGAGACAGAAAGGGCAAGAGGGGAGAGACGATGATGTTGTGACACAACTTTCAAACACCAGAGTCGTACTGAGCGCTTTGGCAACAACCTAGTCTTTCTACTCTGCTTTTCACTTCCTTTTCCGCTGCCCCTTTTTACTCTTTAACACCAAACATCCGCCCACCAAGTCCATACACCCACTCATGCTAACTACTAACGCTCCTTCTCTTCTTCTAGGTGGCTTCGGTACCTCAAACACCGGCTTTGGCGCTGCTAAGCCTGCTTTCGGCGCGTCTACCACTGCCACCGGCGGTGGCCTCTTCGGCGGCGGTGCCACTACCACGAACAACACCTTTGGCGGCTTTGGAGCGACCGCGAACAATGCCGGTTCTTCATTTGGCGCCGGTACAACCGGAACTGGCCTCTTCGGCGCGGCCAAGCCCTCCGGCTTTGGAACCCCCGCCTCCACCGGAACGGGATCCATGTTTGGCGGCACTCCGGCGGCTAGCGGCTTCGGAGCCACGAACAATCCCGGAATTGGAGGAGCCACCGGCGACCCGCCTGGAACTGCCGTCACGCCCTTCCAGGCCTACACTGAAAAGGAGGGTACCACCTCGCAACAAAATGCCTTCCAGAACATCCTTTTCCAAGAACAGTACAAGAAGTGGTCTTCGGACGAGCTCCGGTTGGCCGATTATGCCCAGGGTCGCCGTCACGGAAATGCTACTGGTGCTGGCGCCTTTGGCGTGAGCTCCGGATTTGGTGGCGGCGCAACCGGCTTTGGCCAGCCCGCAGCCACTGGCACAACTAGTGCTTTCGGTGGTGGTGCTACCGGAGGATCCCTCTTTGGCGGCGGTGCGAATAACCAGACCACTGGTACTACTGGATTTGGCCAGACTGGTGCTGGCACCTCTGCCTTTGGTGGCTCGGGTGGCCTCTTTGGCCAGAACAAGCCTGCTGCCACTGGTGGCCTGTTTGGTGCCCCCGCTGCCGCCACCGGCCAGACCAACTCCCTCTTTGGTGCCACCAACAACAACCCGACCTCAGCCTTTGGCGGGACCGGCGGTGCCTTTGGTGCCAACACTGCCGCAACTGGTACCAACTCCCTCTTCGGTGCCGCCCAGAACAAGCCTGCCGGCCTCGGCGGCTTCGGCGCCACCGCGACTCCCGGAACCGGAACTTCTGCCTTTGGCCAGACCGGCTCCACGGGCTTCGGAGCCACCGGAACCACCGGTGGTGGCCTTTTTGGCCAGACTGCCCAACAACCTACCGCCGGCACTGGCCTCTTCGGAGCCGCCCAACCTGGTGCCCAGACCGGCTTTGGAGCCGCCCAGAATACCCAACAGGCTGGCGCCGGCCTCTTTGGCCAGAACAAGCCTGGTGGTGGCTTGTTTGGAGCTGCGACACAAGCTGCCCCCGCTGCTGGAACTGGTGGCGGCCTTTTTGGCACATCTAACACTGGAACTGGCTTCGGCGCCACTAACACCGCTGCCCCTACCAATTCTCTGTTTGGCGCGAAACCTGCCGCTACGACTACGGGCACATCGCTTTTCGGTGGTGCCCCTGCCCAAGCTACTGGCGCCACCGGTGGCCTCTTTGGCGGAGGACTTCAGACTCAGGCTCCTGCCCAGAATTCCCTCTTCGGCCAACAGCAGGCGAAGCCTTCCATGTTTGGCGCCAGCCAGCCCCAACAGCAGGGTAACTCTCTCTTCGGCGGTTCCGTGCCCCAGAACAACTCGCTCTTCGGTGGTGCTTCGGTCCAGCAGCAGCCTCAGGGCGCAACTCCTCTCGGATCGATCCTTGGAAACCCCCAGGGCTTTGCCAACAGCGCAAACCAGTCGTTCAGCGCTTCCATCAATGATGTCAACGCCTACGGAACGCCTTCGCTTTTCTCCAACCTGGGCGGTGCCGAGGTCGCTAACCCCGGCCCGCTGGCCACTCCGTTGTCGTCAAAGAACAAGCCGCGCAAGAGCGCCGTGCTCCCGATGTACAAGCTCAACCCGGCGTCCTCGTCGCGCTATGCTACTCCCCAGAAGCGCGGATTTGGCTTTTCGTATAGCACCTATGGTACTCCGGGCAGCCCCTCCAGTGTGGCTAGCACCCCTGGCACGCTGAACCGTAGCCTTCTCCAGTCTAGCCTGAGCCGCGGCCTCAGCAAGAGCGTTTCGACCAACAGCCTCCGCCGCACCTTCAACGCCGAGGATAGCATCCTCACCCCTGGCGCGTTTTCGTCCGGCTCCAGCGGGCGCTTCTTCCCGTCGTCTGCCAGTACCAAGAAGCTGGTTATCAACCGCGATTTGCGCAGCGATCTGTTCTCGACCCCAAACAAGGAGAAGCTACAGATCGAGGCAGGCAGCACGGCCCGCAAGCTTTCAAAGCGCGTTTCTTTTGATACTAGCAACGTCGATGGCGAGGACAGCGTTGAGACCCCCAACGGAAGATCCGGTGGCGACAGCGGCTCTAACTCTGCCGACGTGTCTTCGCTTTCGATTTCCGGCTCTGTGCCTTCTTCGATGATCAAGTCGAAGACTGCTATCAATCTGGGCAGCGATGCCACCCCCAAGGCCAGTGCCAGCAGCGGATCGTCCGCCCCCGAGATGGAGCAGGTCAAGGGCAACGAGCTTGCGATTGTGCACGAGGAGGCCGTTCAGTCGCCTAATGCGCTTGAAACCTCGCGTGACATGTCTCCCGGTGCCTACTGGATGAGCCCTTCCAAGAAGGAGCTGCTGGCGCTCAACCGCGTGCAACGCCAGAGCGTTCCCGACTTCATCGTTGGTCGTGACAACGTTGGCCAAATTGCGTTCAAGGCTCCGGTTGATCTGAGCAACATCGACCTTGACGATCTGTTTGACAACATTGTTGTTCTCGTTCCCCGTTCCGCCACCGTGTACCCGGTCTCGGCTAAGAAGCCGCCGGTTGGCCGTGGCCTCAACGTGCCTTCGCGCATCTCTCTCGAGCAGTCGTGGCCCCGTGGCCGCGATAAGCGTGGTGGAGTCGACCCGAAGCGCATTGCCAAGCATGTTGAGCGCCTCAAGCGCATTGAGAACACCACGTTTGAGGACTACAACCCGAGCTCAGGTATCTGGACTTTCTCGGTCGAGCACTTCACTACCTACGGCCTCGATTACGACGACGACTCTGAGGCCGATAACACCGGCTACGAAGATGGCGACGCCGAGGATAGCGAGCCCACCCCCAAGCGGGCCATCACCAATGGAGCCCTCCATGCCGACTGGGCCGAGTCGGGTTCCGAGCTATCGCCGACCCCCGATTCCGATGTCGACGACACATTCGACTTCCGCGCGAAGCGTCGGGCCCTTCCCGGCGCGTTTGACTACTCGGCCTCGCGCATGGCCGCTTCTGCTGACGGAAAGCAGTCTTTTTTAGGGGTTAGCTCCGTGGGTTCGGCAGCGAACCAGCTTGTGCTGTCTGTTGAGGACAACATGGCTGATGGTGCCGAATGTGCGGCGTCCGAGGACGAAGACATGACGGGTTCGTTTCCTGGACGGCATCAAGCCGCGGAGCATGATAACGATGACACCTCGTCTATCAACAACGATTTGGCGGCCCCGGCGTCGCCGGTGGTGCCGCAGACCTCGGGCGGTATTCTGCGCGCGCGGATGCGCGCGCTGAAGGAGACGGCCGGGCCCATCCACGTGGATGTGGCTGACGGCAACGACTGGGCGGATACGCTGCGGCGTACCGTGAGCCCGGTTAAGCGTGACCGCGCCTTGCTGAAGGAGCAGGAGGCGTCTGGTACCAGCACGATGTTTGGCGGCGACGATGCGAACGATGCCAAGACGGCGTTGGCGATGTCCATCGGCCCGCGTGCGGCTGCCCTCGGTGGCGGCGCAAACGGCGCGGCGGGCTTTGCGACGAGCATTGATCTCATGGCGTCGCTTTTCGGCGGCGACAAGAAGCTGGCGGCGGCGTCTGCCGTCCCGGAGCCGGCTGTTACTGCCCGTGTGCAGAAGAAAGAGGTTCTTCAGGTTGGTGGTTCTCTTACCCTTGGTGTGGCTTGCTAGACGGAAGGACACACTTTTTTTTTTTTTTACATTCCCCTTTTCTCGACATTCTCCTCCCTTTGTTGTCTTTTCCCCGTTGGAGCTTCGATGTCTTCCCACTGCTCCTCTTTTTCTGGGTTTCCCTATTTGTTTGCTTCCATCTTTTGAGGACGGGCGCATTCTGGGGATGGGCGGAAATTTGCTATTGCGTGTACCTTAATCGTTTTGCAGGACTTCCGGTAGTTTCTTCGTGTTCTAGCAAGCCACCATTCAATTAACCCTGTTTTTCCACCCCGAAATAACTTGTCTGTGATGTTGATTTTCGAATGCTAAATTCTGTTCTCTTTCTTCTTCTGTAGTGGCCTTACCAACGACAGCAAAAGACGACCGATATTCCCGAAGCCGATATGCCCAAGGGTTGCCGACCGCGATGGGGCCCGGACGGAGTCCTTATGATTTCGGGCGGTAGCGGAAGCGCCTCGAAGGGCGTTGCCGTGTCGAAGCCGATGCGCCAGTCGCTGTCGGCGCCGTTTGGCGGAGAAGATAAAGGAGACGTGGTCGTTCAGAAGCGGCGATTCATGAAGGAGCTGCCGGGAGTGCGGATGGTCAAGTTCGCGAACGAGCTCTCGGCCAAGCTGCTCCATACGCAGATCCGCTTAACCAAGATTCAACTCCAGGACGGTGTTCCGCTTGCATCGCTGCAGCTGCCGAACTTGCAGGCCATGTTCCAGGACCGTTCATCGAGCGACCGATCGACGACGCATGAACGCCTTGTGTGGGAGTTGGCGGGAATTCTATTCGACGATCTCCCCGGAAACCCGACGGCTGAGGCCGAGTCGGCGGCGCGCAAGACCAAGCTGTCCCGGTTCTGGACGGACCTGGTCGCCGCGGCATCTTCAGCCGATGTGGGATTCTCCAAGTCTAGTGAGATGCGCGCTGTGGCGGCTCTGGCCGGCCACCGGGTGCAGGATGCCTGCAAGCACCTCATTGACGGCAAGAACTTCCACCTGGCCACTCTGGTGGCGCTGATCGGCACGGACGAGACGTCGAAGAAGGATATGCGCGAGCAGCTGAAGGAGTGGCAGGCGGCGAATGTGCTTTCGGAGTTTTCTGATCCGATCCGCGCCATATATGAGATGCTCAGCGGCAATGTGTGTGTCTGTGATGGCCGCAAGGGCGTGCCGGTGGAGGACCGCATTGAGTCGTTTATCATCTCGCGCAAGTTCTCGCTCGACTGGATGCAGGCGTTCGGCCTGCGTCTGTGGTACAGCATTTCTGCACAGGACGACGTGTCGATTGCTGTGCGCAAGTTCCACGAGGACATTGATCAGGACCGCGAGCCGATTCCCCTGACTTGGTACGCCAAGCAGTCGATCCAGCCACTCTGGGATGACGCCGACAAGGCCAAGCGACAGGATCTTCTTTGGGGCCTGCTACAGCTGTATGCCGACGATCTCACGGACTTGCAGGCGGTCATTCGACCGGAGAACTCGCAGCTTTCCGCTCTGGACTGGCGGCTCTCGTGGCAGCTGGGCCAGGCGCTGACGGCCAGCGGCAAGGTCGGATTCGGAGCGCGGGCGGCGGAGAAGGCCGACGCAGCGACCATGTCGTTTGCTGAGCAGTTGGTGGCTGAGGGCAGCTGGCTGGAGGCGACTTTTGTTCTCCTGCACCTGACCCATGCCGATGCGCGCCAGCGGGCGATCCAGGACCACCTGTGCCGCCACGCCGGCCATATCGGCGACGAGATGAGCGACGACGCGTTTACGACACTGACACAGACGCTGCAGATTCCGGCGGCGTGGATCTTCGAGGCCCAGGCGCTGTACCAGCGCAGTGTGCGGCACGATGCGGCGGCCGAGGTCGACCGGCTTGTGCGTGCAGGCCAGATCATCGAGGCGCACCGGCGGTTTGTCGAGGCGGTGGCTCCGCGGGCAGTTGTGCAGCGCGACTACCGCACTCTGGCGGCCCTCCGGGCGCGCTTTGTCGGCCGCGAGGATGCGATCCCCGGATGGGCGCTTGGTGGCGACGTGTACGCGGATTTCCTGGCGGTGGTCGGCCTGCGGGCCCGCGACGAGCCGGTCCCCGTGCCCGTGGTGCGCAAGCTGCTCGGCAGCCTCCCGGCGATGCGCGACGCTGCAGCCAGCTCGACCGGCACCGGCAGTACCACTGCGGCGTCCGGCGACGCCGGGCTGGCGATTGTGGCGGCGGTGGCGGAGATGAGCGACGTGGTTGCGCGGGTGGTGCGCGAGATCGGGCTGGCGGACAGTCACCACGGCGCGCCGGGCGGGGCTCTGGCGTCGGGCGGGCTGGCGGCTAAGGTCCTGGCGCTCCCGTTGACGGAGGACGCGCACCTGCGCAACGCGGTGGATTTGAGCGTGGCGTACTACAAGAGCATCATGGCGCGGTGATTCACTTTGTTTTCCGTTTCTACCTACACCTTCAAGGTTCTTTTTACTTGCAGTTGCTTTCTGAGGTGTGCTTTTTTTTACGAGGAGGACTACAAGATGAACAGTTCAAAAAGGAGAAGAAGATAGATTCACTATTACAGCTTTTTGAGGAAGAGACGGGGGGGTTTGCGAGAATGTAAAATAGACGGGAGTGTGCCTCTTTTTATTCGTTTTTCTTTTCTTTATTCCTCTTGTTGCACGGCGGAAAGCTAATTGGAGTTCGCGTTTTTCCCCCCTTTTCTTCTGAGGTCTTGAGTTCAGTGTGTTCATGTTCGTGGTTTGCGTGTGAGAGAGGCTGAACTTGGTGATGCGACTTGTGAGTTGTCGTGGGGATGGAATATTCTTGTTCTATATGCAACCTTTTTGGGATTCTGCGGAGCCGAGAAGATGGAGGAACTTATGGACTTAGATAGATATAATCAATATGGAAGTAATATTTATATATAGCTTGATTATGATCCTGCATGAGGCTGTCGTGACTGCGATGTGAGCGGCGTTTATACGAAGACCGTAGATCTTGTTCTCTGTGGAAGTGCCCTGTTATAGAGCCCCTAGAAACGTTATATATAGAGGCCTGCGTTTAGTGGCTTCTAGAAGGCGTTACCGCCTGCACCTTCCGTTTTTTGTTCGCTGCGCCTACCAACAGCCGCGCGTTAAGCGACTTCTAACGACCTAAATTTCAACCTCACTTCCTATTTCTATCTTACCGAGCATCATCATATCGCGACTCCATTTGAATCGATCCGAACCAATCTTCACTGGCTTTTCAACGGCTTAACATATAGACTTTCGGCCGGTAAAACTTGACGAACAGCCAATGATTCCTCCCGCGCCGGTATGGGCCGGGTCGTCCCGGGTCCCGGGGCTCCGTCGCGCGCTGTCGACGCTGGGCAGTGTGCTGTACCACGAGAACCCACTTGTACGTCTCGTTCTATTTTCCGACCGGATAAAACTCCCCGAAGCGAGCTCTCTAACTGATTGACCATGCACTTCTAGGGCCTCCCGCGCTCCGGAACACCGCCTACGTGGCCGCGCAAACCCCAGCGCCGGCGCATTCCGGGCGTGCAGCGCGTAGTAGCGGTGTCATCGGCGAAAGGTGGTGTAGGGAAGAGCACGATTGCCGGTACGTTGGGCTTTCACTAGCTGGAGGAGCTACAATTCCCTGTCGGCCAGTTCTGTGAGGGCGAAAGCATACTGACTCTCACTTACCAGCCAACCTGGCCATCGCCTTTGCGCGCCAGGGCCTGCGCGCCGGAATCCTCGACGTGGACATCTTCGGCCCGTCCGTGCCCACGCTGTTCAATCTATCCGGCGAGCCGCGGCTCTCCGAGCGTATGTCCTCCGGTCCCTGACGTCCCCCTCTTTCCCCCCAGCCAGCTAATATCTTCCCCAGACAACCAACTCGTGCCGATGACGAACTACGGCGTCAAGACCATGTCGATGGGGTACCTCGTTGCCGATGCACAGGCCGTCGTGTGGCGCGGGCCCATGGTCATGAAAGCCGTGCAGCAGCTCCTGCACGAGGTTGACTGGGCCGGGCTCGACGTGCTGGTGCTTGATCTGCCGCCCGGCACGGGCGATACACAGCTGACCATTACCCAGCATATTGAACTTGACGGTCCGTCCCTCGCACTCCGCCCTTAGCTATGATTCCCCTTTCATCTGCAGCCTCGAAAAGCTAACTCCCTGACAGGTGCCATTGTGGTAACAACACCACACTCCCTCGCGCTGAAAGACGCCGCCCGCGGCATCACAATGTTCCGCACCACCGGCATCCGCGTGCTCGGCCTCGTCGAGAACATGGGCTCGCTGATATGCGGCCACTGCGCCACGCCGACCCGCGTGTTCGGCGACCCGGCCGCCACCGCTGCCCTGTGCACCTCTGCTGACGTCCCGCTGCTGGCGGAAATCCCACTGGATGCCGCCGTGGCTGCAGATGCGGATGCCGGGAGGCCCTCGGTTGCTGCTGATGCCGAGAGTAAGCGGTCCGAGCCGTTCGTGACGCTTGCTCGGGATTTACGCAAAGTTTTAGATATATGATTAGATGTTTTGTCCTTTCATGTTTATTTTTTTTTACCGGTATGTACGATATTTAGTTCTAGCTGTACGATGGTAAGAATATACTCTTGACATTGAGTTCACACGGTGTTCAATATACAGATACGAGGGTTGCAGGTCATGCATTCATTAAAAGGGTAACCGAGAATCTAAAGATGAGTTTTGCCTGGATGTTACTCCTGCTTCTGGTAGCGAGATATTAGCGAACTGTAGACACAGAAGAGAAGACAGCGAACAAACGCCGAAAAGGGGAATACTCTGAGACGGCCAAACCCAAGCGCGAAATGGAAGAAATCTCCCCCGAAGAACAATAGTTCCAGGTATGAGACAAGAGAAACTCCTTCTGCATTGTTAGCTTCCGTTACCACAATGTGCGAGAGGTTTCTGTTGGATTACCGCCTTGGAAGGTAAAAACAAAAACAAAGACAAAATGCATCCTAAAAACGCCGGCTTTGGCCCTCTTCGGCCCCTTTTCAAAAGAAGTGATGTGACCGTACACGGCGAAATCGACAAATATCGACAAAACGCGCCATGCAAAACGGCGGCGCAAACTTGCCGCTGCAAGTGCACGAGGTCGGCCGTTCATTCGCCTTCGTCGTTCGTCTGGTACACGTGTCGTGACCGCGTAGGGTCTTTGCGCATGGCCTGGCCGGAGCCGGTGAAGCCCACTAGACAAGGCGGTTAGCAACTGCACGACATCAAAAACAAACAAGCAATGGGAGAGAAGAGTCTTACCTCGTCCGTGGATGCCATCCGGCGTGCGGAACATGCTGTCCTTCTTGCCCGACTTGGTGCCCTTCCCCTTGGCACTGAACTCCTGCCACTTGTTTTTGCCAGCCTCCAGCTCGCGATTGGCCTTGATCTTCTTCGTCTTGCGCTTCGCCTCGCCGCCGGCCCCGCCATCTGCCGCCGCCAGCCGCGCCATCTGGTCGGGGTACATGCTAGCTGCCGCAGACACAACGGCGGGGTTAGTCGGCGCCGCGGGCGCCGCATCCGCAGCACCATCCTCCGCCTTGCGTTTCGCACCACCGGCACCGCCGGACGGCGTCAACGTCCCGCTGCCCGAAGCTGCGGGGGCTCCAGCGGTGATGGGCCGCAGGTCGCGCGCCCGCAGCGTCTCGGTGGTGTCGTAGCTTTTGAACTTGACCAGGTAGATCGGGTCGGACGCCGAGCCGGTGATCGACACGATGCGCGCCGCGTACAGCTGCTTGTCGCCCGACACCCAGCGGGCCTGCACCGTGTCGTTGACGTTGTAGCGCACGGCAGCGGCAGCGGCCGCCGCGTCGTCGTCTTCGGCGGTCGCCGCGGGCGGCGCGGGCTGTGCACGGTGGGTTCCGGGCCGGCCGGAGGGAGCGGTGGCGGCGGCAGCGGCGGCGGGCTTCGGCTTCGGCACGGTGGGCTGGATCTCGGCAATCGACTCGTCGACGAGCGCAATCATCTCCTTGACTTCGTCCACGAGGGACTGCAGCTCTGTGTTGTCGGGGTCATCGTTGAGCTGGATCTGGATGAGGTCGAGCTGTGTGGCGTGACAAACAAGACGAATTAGTTCAGGCCTATACATGTTTGGAAATAGTCCACAGAGGTTGGAACTTTACCTGTTCGTGATACTCTTTGCGATCCTGAAGGAGTTTGTCAAGCTGGGACGGCATGGCTAGGGTTGAGAAGTCGAATTCGGGTTAAACAAATGTGATGAGAGGAGAGGAGAAAGTTGTCGAGGTGTTCAAAGGTGAGGGAAGTTCAAATTGATAACGATGCAAGGCGAGATCACGTTGATGCAAAAAATAGCGGAAAGGTTCAGCCGGGGAAATGCCGACAGCCGCCGTGCTGGAAGCGGCAGTTGCGGGCTCGGATAGAAATTTGTGGTGGGTGAAACCCTAGACCTAGGGTTTAGAACGCCCGCAACTTGAAGACGGAGCTTATGATTTCATAGACATATGGCTATAAAAGTAAAACCCACTGTATGATGTTAAAGCGTGAGACATGTCAAGCGTGAGCCGGATATATCATGTATCATGCTGTCTGAGAGTGAACCTAACTTGTGTATCGAAAATCTGGAGTATCCCGATCAAACGCATCCTCTGTTTAGCGATTGATTCGCATCGACATAATACAGGCAACAGCCCCATCATTATTATCCATCCGCCGAACCAGCGCACCCCATGTATTCTCGTCATAGAGGTCTTCAAAAGAAGAACCGTCAATGTATTCGATCAAGATCCCGGGATCTGGAAGTAGTCGGCCGGAGGATCCGGAGGTGTTGCCTGGGGATGCGTGTTGGGGAATCGCGCGAAGAGGCGGGGATGAGGGTTTCGAATGATTGTAGCTGGTTGTTGGGCTGGACTTTGTGCTTGATTTCTCGTTGATCGGAGTAGTAAGTATATCGTCGCCTCTTCATCCTGGCGTTCCGTATAGCTATTCATCGAGTCATCGCCGCCACTTTCGTCGCCGTATATATGTTTTATTATCTTAGGACCATCATTGTTATGAATTTCCTTCCATTCACGAATGACTTCATCCGCTCCTCCAGATCGGATCGATTTATAACATGTAGCTTCTGCATCCTGGTTGAACGGGAAGTTCTCGCGGCGACTCCCCAGACGGCGGTCGAAGAGCTTGAGGATGGCGAACGGGAAGTAGTCTTATAATCAAACTAAGGATGTGTGAAAACCAAGACAGCCTATAAACAAATGGTAATGGATAGGAAGAGGAAGATTCCTCGGAGCACCAAGCGCACTATATTGTGCTTGGTACGTTCTTAGAGTATGGTAGAGCTCAGGTTTCTCCTTTCCCTAGCTAAGCTTCGTGAACTCGAGGTGATGATTCTAAAGATTGAATCATCAACATATAAGGACCGCTACTCGTGGTCTTCTATGGCGGGTGAAATGTCTACTTTTTTGAGGTGCGACCTTCTCCGTGACACGCATGCCATTCCGGTTTCTGATCTGTCTGCCAGAGTGAGGTTATCTGGCTGCGCCTTCTCTCTTCTTTCGTGAGCTGCGTACCATTCTCAATTGAGTGATGTCGGTATGTGAGTATGTAAGTGTGTGATTGCTGATTCCTGATTGCTGACTTGAACGATTCGTGATTGGGATGGATACTGATAGCACACTCCAATGTGGAAGATAGGGGCGTATCTACAGGTTCTGAGCTGGAGTGATAATGAATGATAGGATCTCTGGGGACATGATTCACACCCAGTTTGACGCTGAGGCTCATTCAGACTGTGGCTTATTTTCCCAGACACTCCGATTCCGGCGGTCAGACCCCCCAAACTCTGCTATCCCCCAAAAGTGATTGATCACTCTCTGGGTCAGGGTCGGCCAGAGAGCAATAAGACAAAACTGAGGTTCTCGATCGGCCTGGGCTGCTGACGACACATATATTCTACATTCTTCAGAGCCTATCCCGTGTATATCCGGCACCCGATCACGTCTTACGACTCGAGATACGAAATCCTGGCTGGCTGGGCCCTATCCAGGCCGCAATTGCGCCGTGGCAGACCGGGCTGCATGAGAGTGCTCGTACTGTAACCTATACTGGCGCTGCATGTCCCCATCACATGCACGTGTCCACGTCGACGACCACATCCGTGGTTCTCACCGCTTGGATGCAATATCCCTAAATGGATTGATTGCCGTTGCTGTGGACCATCGTGACCGAGGGTGAGTTTTTTAGTGGATCAAAAACCCCCCAACGAAGATGATAGAACGAACAACTTGCCTGAGGGCACAGAACCTCCATAACGCAAACCCGGGAAATGCGAAGATATGCCACAATGCACAAACGGGTGATACTGTTCCCCCAAAGCCAGAGAATCTCGGTGTGCAAATACACCGTATAAGCCTTGTAGCGAAGCTTTTGATGTGTGTAATTGGCAACTTCGCCTTCCGGCCGCTCCTTCCCTTCACCTGACATCGTCCACGCTCCTGGTCTTTCCCCCCTGATGCCTGGTACCTGTCGGTCGTTCCTTCCACTGGACTGCCTGTCTCCGGCCACTTAGCATCGCGCCTTCCACATTGCAGGTTTTCTCTCCCACCCCGGACCGTACCTTCCTCCTCGCTCTGTCCGTCTTTTTTCTTTCCCCTTCACAATTTTTTTTCTTTGCTCCCTTCCTATTCGTACCGCTCCGCTCCGCCCTTTGCATCGTGACTTCCTCCTTCGGCCAATTGTCGGCTTCGACGTCCTGGCTCCTGACTTTCCTGTCCTCTTACGGCGGCTCTTCCCCATCGTTCCTTCCGCCAGCGTGCACTTTCCTTTTCTTTCTTCTTCCAAACGTGCTCCTTCCTCGGCCTCCGTCCGCGTCTCGTTCCCCGAACGCTCCTTCCCTCCGGCGTTTGCAGCTCTTCTAATTTCTGACTCAACACAATCTTTCTATAAAACTATCTTCCCCCTCTTTATAGATAGTTCAGTCTTTTCTTCGTCTTCTTCTTTTCTCGCGATACTTCTCTTTCTCTTTGCTTCATTTCCACCACCGACTTTTCCTATCGCCGTTGATTTTTGGGTGTCTCGTTTCTTTTGGTCTCCGACTCGCGCCGGTTTGTCTCTCGCGTCGACGTGTTTGCCGGTTTCGGTTGTCTTCGGGTCATTTTTTGTGCGCGGCTCTTGGAACATCTTAACCGGATACGATACGACGACCTTCGACTCTCTCAATTGATTCTCTTTTCCTCACTCTCTCTCTCTTCCCAATTCACTGCTTCGTTCATCCTCTTGCCATTCCTCTCATTGCTGCCAGTTGCTGCCAAGTGACGACCAAACCCAGACGTCACATCTGCCAGCCTAAAGAAGAAATCAGGAAGCATCCTCCGTTTCCTCTTTCAGCCTTCGATCGCCGATCTCCTCGCGGTTACCTTTTCACATTTTCGCTCTCATCAAATCTTCACCAATCCTCTTCTCCGGGTTTGCCCTACGGAACTCCAGGAAAAACTCCACAAATTCACCGCCGCAAACCTGCCTGTTGTTCTGGCCCTTCACAGCAAACGAGCCGATTCCATAGGCCCGATATCTCCTCCCCCACAGACTTGGAAAAGCCGTGCCCACAGCCTGAAGCTAGGTTGTTAGCAGTTGGAATTATTGGGCTCTGGGCCTCCTTTGCCCTTCTCCTCGTGTCTCACCGCCAATCACGTTTTCTGCATATCCTTGCCCTTCTTTTGACCCGCTCGAGACCACGCTACTAAAAATTCCCGGCCATTTTATCCATTCCAGAGGCAAAGAGACCGACCGAAACATTGCGTGTGTGGTGACATACTACAGTGTACATAGTACAAGCCTTGAGGATGAGATAGCGCCACAACAACCCTTGGAATTTGGAATTTCCTTCTTCTTCTCGTCCTCTTGCTGATTTCCTTCTCCTGCAAACCAATTCGTGTTTGCTTGTGAGGCCTGGCTTCTCTTGTTTTTCCCGTGTTACCGACGGCAGAACAGAACACCAGCAAAAGAACTTTACCCCAAAAAGCTGTGACCAAGAGCTTATGGCCCAATCTGTTTCTGCCAATCACTCTCCGGCCAATCAAATCTGCTCCCACACGCCATTACTCTAACCGCAAACCCAATGTCGCAATCATCCGCCCAGCGGAGGCGGAATCAGCCAGATGCCTCCAACAATCTCGACAACTACTTCGAAAGCCATCATCCGAGCCACCATCCCGACACCTCCTCCGACACGGAAGAAATCATCCAGATTCAACCGCCCAATCCCGACGATTCCGGCATCAACACTTCCACCGACAGCGACGGCCCGGTGATTGCCTCCTCGCGCCGGCCCGCCCCTTCTCAGCCCAGCCATACCGCAACAACGCCGTCGCGCCCCGGCCGATCGAGATCGCATTCACGCACCACCTCGGCTGCAAGTAGTAGAAATAGCAGCAAGAGCAGTACCGACGGCACGCGCCGCCGAAAATCCTCCGGTGGCGCTCCCGATCAAACCACCCCTTCATCGTCCTATCACCTGCAGCAGCAACACCATCCTCCCCCATCGGCGACCCGTGGCAAGCACCACCCTCACAAGCACACTGTGTCGGCCAATTCATCGCGTGTCTTCAACCGCGTTCCGTCTGCGAAAGCCCTCCACCGCCATCACGGCCTCGGCCATCTGACGACTGTCACCGGTACCAACAACGGAACCGGTCACACGACTGCCTCGATTGCTGGTGGCCCGTTGACAGCTGCCCGTCGGTCTAAATCGGCTGTTGCCATCTCTACCACCGCAACCCCCGAAGCGTCTCTGCACAGCACCGACACTGTTCTTGCCACCTCTGCCGTCCGGCCTGGCAGTCTTACCCATCGCCGTGCCCACTCGGACGCGAAATTGAGCGACGCCAAACTGACCGACGCGAAAATTGCCGCCGCCGCCGCCAATCTTGCTGCTGGCCTCGGTCCCCTTGGTCTAGGCACCGGCGGACC
Source organism: Knoxdaviesia capensis (assembly GCA_001510575.1). Classification (NCBI taxonomy): domain Eukaryota; kingdom Fungi; phylum Ascomycota; class Sordariomycetes; order Microascales; family Gondwanamycetaceae; genus Knoxdaviesia; species Knoxdaviesia capensis. The sequence goes on along the minus strand of LNGK01000009.1, from coordinate 272,804 downwards.
GTCTGCGCCGGCTGCCTTGTCCACTCGGAAGAATCGGTCGCAGGTGGATCTGGCCTCCAAGCGTGCCAAATCTTCCGATAAGCTTACCCGACGCGCGCAAACATCCGGCGGCCCTCGCCCCCAGAAGTCGCGCAGCCAGGTTCACTTCAACGTCGGTGCCGAAGGCGAAGACGACAACACCCAGAACGTCAAGGCTTCCGCACGGGCCGGCGAAGACGAGGACGACGACGAGTGGGTTGACGCCAGCAACTCCACCTCCCCGTATCTGTCGCGAGACCTAAAGCCTCGCCGTAATCTGCCTCCCGCGTCCTCCGCTGCCCCATCTTCTCCAAAGCCGCCTTCCTCCGTCCTTCCGCTCCTGTCATCTTCGCGACACCCGCCGTCTGCTTTGTCCTCAAGTGTCACAGTCTCTGCTTTGGAGTCTCGGGTGCCTGAAAAGCTTGTGCAACCCACCACGCAACAGCCATCAGTCACCTCTCCGCAGCAAAGCCAGCCACCTCCCGCTTCCACCGCCCCTCCCGAACGGCAACCACCGCAAGCTGAGGGCGATCGCGAGACAACTGAGCATAACGCCTATCTTACCTCCCGCCTCCTCAACCGCACGCCGTCCTTTACCACCACCACCAAAATGTCCACAGAAACCGTCTACGTAACGCCATTGCAACACTCGGCCTTCTCCAATCCTCATAACGGCTCTGGCCCCGGCGCCTCTACCGCGAGCTCGTCGAGTATGGCCCAAGTCCGGAGCCGCCAGGATGAGCCGACGTCCCGGTTCCTAGGAGGCAATCCCTCAACCCTGACTAGCGAGGGTTCCTTCTACCGCCCCGACCGTAACCTAGCTACTAGTAGCAATGCGTCGTCAGAAAGCCCTCGCCGCCAACGGATGCCCGGCTCTGGATCTTTACCTTCGAGCAACATGCAGAACGGCATCAGCACCATCCGGGGGGGCAGTAACCCCCGCCGCCAGAATGTGTATGCCAATCTGACCGACGACGAAGATGCACCCGCGTCCGTTTCTACTGGCCCGTTTGCATCGCGACCTAGCAAGTCGCGCACCCAGCAGAAACTCGACCTTCAACGCGCCAGCTCCGTCACCCAACCGCACTCGTCAGCCATTGGTGTCAGTGTCGGCATGGGCGCCACGCCCCTGGTCGGAGTAGCCAACCATCCCGTCTATCGTGGCGGGAACGCCGTCGGCCTGGGCCTGGTTCCCCTCGCCGGAGCAGACGGGGCACCGACCGGACTCATCGACGCAGGCAGCGCACACGCTCCTGGCGCGCGCGGCGGTAGCAGCAGAGACCCCCGTGTGACCAAGCTGCTGGAGCGCACCGGCATGGAGTACCTCGTGATCCGGCGGTACCAGAACCCCATTGCGCGGTCACTGGCGCGCCTCGACCAGCTCTCGGTTCCGCATTCCGACGCCGCACCCAAACACATCCAGCGCGTGCCCGCCATGCCGCACGCGCAGTCGATGAACTCGTCCGCCGGGTCGTCGCAGACTGCCGCCACCAACGACTCCAGCACGGTGGTTGCCCAGCCGGACGACTTTGCGGGGCGCAGTCGGCCGCGCATTCTTGGCTCCACTGGCCCCGGCGGTGCGACGGCGAGCGGCGATCCGGCAGCGGCAGCGGCCGCCGCGGCTGGTGGGCCCAAGAGCACGACCGATGCCGACAACACGGCGCTCTTGCTGCGGAATTTGTGGGACAAGACGATGGATCTCAGCCCCAGCCAGGACTAGGATGTCCAGCAGCCGTGGGTGTTTCCATTCTGACCTTGTTTTCCCCGATTTTCCCCTTAATTCCCGTACCCCCCTCTTGGTCACTTACGTGCACTTAGACCGCGCGGTGCCTTTCCTCCGGAGTCTTTTCTTTCCGTTTCGTTTTCATCCTACCATGGCGTTTTTGCTTTTCCTTTTCTCAGACGGGCGCATTTCCTTCTCGTTCCTCCATGTCTTTTCTTGTTCTGTGCGTGCTCGTCATTAGATATTCATACCTAAGAGAGAGTGGCATCCAGGAGTTTCTTTTCTTTTTTCTTTTTTTTTCTTTCTTAATGTACATTTCTTTTCCCTTGATTCCTTTTCTCGTTTCCTTTCGGAGTGGCTTCAAGGTGTTCTTGTTGAGACAGGTGGTTTATATCTCCTCCTTGATTTCTTTTCTATTTGTTCAACCGCCAGTAGACCTTTTTTCTCTGGGTGGACTGACTGCATGTACCATTTTGCGCCTTTTTTCTATGTTCAATCATCTAGATTCTTCCTTAACCACTACCGGTCTCTGTGATATGTGACACATGTATAGCTTTTGAGTGTCCGTCCGTTCGGGCTGTGAAATAGCATCCAAGCCGTCCTAGAGTGTCCATATCGTCGAACTTGGAGGGCTGATTGCTGTGGAAACTGGCTCGGAATACTGCTCATCACAATGCTCAGCTAGCAACACTACGACATTCCAAAGAACCAGATGTCGACAGACAAACGAGAAAACGAATGCATGGGTCTTACTTATAAGGAAGAGGCGCGGATATGTTTGAAAAAAAAACCGGCGAACAAACGAGAGTGAGAACACAGCCTTTGACGAACAGTAAGATAAAACGAGAACAAGAAAACCCCCCCAAGGAAGACGAAAAAGATATAACCAAGAGGACGAACAGTCAACGAAAGCAGATAGAAGTGTACGAAGAAAAACGTCCTGACCCATGCCACGATAACAAAACAAAAACAGGAACACCCAACACACACGAAACAAAACAAAACGAATCAAACAGACGGATGAGTGGGACGGGGCAGTACGCAGAGGAGATGAGCTAGGGAACTGATGGTTGAAAAACAAATGGAAGAAAAAGGTCCAGACAGAGAAGCTGAGGGTACAAGGGGGGACCTTTTTACAAGAAGAGCAGCGTGTGGATTCATTTTCGGGGGAGGCAAAGAAGAATGGAGTAGAAAGTATGGACAGGGTGCCAGCAAAGGACACGAAGAAGCGAATCGAGGTTGGTTACATGGAGAAGCAGCAATTTTGGTGCGTCAAGTGAGAGAGGATGCGCCGTCGTGCATTTGCCGTCGGGGGGGTATAAAGTTCGCGCAAGGACAAAAGAAGCGGGCTAGAGGGAAGAAATCAGTCTTCCTAGAACTGAATCAAGTCCTGGCCCTGCTGCTGTGGCCGCATGCCGAACGGGTTGTTGGTGCCGGCCTGGCCGGGCTGGCCAGTGTACGACACAGTCGGCATGCCGGTGAACTGCGTGCGCAGGAACGGGTTGTTTCCGGTAGCCTCGGGGACCATACGGCCAACACCAGCACCGGCACTGTTGACAAATGTGCCCGGAGCGGTGTGCTGGGCCGGAATACGCAGATTTCCGGTGTTTCCAAACGTATCCATGCCGTCGCCGCTGGACAAAAGCGCATTAAGCTTGGCCTCGTGCTCGTTCATCTCACGCTGGGGTGCTTGGAAGTTCTGCTGTGGTTGCTGCTGTTGGACAGGCAGCGAAAACGACGCAAGAGTCTTCTGCTCAGGCAGCGAACCTAGCGGCGAGCCCATAGGCCGCGATGTAGGTCCACGGCCAAAGCCAGCAGACGGCGACGTCGAAGTGGCGAACGGGTTGTTGGAGCCGGTCGGGGTGGGCTTCATCTGCTGAGGAGAGGTGGAGCCCATGGCGAAGGGGTTGTTGCTTCCGGTCGGGGTCACACCCAGAGGGCTCATCGTATCGGCCTGGAGATGCTGAGGCTGCTGTTGTTGCATAGCATAAGGGTTGTTGTATCCAGTGGGCTGAAACTGGAGTTGCTGCTGATGTTGCTGCTGTTGCTGCTGTTGGCCGTAGGGGTCGAGCATGTTGGGGCTCTGCATTCCGTATCCAGTGCCATAGCCCATGACACCGTATCCGGTGGCCTGGGGTTGCTGGTATCCAGTATAGCCAGCGGCCATGTAGCCGGTCGGCTGGGGTTGGAGTTGGCTCTGGTCGACCGGGTTCGCGAAAAAGTCCACCTGGTTGCCTTGCTGGTAGCCCTGGTTGAAACCCTGGGTGGGTGGCGCGTTGACCTGGATAAGGTCCTCGTCGAAAGGTGAGAAGGCAGCCTTGGTATCGTCAGCCTGGCGCTTCCTGCGGCGCTCCTCTTCCTCCTGGCTGAGCTTGATGGCCATGGCCAGGTCGTCATCTTCGCCACCACCACCGCCGCCGCCACGGCTCTCGCGTTTCCGGCGATCCTCCTCTTCCTGGACCCTGCTGGCCTCGAGGGCCAGGCGATACTCCGTGTCGTCTTCGGTTACTCCACGGTTCTTCGGGGGCGGGCGGCGGGGCTGTTCAGAGGGGCCAGCAGCGAATCCGTCGGGACCCTGCGGGCCATATTCGTCGAGACCCGTGACGCGCGATTTCCACGAGCGGCGTCCCTTACGTTCGGCTTGCAGGCGTTCGTCGTCCAGGATGAGCGAGGTAAGCTCCTTAGCCGCGACTCGGACTAGTTGTGGGGGAAAATCTAGGTCAGCAGCAAAACAAACAGGAGATAGCGGATCATGGTCCAGAAAAGAAACTGCAAGACGTACCGTTTTGGCCAACGTCGCGGCCGTCGTCTTCGATGTACTGGAATTCGCGAAGAGTCTTGATGATGTAGATGTTGTCTTGAGCCCACTGCACAACCTGCATCGCACCCTCGTGCAAGCAGTAATCCAGCACTTTCAAGGCCTTCAGGACGTGGCGCCAGTTCTTGCCCTTATCGTTCAGCCGCTTATCGAGCATCTCCATGATATCGACGAAATCGGCACCCCTAGGCGAGAGAGATAACTATGGTTAGACGTGTTCCATGATTTTGAATGTTGCTATCGACTTCGCTTGTGATGGGACTTCGCCCTGACCGGGAAGCGGGTGAGAGGGTCGCAAACTAACTGGTTGAAGGTCATTTGAGCAATGTCGCTCATCTGGGTTCCGGTGGGGCCCCATGGATCGTTGCTGGTAGCTATTCGGCGCAAACAAACAAACAGATAGGAGAGTCAGTAGGAGATCATGACAAGCGATCCGAGGCTCAAGCCGAAGATCGGAATCAGCGCATCATCGGGGAGTTGAAGCAAACAAACTTACCCTCACGGACTTTGATCTGCGCACTAGAATAGCCCTTGGTGACATTCTTGACACTCCGCATAACCTTCGACATGATGGGCAACTAGAGGTCGTCGAAACCTCGACGATATGGGATGACTGAGGAGAAGTATGAGGAGAAAAGAAGAATAAGAGACCCAAAAGTTGCGATGGGCGCAAAAAATCAATAAAGCGAGGTAAAAATCACCAAAGCGCCGTGTGGGATGATATGAAAGAGGAGAAGTGGCAGAAAAAGCCAAGAGAATGGAGAACTCCAGAAGAGGGAAAATATGTGGAAAGAGGTTGGGATGCCTCGGGGCGCGCGACAAGGACGGCGAAAAACTGATAAATAGAGGAGGGGTTCCGACTGCCAAATTTGGTAGACACTCACTGCACAGCCGGGGGGGGGGGGGGGGAAGAGTTCGTTTGTGGGAACAGACGCAGTTTTATTGAGGATCGGAACTGAAATGAAGCGAAACTTGAAGCAGACTATATGGTTAAAAGCCCGATAGATGTTACCAGGGGAATTTCCGAGCCGCAGTGTATCGAGCCGAGAAGGAGCAGCGGTAGTCGTTTAGAGGCAGAGAGAGAGAAAAAAAAAAGAAAAAAAAAGAGGTCGGGAGAGAGAACGAAGTTGGGATATTACTATACAAGGAAAGAAAGCGAATGTGTTAGGATGAGATGAGCCACAAAGGTTAACAATTGCCAGTTATTCATTAGCTTGGACGTTACAGCGATAACGGCCGCTAAGTATAGGGTTGATGAGGGACCGGAGCCGCTGGGAACGAATATTCTAAGTGCTCGCATGATTTGGTCGGTGTGCTGTCCTTGTGGCGACCACCAGAGCGCACAGTCTCAGGGCGATGTGCCAGCTTCTGGGCGTTTCTTCTGCCCCGTAGTGACAACGCTGTGCGTCTCTTAAAGTCCTGGCAGGGTGGTATTGATGATATCGTCGATTTATGGAGCCCAGGTGGATTCCATACACCTACAGCTGTAGCCAAACACTAAACCGGCGACCGAGGAGACCGAGAAGCGACGAAGACGACTTTCGAGGGCGCAGATATCACAGGCGGGAGCTCAAGCTTCTGAGCAAACAGGCCTTACCTTTTAAGAAGGATAGAAGCACAGGGAGCCGGGATAGCTCAACCAGTTTCCTCAAAATCGAGCACGTACATTAACCCGCGAGACCGAGGAAAAGGCCCTGACGAGGCGCCAGGCACGAGACGCACGGCGGCGGAATCCAGAATCACGTTCTAGTGACTTTGCCTGACGTTGCCGTTCCCCTCTCGCAAAGGCGGGGAGACAGTGAAAAAAACGCACAAGGCCGCGTAAACACACACGTAGAAACGAGGCCAATGAAGCGAAAGACGCAAATTGGCCAAGCAAGCCGAATGGAGGGGGAAACAACCACAGCGGAGACTAGCCGATGAATGTTATGTATATGAGGATGACTGTCGGAAACACTTCGAAATTCGACGATGCCGTTGGGAGCCGAGAAACGATCGAGGAGGAAGAGAGAACAAGAAACGAAAGTTGCTGGTGATATAGAGGGAAGAATATGAAAAGAAGAAGAGGTTTTATGAGGGAGAAATTGACGACGGAATTTCCTTTTTGTGTGTTAATATGTTGTGCGTCAAGAACGAGAAACAAACGGAAGGAGCAATGGAGGAGAGAGCACCCGAAAGTCTCGGAAGGAGCAAAATATTATAGAGCACAGAAAATGACGACTTTTCGCAGATTACGTCGCATCGGGGAATTTTCTTTCTTTTTCTTTTTCCGCGTTAGCTACATCCCCCGATTAAACGAGCCTTCATCTAAACGGAGTAGAATACAAGAGGGAAAGACCGCGCAGTGCAGTCCAAAGCTATGCAGACCGACAACCGTTGTTGCTTAGGGTTGGACTGACGTCACTTTGTCGCTGTGATCAACAACTTGCGGTTCTTTTCTGTCGATTCTCCGTGCTAGCCGGCGGTGAAAACACCAGCAAGGCCTGCTTGGTCGCTGTGTTTGCTTTTCATCCTTATCCCCGTCCGCCTCAACTGTACTGTACAGTATAATCATTGGCAGGGGCCATGGTCTCGAAACTGGATGTTTACGAGCTGTGTCCGGTTCCCTCGTCTTCGCACCTTTTGACTCTCTTTGCGAACCAGGAACTGTGACGTGACAAATATGTACGGCATGTGTACAGTTTGTCTGTTCCCCTGCGCCTAGACATCCGTCCTAGACGCAATACGACGCGTCAGTCCTTCTAGAAGCATTGGCAGTGCCAGGCCAGAAAAAAGGCTAGTGCAGGCACAAACGCTGCACACTGGACCACCAGAGTCCAAGTACAGTACAGTACATTACGGTATCCTCCTATAAGAGAGAGACAGTACTGTGCTCTCGATCGCCGTTGTTTGCCACAAGCACTGCCACCGCCTGGGCTGGATCTGACACAGAACTTGATACGGCGCTCGCTCTCTTCTTATGCACTGCGCTGCTTGGATTTGCATTTGTGTTAATCCGGGCAGTTGCCGACAGCTGGTCTGATGTTTGTGGGCAAACGGCAGGCCCAGCCGGAAACCGCACCTGCCGCCGTTTTATTTGCGTAAAGAGGCAACAACCTTGAGGGGAGCACCTTCCGCGTACTTTGAAGTTTGCACCGCAAGCCCTAAGTCCCGATTGCTGCATATTTCGTCTGATATTCATCACCGGGATAGATGCAAGTCCCCGGTAACTCAATATCACCTGCAAAAAAGACTTCCTTCACGATAAATCTTAATTCACAAACGACAAAGAAAATTTCTGAAGAGAACTCCCGTAAAATAAACAGACTCCGTGCTACCCTTTCGAGAACCGTCCTTTAGAAAAAAGGCAAAAGTCCACCCGCTGCCTATCCCGATTTCGCCGTACGAAAGGAACCACATGAAAAGAAGAAGACTCCCAAAGCTCCCCGGTATCAACCAAGTTCCGTAATAGTACAGGAAACACAGAAACAAAAGAAGAGAAGAAAAAAAAAGCACACCGATGTTAACTCAACTCTTCTATCCTCCTCTAACCCAGTCTCACTCGTCATCATCCACGTCCTCCGTGTCCTTCGTCTTAACTTCTCCCGCCAGAGCACTCTCCGTTGCCAGCTTAGCAGCCGCCGCCTCCTTCGCCGCCAAAAGCGCCCGCGGCACCGGAACCGGCACCGGTGTCTCGGTCACCGGCGTTCCAGATCCACCGTCGCGCTTTATCCATGACACCGGCACGCCCGGTCCACTGTCTGCGTTACCGTAGTCGCTCTTCTTGGTGCCCTTCGGCCACCGGCCCGGACCCCGGCCCGTGCCGCCCGGCCGCCGCTGCGATCGTCCACCGGTTCTGGGCTCGGTCTCAGACGCCGCAAGGCCGCTCGCACTGCCTCCTGCAGGTGCAGCGGGGGTCCGGCTGGACGTCGCTGCCCCCGACCGCCGCCACGCCCGGCTGGCGGTGTTGCTGCGCTGGCGATCAAACCGGCGACCGGCCGGGGGCGGGAACACCGCAAACCGGCTCGGAGGCACACGGGCGTAGGGCTTGGCCCACGGCGCGTTCTCGTCGTCCGACGCACCATCGTCCTCGGCAGTGTGGGTCTTGGAGAACATGCTTCCGCCAAAGGTGCTGGCCGCTTCGATCGCGCTAGCAACAGCCGCAAGGTGCTCGGCGCTGGTGATGTCGGCCGGGCCGCCCATGTCAATGTCCATAGGGTCGCGCGGCACATCCGGGTCCTCCATCACCGACACCCGGGGCCCATTGCGGCTGCGCATGGTGTGCGATGACGGGTCATCCTCGTCTCCAGACGGGCCCACCGAGTCGAGTGCCGCGCCCAGCTCAAAGTTGGTCGTGTTGCCACGGCCCATGACATAGGGAGTCCAGCTGAGCGCATGCGGCTCCAGCTGAACGTACATCTTGGCTTCCCACTTGGCCACATACTCGCGGCAGTATTCAAGGTCCACCCGAATTCCATACAGCCCAGTTTCCGGGTCCCGCACCAGCGCCCGAAGGCCCTCCAGTCCCGAAATCACGTCGTCAGCTGTGAGGCCGGTGTCATCCGAGATGCGCCGGATGCTGAGTCCACGCACCGTTCGGGATCCCGCCTCCTCCGAATCCTCACTTTGCGCCGTGGTCGACACATCAGCGGCGGTCGATGTCGTGGTAGGCTCTGCCTTTGGAAGCCCAGGAGCCGACCCTGACGCATCCGCCTTGGACTTGGGCGCTTCCTTCTTGTCGTGGCCGTTGGCTCCGTTGGCCACGGGGCGGCTCATCCGCTCGAGAATGTACCGGCTAAGAATGAGCCGCCAGTAGTTCCGGTAGGACACCAATCCCATGTCCGACAAGGGCTTCTCGGGAGATCCGGTCTTCTGCTCAACCCGCGTCAGCAGATACGAAAAGTCAATGAGCAGGTTTCCGTAGCCCTTGCGCTGGTGGATCGGCAGCGTGAGAATACAGCTGACGTTGTTCTGGCTGCTGGCGCGCTTCTCCTTGGAGAAGTACCCCACGAAATGGTAGCCGTACTCGTCGTACTCGCACAGGACGTAGAACAGGAACGGTTCCACGTCGTAGTACAGTGTCTTGGAACCTAGGAACAGCTTCGCAAGCAGGCACAGATTCTGGCAGTACACTGGGTTTTTGCGACCGTCCACCTCGAACACAGACACCGACTCGTGGCGGTAGATCTCGTCGCCCGGAGGGTGCTTCGCCGGGCACTTCAGCTTGTGGCGCCACGCCACATAGTCCGAGTTCATGTACTTCAAACAGAACTCGCAGATGTACAGCACACGGTTGCGGCTGTACTCCTCCGGGTACGGCGCAGCATACCACGTATCAATTTCCCACCCACCGAACTCGATGCATTCAATCTGCGACGCCATGCCCGCAGGCTTCTTTGTCTTCTTGACAGGCAGTTGGAGTTCTGCCTGCACTGCGAGCACGCGAGCACGCCATTCCTCTTCGGCCTTGCGCTTGGCATCGTCAAACCGGCGTCGATCCTCTGTCGACGGCATAGTCTTGGTCGTGTCCGCCTCGGCTTCGGTAAGAATTCCCCCGTACGGCTTGCCCTTGACCTCATCGGTCTCGCGGTCAAAGAATGAGTAGAACGGCTGTGAGAAGCCGGTGGATGAGAAAGGTGTAGGAAGCGACTCCACGGCCGACGGGACAATCGCTCCCGATCCAATTCCGGATCCTGGAACACCAGTCCGCCGTCCCGGGGGCCGTCCGACGCGACCACCAGTTCCACGCTTAGGCCGCGAGAGCCCCTGGGTGGTCGCCTGGGGCTGCGGGGGTCTGGAAATCACATCACGCAGAAGCTTGCTCGGAGTCCGCATCGTAACAATCAGAGAGTTCTCATCACTATGCGCCACCGACACCATTTTGTTACGCGTGACCTTCAGCCGAAGCTTCCGTCCAGAAGAGCTGGTGGGCGCAGTATCGTCATCTTGGGAGCCGTCAACAGTCCGTTTCTGTCGTTTCCGCAGGTTCATAGGCGTTCCGCCCCGCGACGTACCATCGGTATCCATGGCCGTGGCGGTGCGGCGGCGCCTCGGTCGAGAGAGATTAGTCACGCCGTCCTCGTCGTTGGTGTTGGCAACCGATGGCGTTCCGTCATTTAGCCTGAGGCCTCGTTCAGAAAGTTGTGACCCGGTCCCAGTGTGTGAGGAATGGTCAAGGAACTCGGTGTCTTGATGGCTTCTATCTCGTTGTCCTTCGATGTCGCTGTCTTCGTCACAATCAGCGCACTTCCAAGACAATGGGTCTAAATAGGATGAAGGTTGTTAGTTATTGGTGAGAAGATAAAGGGGGAGGGAACAGGAGAGGAGAAAAGGAGTTGTTCAAGGCAAAAAGAACAATCACTGATTGTGCCATCTAGAGAATATTTTTGATTGTGTCCGCCTTGTGGGCACAATATCTGTGTTTGTTTGGTTTCCAACATCTCCAAGTCCAAACAATGCCCGAAGTGCAGATTTATATAGCTCACCTTCATCTTGACTTGACGTTCCCGCTTCCTTTGCACATTGTTGATGGGCTGCAAACCAGTTAGTCCTGAGCCAGACCGAGCCAACAACGACATCGACTGAAATATTGGCAGAATCATGAGAGTATCAACTTACAGTTCGCGCCACAAACTCGACATGTCAAGTATGTTTGGAATTCCTCGCCCGGATCTTTCTCTTTCTCTTTCTTGCAGAACACACACAAATTCGAAATCTCCTCACTCGAATCCTCCTCATCTTCATCTCCATTATTCTGGGCTTCGTCTTCCTCTTCCCACTCCCCGTCGTCGGCCGATTCATCATCCTCGTCTCCAACTGAGCTTTGGGATTCTGCTTCGTCGTTGTCGTCGTCATCTTCGTCGTCTTCTGACCCATCGTCACTGTCAGGTTCGCGTAGCTCTGACGGCCGAATCCGTACCGCACCAACCGCTTCGGTGTTGTCGTGGTCAAACGATCCGGCATCATCGTACTCGCCTTCGGCGTCCTCTGATTCTCCGGTGATACTAGGTTCATCGTCCTCCCCTTCACCGTCGTCATCTGCCTCGTCCTCGTCGTCGTTCTGCTGCAGCTCCCCGCCTTCTTCCCCTTCATCGTCTTCTACATCGTCGAATACGTCATCATGAAGATCTGGCGCTTCTGCCATGGCCACGTCGTCGTCGGCCTCGCCGTCCGCGTCTGCATCGTCCGCATCTCCGCCCGGGTGTTCCGGTGCGGTCACGGCATCATCCATATCAATGTCTGCATCCCCGTCTGCATCGGGCTCCGATTCGCCGTCCGCGTCTGGGGTGGTCGTGGTGGCCGCTAGATGCTGTGCGTCAGGATCCGCGTTTGCGCCCGCAACGCCATTCATGGTGGTGTAGTTTGCGTCATTGTCGTCGGAGAGCGCAACGCTCTTCTGCAGTTCCTCGTCGGTAAACATTTGGCTAGCGGGATATCGCGGTGTGAACGCTGGATTGGTTCCAACGCTCCCGCGACGAACTGCGCCGGCAGCGAGATCGGTCGAGGTTCAGCAGCAAGCGTGGGGCTTCGATTGGGTGAGTTGAGGTGGTGATGGGACCGTGGCACGATGACAACACATAATCCTTGCACCGGAGACCCGGCACAAGATATGCAAAAGGTGAGAGATGGGTATTTCCAGAGTAGAATAGGTTTCGTTACAATTTCAATAGAGACTTTTCTGCAATGTCGCCGATCCAGATCCGAAGGAGGCCGGTGGGGAAGACTGAACGCGCCGCGCGTGAATAGACGTCGTATATTGCGGCAATGGGTCAAATAGTTCGATTTCCTGGACCGTGGTATGGTTATCCACGTATAAACAAAGGCAGACAATGAATTCGAGTTGATTTTGCGTAGCCAGGCGTGTCGTTGATCAACAGAGGCGGAATTATGAATCCTTTCACGCATCTGCCAAAAATGCCGGGCCAAGATTTCGCGTTCTGCCATTTTGGGGGCGCTGACTAATTGCGCTAAGTCAGCATCTTGGGCCCGGAATTTCCAGGCGGAAATTCGGATGCAGCCAACCAACGAGACGCCGCCGATTTCTTTTCGGCATATCAAAATCGACAAACGCAACGAACGACGACGAACGACGATACCTTTTCAATCGGCCCCGAATACTCCGTCGCCGAAGCCGGAGTCGAGTTCTTATCTTCATTTGAATCGTCCTTTTCTCAGTATCCCAATTGGCAGCATTTCGACTGTCCTCCCACCGCCAAAATGCCTGTCCCCTTCGAGACCTTGATTCCCTACGCCATCATGACGGCCGTACGCACCCCCAGCCTTTTCCTCGCGATTGAAGCTGATGGTTCACCTGTTTAGACTAACAGTTGGCTTCCTATAGATGTTTGGCATCTCTGGCATTGGTGTCGCTGCCGTCAAGTCGCTGTACAATGGCGGCAAGCCGACTCGCTACTCGTTAGACCAATGGGATAAGGTTGGTGATTGATTCTTTGAGGGAAATCAACAGGACGGTGCTTTAAGGAGCTTGCTCGTGCTAACAATTGCTTCTTTTCTCGATGTATAGCAAAGTACGATTACCTGACCCCCCTCGCCGACATCCAATCTGCTGTTCGAGTAGCTAACCTTTCTATCGATGATCCAGTGATGGAGCGTGACCGCCGGTTGACCGGTAAACTACGAGGCCAGACAGACCAGCCATTCGCCCCGGCTGGATTCGAGCTGAACAGTGTGTGGAAGGTAAGGCTTCTTCGTTCCCTTTGAAACTTCAGTCTTCGGGCACCCAATTGACCACAGTGCTGCACGAATCTAGCTCGAGAAGCGTATATCATAAACCCGATGCGACCTCAAACAATACCCGAAACCACGAGCGAGCAGACTCCCGAGCGTCGTTCTTCTGTCCATGTTGCTTATATTCACCTTACACCACCACCCAAACCACAATAACCCGAGAAGACCAGCGTTGACGCAGTCCGCTGGACTATGTTCATATCACAATGTACAAATCAGACGGAGGAAGAGGAGAATACCGCCTGTTTGAGAGATATTAGATTCGTCTCCTGAGGCCCGTACGCCATATTCGTAGAGGTGTTGAATGGATATTTTTTTTTCATTTCATGATCTTCTGCTTTTTTTTTCTGGTGCTTTGTTCTAGATTTGAACCTGTGGTCGGTTCTTGTTGAGTCCCTCGAGAAGCATGCAAGCTTGGCAGATCAGCTGGCTTGACATGTAGCCGCAGCGCTGACATCGCCGGAGGGTTTGTAGTGCAGGTTTATTGGTAAGTGTTGACACCTCGCTGGTGACGGATGCCGGGGGCTTTTTCTTCTTGCCGTCGCCCGTTCTTGCGGGTCCACGAACCGAATCCACCGTTATCTCAACCTCCAGCCCCTCTATCGCCTCCTTCTCTTGCAGGGTCGCCGCACTCAGCTGCTGCGTGACACCAATCACGTCTCCACCAGCCGATCCTCCACATCCTCTGGGCTCGAAGTTCTCCTGGGCCGACGCTGCCGGCTCCGCGCACCCACATGCCGCATCCCCGATGCCATCGACTAGGCGCGCCATATCCTCGCCGCTGCGCACGATATCGAGGATCGCACTGGGCCGCACCCGCTCTAAGCTCTTGATTAGCGCCCGCGCCGTGCCCCGGAACGCCTCGGGGCTGTAGATGCACTCGGTGCTGAAGTACACGAGCTTGCGGTGGTGCGCGTACAGCACAATCTCCTTCTCGTAGCAGTACTTCAGCGGCTTGCTGCGCTTAACATCGTCAGCCCGGCCGTCGCCCGTGACTATGCTGGTGCTCCGTGACAGGCGTGGTAGGTCGCCGCGCAGCAGGTTCATCATCACCGTCTCCGCGACGTCGTCCGCATTGTGGCCGGTGACCACGTGCTTGATTCCCAAGCGCCGCGCGCCGCGATCGAGGGCCTGCCTCCGGAACACGCCGCAATATGTGCAGTTGCCCTTCTTGCCGATCGTGGCCACCACCTGGTCCATTGTCCAGCCGTACAGCTCGCCGTAGCCGACAATCGTCAATGGCATTTCATAGTCCACGGCGTTCTGCTTGACGGTTTCCAGAGAATCGTCCCGGTACCCCGTGATACCCTCGTCGATGCTCAGCAGCTCCAGGTTCAGCCCGTAGTCGTGTCGCTCGTTCAAGGTCTTTAGCACGGCTGCCAGCACGGTGGAATCCTTGCCGCCCGATGCTCCGATAGCCACTTTCTCGCCCCGGTAAAACAGGCCCGACTGCACTATGGTATGGTGCACTTCATCCTCGAACACAAAGATAAAGCAGTCTTTGCAAAGCTTGTCGTGGTTCTTTGGCCGTTTAACAAGGGCCCGCGCCGTCTTGCAGCGAACGCAAAGACTGGGGGCCATTCTTGTGGAGGATGGAGGGGTAGAGTCACAGTTGCACGAACCACTCTGCGAGATGGTAGTGGGGATGTTGCTTTATGAGTATCCGCGGATACAAGAATATTGTCTGCAAGATATAGGATAAAATATATGTATAAATATAGGGGGTTTTCACTGAAAAATCTCACATCTCGAAGTTGGAAGATGAGTCTTCGGATGCCATGAGGCAAGAAAGCCGATAGGTTGTGATTGGCCAGATAAACTTTTTAGCGGGTCTGATAAATTTCCGCCCACGCCACGATGCACGTGATGCTCCAGCCACATATCTAGCCACACGCACAAAAGCCCTAATCGAAATTTTGGCGGGTCCCAGATACTGTGCACACGAAATCTTTTTTAAAAGGATCCCCAGGTATATTCCACGAACTTTTTTCTCCCCTTCTAATCTCCAAGCACGACCCATCACCAACACAATTCGTGAACATCCGCCCAACTCATCCGCAATCATGGTAAGGAGCGACATTCCCACATAGAAGAGATTCTTCTTCGACTCGACAGGCTATTCTGTAGCTTCAATGTGTCTGTCATTGCCGAAATGCAATTGACGGTTCACCCAAACACCTCTTTGTCTGATTGCAGACCTAGAGAGAGAGAATCCGCGAGAGATTGGATGCGGCTTGGATGAGCAACCATCAGCAACATAATCACTGGAACATGTGTAGTTGCTCTTGGCCTCAACCATTCTGTCTAGTCTCTCGGGGATTCTCCGCCAGCGTTCTCTTCTTCTCTGGAATATGGGAAGGTGACAAGAGATGCTGGTGCTGTCTGGCTGGAGGGCGGTGCATGAATGAGAAGGTCCATGGTGTTTGCCTGGATCTTATCATCAATCCCGCCCTCGTTTAGAGTTCAGAAGAAGACCGAATTTGGAAGGCCATTTTCGCTGATGTTTCTTCTTTTTCTCAATGACAGCCCCCCAAGAACACCGGAAAGAAGGTCGCCCCCGCGCCTTTCGGCGCCAAGTCGTCGGGAGTCAAGAAGGCCGCCAAGGTACGTGATATCTCCCTGATATGTCCTCTCAGCCGCTGTAGTATAGTCATACTAACTGAATGTCTCTCGTCGTTTGTATACAGAACCCTCTCCTTGAGAAGCGCCCTCGCAGCTTCGCCATTGGCCAGGACATCCAGCCCCGCCGCAATGTCTCGCGTATGGTGAAGTGGCCCGAGTATGTGCGCCTCCAGCGCCAGAAGAAGGTGCTGCAGATGCGCCTGAAGGTTCCCCCGGCGCTCGCCCAGTTCCAGC
This sequence comes from Knoxdaviesia capensis, assembly GCA_001510575.1. Lineage (NCBI taxonomy): Eukaryota > Fungi > Ascomycota > Sordariomycetes > Microascales > Gondwanamycetaceae > Knoxdaviesia > Knoxdaviesia capensis. Next base: position 256,662 of record LNGK01000009.1, on the reverse strand, counting down.
ACGTTCTGGACCGCAACACCGCCGCCCAGGCCTTTAAGCTCCTCAACAAGTACCGCCCCGAGTCGAGCGCTGAGAAGAAGGAGCGTCTCCTGAAGGAGGCCACCGCCATCAAGGAGGGCAAGAAGAAGGAGGATGTCAGCAAGAAGCCCTACGTTGTCAAGTACGGTCTCAACCACGTTGTTGGCCTGATTGAGAACAAGAAGGCCTCGCTCGTCCTGATCCCCAACGATGTCGACCCTATCGAGCTCGTTGTCTTCCTCCCCGCTCTCTGCCGCAAGATGGGCATCCCCTACGCCATCATCAAGGGCAAGGCCCGTCTTGGCACTGTCGTGCACAAGAAGGTTAGTTTTCAGTCCTATCATTTGGCACTCGCTCAACGAACTTGTATCCTAACATGCATGCCTCTCTCTTTCAGACCGCTGCTGTCCTCGCCATCACCGAGGTCCGCTCTGAGGACAAGACCGAGCTGTCCAAGCTTGTGTCTGCCGTTAAGGACGGCTACCTCGAGAAGACCGAAGCTGCTCGCAAGGCCTGGGGAGGTGGTATCATGGGTGCCAAGGCCGTCAAGCGCATCGAGAAGAAGAAGAAGGCTCTTGAGGCTGCCCTCAAGGTCTAAGCGCAGACCAAAGGGAAGAATAAATAAAAAGAAGTTCTGGGTTGAGGATGATGCGGAAATAAACAGGGTACACCAAAAGTTTTCATTACATCATCACTTTGAGCAACCTCCGACACGGACCTTCATATCTCCATGCGGGATATATGATATGACGGAGGCGTTACTTTTCTTTTTTTTTTTTTCGGCGGGATGAGGTGGCGGGGAGAGAGTAATTCCTCTCCCAGCCTGTTCCTTGGGTGTTCCTTTTTTCCATGTTTCTCTTTTCATTCTTGTTTTCTCTGGGCATACCAAACCATGATACACACATGGGTTTAGGCAAACGGCGTATAATGGCAAAGTTGGGGGGGTTTGATTTGAATTCTGAACCATGGAAATACATTTCGACGTTTACGTTTCCGCGAAAATAGCCCGGCAACACTCGTTCTCTGTCTATTATCTGCAGATCTCATGTGGGAGGGGCAATGTGTCTTCCCCTCCGTAACTAGTGTAACTGATTCCTTTCCTCTCTCCGTAAAGATCCGGTACATTTCCGACGTCCAGTCCAGACCTCTTAACTCTCTTGCAGCCCCCGTTTCCCCCTCTTGACCGCCAATTCGGTGCTGGCCGTGGAAGCCTCGGTATGGGTACCCACCCATGCATCAAAATCAAACGGAGGGGCTAAAACCCGCCGTGCTCCAGCACCAACCCATCATACTGCAGCCATCATCAGCAATTGCGAACCCCCGCGCACATGGCGTGGACCGCGGGCGACTTGCACGCTCAAACGCACGGGCTCAAATGCACGGTACCGTCATTCTCAGGCGGCCAGGCCAACCTTCGAGACACACAGAGAGTCCTGAACGCCGTCCCCCGCAGCGTGGTGGTGGCCGTGGAGATATCTCGGCGCCGGTCCGGAGTTGCCTCCGGGGAGGGACAAGGGAGGGGGTGTATGTGTCTCGGGCCGTGCCCTCAAAATCCCCGGGGGGACAATGGCTGTCTTGCAGGGCCGCGAGCCGATATCTCGTGTTGTGTCTTGGAACAGGTAGGGGGGCGTGGAATCTGGCACTCTCGGACATATGTGTCGTACGAGAGACCTGTCGATAAACGCGGCTCAAGCTAGTTGCTCCCGGAAAATGTGCCCTGCGAGTCGTTCCCGGCCTCCTCGTCCTCGTCCTCGTGGCTATTCTCGCCGCTATCCTCGCCCTTGCGTGTCTTGGGACGGTGAATGCTGGCGAGCGAAGCCTGGGTGGACAGCGTCGCCGCAAGATCCTCACCATCATCATCCAGCAGATCCAGCGGGGTAGAAGAATCAACATCCCCAAACCGATTTGCCTCTTCGGCGGACAAAACAGCCAAGCTACAAGCTAGCGAGACACCTTGTGAGAGTATGCAGTTTCTGAAGGTCCGGATCTGGCAAGGCCCGATAGAGTCCGCGCGGGAGACGCGAGCCGGTGCATGTCCGCAAGGTGCCGCCCGAGTACTTCGCCGCGACGTCTACGCAACGATAGTGTTATCGCAAACTTGAAATAGGGGCTTCGTAGCCGGGCGAAACGCCGTCTTGAACTGAAGTTCTCGCTTATGGAGGTGGTGCGCCGTGAACGGTGCTCTCAGTCGGCCAATATCCATGTTAAGGAAGAAAAGGTTTAGCCGTTGGTCAGGGGCAAGATCACGGCTTTCCCGGTATCAATAAGCCGCCCAAAGTCTCTATGCCTTAGGATGCCGTTCTCGGGACTCTCGGTATGCTCGGTATCGTCTCCGAATAGAGCCCGGGCCGTTACCTCGCCGATATTGACATCAACAATATGGGCGGCGGCTGAAAGGATGCCGTTCTCGGGACTCCAGATATGCCCCTGATCATCTCCGCGTACAGCCCGCGCCGTTACCAGGCCGATATTGGCATTGAGAAGATGGGCGGCGGCTGGATGGTCTCGGCACTCATGTGCGATGGGGCACCACATCCGGCGAAACGTATCGTGTTCAGCGCCGTGTGCGTTGACAAGTGCTTTGCGGAACACCTTCAACTTATCCGGCGGTCTCTATGACTTGACCCTTTTCTGAGCCCGGGGAAAGTCGGCATGGTCCATCCGGCGGCCCGCAAGCTGCGAGCCAGTTGTCCGTAAGACAGAGACGCTCGTCATAAGCTGTAGCTCGTGCTTCAGCAACGTCTTGCGTTCTTGGGTACGTGCGCCGCGCCCCAGGCCAATCCTTCCCTCGTCGCATTTCCTATCTAGAAGGGAAATGCCTGCAACAACGTACTCCTCTAGCTTTTGCTCAAGCTTGTTTGTGCTGCTCATGAGGAGGAGCTGCTCAGCCTGTTTCTTGACCATTTGCCTTGGCGTCTAAAGATCGGTGCGGAAGCGAAGGTCGGCTGGGATCTCCGCTCAGATTTGCGGCGTCATGGCTGGGTGGGTATGTGCGAGCACTCTGTTGTCCAATTAAACACAAGCATATAACTGGATTGGTGTAATAGATCGAGTAGATCACATGCCGCCGACAGGCTCATCGAACGGCTACCATACTCGTATTGGTGTATCTCGCATGTGTTGTTGTGAGAATCATACACCACGATAATGACTATGGTTGACATGTCCAGCGAAGCGTCCCAAACATGATGTTTGTACGCATACGATGTTCGCGTTTGAGCTCCGTGGTCACATCACCACCAATAATAGACGTGCTGGGCGTAACCGGCCCGGCTAAAGGGGAGAATTCTTCTCGGTCATGGCGTTGAGGGCCTTGTGTCAAATGAACCTGTGGACCGGGGATGTTCTAGTAAGGATTCAGAAAATGGGAAGCAGGGGAAAGAGGCTATATAAAAGGGTAAGTTTTGAAGGAAATGGATAAGAAAATGATTCAGAGAATGAATGATTCAGAGAATGAATGATTCAGAGAATGAATGATTCAGAGAATGAATGATTCAGAGAATGATTCAGAAAAAGGATGTGAGGAAGCAGATTCTAAGGGTGGGGTTAGGGTTGAGGGGTTGTGCGACGTGATCTTGTTAATCAGATCTAGTCAAATTGCGACAGCCTTCTTGGTTCTTCTTTTGATCTTATCCCTCTGGATTACCGAGAACTTGTGAACCTCTGCTTCGGTGGGTTCTTCTCGAATGTCAAGTCGCGTGATACTGCCTGACTTTTCTTTTCTTTTTTTTTTCCCCCTCAATCACACTCCCGAAGATGGGGGAACCCGTCATGGGGGGGTGTATGAGAGACAAAAGAAAAGAATCTGTAAGTACCCCGACAGAGAAAGGAAGGTTGCGGAACAGTCGAGCAGTGGAGCACCATCTCGTCAGATCCATCTGATATGTTGCGCAATTTTGGAGAACTCGGCGCATTTCTTTCTTTTTCGTTCCGGGAGTTTCCTTCTCTGGACTGGAAGTCGTGTTTGTGCCGCATCGTGAGATAGACGTCAGCGTTCGTTTCCTCAGTTCTGCATCGGCCCGGATTGCCCCGGGAATCAGCTCTCGAAATGAAGGAAAATATAAAGGATAGAATAAAATACAAAATAAAATAAAATAAAACAAAATAAAAGGCCCTTTCGAGTATATATCCCACAGGCTCGGGGCAATCTCATCTCGGCAGCTCGGAAAAAGCAAAGAAAATTGTCCTGGTTTGGAAGACGTCAACCACCGTGGTGGCGGTGGGACCTGCGATGCCAGCACATCTCGCCACATCCCGCGAGAGAGAGTGATAAGTAGTCTGTTCACCAGTGCATCACGGAGATTACAGCAAATGGGCCTGCCCAAACAGCAAGCTGGCGATACTCGGGAGGCCCAAAATGGGCGGCGGTGGCTCGCAATCGAGACTGCTTCCGAAGAGACACATACCATCGCCACACAGCTCGGAGAATGGATAGGGCTCCAGTCATACGCATTCTATCCGTCGGTCTCGACCGAGGGGGGTATGCTGCAGATAGTCTGGTCTAAAGCGTCTCCGTGACAATTCAAAAACGTAACAAGGAGAACGTGGCTGGTGGGCCATCCCGCTATCCCAGTTTTGAAAGAAGAAGTGAACAAAAAAAAAAAGCAAACGCAAAAAAAAGCCCCTCGGAAAAAAAATCGAAGAAAAAAAAAGAAGAAAAAAAGAAAGGAAGAAAAAGCATGTGCATGTTCTAGAACAGTTCGCGCGGTCGACGGGGAAGTTTCAAGATTCAGAAGGTGCGAAGGAGGAGCCGGTCTTTCCTGGTCTGCCCCCACGCCGGGGATGTATCGCGAACGGCAATTCAATACAAACATAACAGACATCAAGAAACCTGCGAAAGTCCGAGCGTGTTTGAGGAGAAACACTGCGCTCTAGTTGACCGAGATAACAACAAGATGCACGGAACAAGGCATTCGACTTTTCCAGCGGCTTAGTTTCCCAAGGGACCACCGCGCCGTGACGTTCGCTTTCCACCTCTCCTCCCTATCCTTTGTCGCTCTGTGTAAGTGCAAAGCTCTAGCAAGCTTCAATCAAGCCTTAGGGGGCCTGCAGGGGAAAGCTTTCTTGGTTCGTTCCGTGCTAGATCCCGTTGGTTCCCTTTTGCTGTCTTTGGCAGGTTTTGGATTCTTGCAGGGCACATGCCTGCTGTCGCCGTCTGAGCATTCGAGAACAAGGATCTTCTTATCACCAACCAATATCAAGAGGACCAATTGTGGTCATTCTTCATGCCTCCTATCACGGGCCAGCCAGGGTGGTTGACGTGACACTATCGATCCCCTCATCGCTCTCTTCTCTTCCGAGCGCGCTGTCGACTCAAGAGGTGTTCTTACTTCTGAGAGATGAAGTGTGATGTGATGTGTGATGTGTGCGGCTCTCTCCCGTGATTCTGATGGCCTTCAGACTGTCTCTTCACTCCATCGCACCGGTGGCTGTTACTGCTCTCATACATAACCTGCCTCTTGGCAATGTCATTCTGTAGTATCTCCTATCTAGTCAATGCAACAGCACCTACCGACTAACCGACCGCATTCACAAGCCTCAACTTCATCTACCCAGTTTGACCTTCTACTTTAGACGACCCCCTTGAGCTGGGAACCTACGAAACAACTTAAAACCCACCGACCCTCTATCCTCTATCCTCTTTTTTTTCATTTCTTATTTCATCCATTCTTGGGCCCAAGAGCTGGGTGCTATCCCCTCCAAAGCACGTCTCAATCCTCCGTCACCCATAGGTCGCGGAGGTCTGTTCCCTCCCTCCCAGCCAAAATCGAAGCAAGCCCCAACGTTGTCTGTAGATCACACAATTGACTCCGTGAACCCTGTTCTTTTTGTCCACCAGCCTGGGTCAGGGGGAAGGAGAAGGGGGGGATGAAGGTCCCAAACAAAACGGGGGGAAAGGGGGGTGTACGAGGACGAGGTTTCCCCATCTATCATAGCCTGGAGAGTTGGGGTGACTCGCGCACGCGCAGGTTGTAATCACGCTTTCTGCCTTGTCCTCAGCTCCCTCGCACATCTCGTCACGACGCACTTGGACCGCTTCGGGCCTGGGGGTCGTCGTTTTCTTATCTTCGGTCTCTATGTAAACATGTCGCTCGCTCGCCGCACAGCGTTCGTCCGACGGCGAGCGTATTCACAACCGCAGGCCGGACTCCCTCCGCCTGCGTAGACTGGTCCTTTGAGAAAGGGCCTTGGCCGTTTCTGTGGACCGAATGCCGTCGGTTCTGCGGTCGCTTTGCTTTCTGAAATCCCACTCACTGGGAAGCGTTGATACTCGCAGTGCTACAACATGCACTCGTGGGATTTAGGTCCAACAGCTGTGCTCAGCCCCCGAGAAAGAAACGTCCCTCGGCGAAGGCCGCCATGTCTAGGAGGAAGCCGACGTCGTTCCGCGCATGCAAGCGAGCGAGCAACCCACACTCTTCCTTTGCTTTTTTTTTTCTTCTTTTTTCTTTCTGTCCAAATTTGTCCTCCTTCGTCCGGCGTCCACCACCCCCCCACACCCAAATCGAGACAGTCGCCCCGTTTTTTATACCGTGTCCCTGAGAGTTCAGTTCGGCCATGGCGGGCGCATCTTCGCAAGTTAGTGTGCCACACCAAAGAGTTGGTCTTCCCAAGAATATTAGAGCTGGAGAAGAGGTTCTGTAGTGCACACACTTTGGAAATTCGAGGGAAGAGCACGAAAAAGCCCGCATCTCAGGCCCGACGGCCAGCCAGCGGCGGGCAATATCGGCACTTGGCCTGTACTGTACTGTACAGTGTCGCCATTCACGGTTCAAAAAGGACGGTCACCTCAGTATGTACCGTACAGCAAGCAGTTGGCCTGAAGAGTCCATCTGAAGTGTCACAGCGTCACATTCACATGCACACAAAACGGCCCCAAAAAAAAAAAAAGAAAAAAAAAAAAGCGCGGGCCCTTTCGAAGAGAGGCACAAACGTGTAACAAGCAAACACCTGTGACGTGGAACTCTGGGATCGACAGTCCCTGGATCGCATCAGGTTCGCACGTCCCGGCCTCCTGTTTTTGCCTTTTGGTTTGGTTTTGTTTTTTTCAGTCGCCAAATATGGGTATATCGTGAAAGAGAGGTAATTCCCCAAGGCGCTTATATACGGTCGTGCTGTGTGCTAATTGGGGTGGGTGGATGGAATATCTATCTACATGATATAGGGGAGTCGCACGGTTTGGGTGAAGGTTATACAGTCGCACGGAATCCACGGAGCCACCAGCGCCTTCTAAAATTGAACAAGGTCGGGCGCAAGGACATTCCAGAACTTCCCATGTTTGCGGGCTTTCCAGATCCTTCTCTTTTTTGTGTTCTCTATAACTAACTCATATATAGCCCGCCAGTCTCGTCAGAGGCGTAATGTCTGAAAGGCACAGTCGGTAGTACGTTCCGGTTCGACCATCACACTTGTGCCTCTGGCCACTGAATCTGGCCGTTCTCCCCGCCTGTCTTCCAAGCCCCCTGATCCCGCTGGGCACGTTTCTTCCTCCTTTTGGGTCGCGAACTCGCAGCCACACTCCCTGTCGCTGACCTTGACCCGCGTGACCCAGCGCATATCAGATATCGGACTCATCTGCACTTCTGGCGGCGCGAACCCATGGATAGTGGGGACACGCAGTAATATCAATCCTTCTAGCCCTGTATCTCTTTGCCTATATCCTGTAAACCCTGAATGGCCTGCATCTTGGCACCAGCACGGAACCCCGACATTTCCTCAGACCCGCCAAGAAATGCACAAGAGGGAAAGACAAAGAGCAGTCGGAGGAAACCATTGGCGCCGCATAGAGGAGGCAGGACACTAAAGGGTGAGTGTACTGTATATGCGATGCCCGTTCATCAACTGGAGTGTCAGAAAAGTCTTAATGTTTTTTCGGCGGCCTGTCTGCATGCACAGGTCGGTATTCCAAGCAAACTGTTCCGTCCCCGTCCCGCACTTCGAAAGACTGTTGAGTGCATGCTGGCAGCATTATAGCCTTCCCCTGGTATCTTCTCCTTCTCCCCTTACTGTTGAGACACAGGCACTCACACAAACACTTGATGGTCGATACGCCGTCTGTGACTGGCTGCATTGGCAGGCTGTTTTGGTACTGCTCCTCTTCCCTCCCTCCCCCTTGCCATCTCACATCAATTCGCAGGGCATCATCGTCTTCCTAGCCCTGGCCCCGGTGCATCGCTCTCTCGCTCATTCCCCCGGACTCCATGTCGGTACTCAAGGTTGCCGGATCCCTTGTTGCAGTTGAAAGCACTGTACCATTGCACGTATACGGGCAGTACAGTACTCACTACAGTACAGTACAGTACTGTCCTCAGTAGCGCACCTCCAGGCAGAGTCCCACAACTGGCTCTATGTTTCCACCCTGGCTCCCTTCCCCGGCAAAGCAAAGATTGCTCTTTTGCCAATCCAAGATCGCCAAACAGGAGTGATGCGCCGTGCATGTGTGAAGAAGATGGAGGAGTGCCTCAGATGAGAGTAATGCGCCGGAGAACCGCTAGGAGCTGACCTCTGCTATTAACCCTCGAATCTTGTTGGTAAATGCATTCGTACAGATATTCCACCGGCAACTTCACCGCCAGGCACTAGCACAACAACAGCCTCGTGGCTAGCAAGTTTGGAAAGAGACGAAGAAGCCAGCGATGCCAGAAAGCCGGCGCGATCTCGAGATATCAAAAGTCGTCCAAAGTTAACAAAACGTCGTCACCATCGCCCAGGATATGCGTGGGTAGGCGAGAAGCAGGTGCAACCCACGCCCAACAGAGGCAACAACACCCCCCCCCACCCCCTTCTCCCCCATGGCCCCTTCTCCACACGCACCCACCCTCCACTTTTGCGTAAATAAGCCAAAGTTGGACAGAACGGAGAAGGTGCGCGCGAGAGCGAAGCAAAAGGTGCAGGAGGAGCGAAACGCACGAGCTCGTTGTGTCGGCGTCTCCTTCCCCCAAGATGTCGTTCCTTCCCTCTCCTGGAGTGGAGTGGTAGCTCGTGTGGTGTGTGTGGATTCTCTCCCACCCAAACTGCAGTTGCTCCTTCCCACACTCTCTGCAAACAAGGCCGTTGCTCCTTCCTTCCCTTCCCTTCACCCCCAGGTCGGTCTTTCCCTCTTAAACACCCTGCTATAGCGGTTACATACATAACTCCCACACAATTGCATATTATTCTTATATCCAGTATCCTTTGTGTAATCTTTCTTTGCCTTCCCAATACAAAAGCTTCTTATTCCCCCCATCTATTATATTCTCCCCGTCTTCCCTCTTCTTCTCTTTTCCCTCCCTTCTTTTTTTCTTCCTCTCTCTCTCTCGTCTCCTCTTCACCTCTCACTAAGTCTTACCTTTAGTAAGTGTCTCTTCTTTATCTCTCTACACATTCCTGTGGCTCAATGTATGTGTTTATCTTGTCTCCTTCCTTCCTTCCCTCTCGCCCAGCATTGAACCCTAGCCAACCCTGATCCTGCTCCCTTCTCACCAACCGCACACAGTCACTCACTGTTGAGTCGTCTGTGAGTGGAATCCTCCGCCAGTCATCTCCACTCCTCAACATTCTTCCATTTTTGGAGTCTAGTGGTGTTTGCAGCACAGAGTCTCCCTTATCACCCACGTTCCCACCCATCTCCTCTTCCCCCCACACGCGTTAGAAAAACCCCAATCTGCGAAATATATAATACTAAGACACACAATCACCCCAGCAGCGTTCCTTCGACCACATCAGCTCATTCGGCTCCGAATCGACAAAAGTTCTCCCCCCCCCAATTGACATTTTTCTCCTCTTTTTGTCCTCTTCAGCTGCCGGCCAGCACTGTCTCCTAATCACCACCGGCCCAACGCCATCCCACATCAACCTGCATTGACGCCTCCACTGCGCACAATTCAACTCCTCGTTGTGTTTTTCTCTCCTTGCTCTGGCTCTCGGTGGCTTATCGCGACTCCTCGCTTACATCCCAGGCCAGCCCACCCTGTGTCAACCTAATCACCGTTTGATTCATCCCCCGTGGCCACATCTTCCATCTCGGTCTACCCTGAACTCCGCCGAACTTCGTCCTGCATCCACTTCGTTACGGCCCTTAGCTCCTTCGCCCGGCTCCTCTTTCGTGCCGCCCACACCACCGATTTTATTCTCAAGAAAAAGAGGGGATTCTCACTTCTTGAAGTATTTCAGTGCTTCTTCTTCCCCCTTCTCGCATCCTTATTCCTTCTTTTCTTTCCCTAGAAACTCCCTTCCAACCCCAGCACAAAATGTCTTCTTACGACGGAGGTAAGAGAAGCCATTCCTCTGGGCTTTTCCCCAGTCTATTCTTGAATATTATCCGCCAATGCATCTTCGACTAACACCGTATCTCACACTTCTCTACAGAGGATAAGTTCCACTACGCTCTGAGCTCGAACCAGGCTTGGGCTGGTTATAAGGCACACCAGAACCCTTCCTTCTTCAAGGGCCTCGCCTCTGGCCAGAGCCCCGGCATTCGTAAGTCTACTGCCGTTAAGAGTTCTCGGGCTTGTTTGGTTGTGGCCAATTCACTAACCACTAACCCGGCGTCTTTCTCACCGCCTCAGTCTGGCTCGGCTGCGCTGACTCTCGCTGCCCCGAGACCACCATTCTTGGTCTCCAGCCCGGCGATGTGTTCGTGCACCGCAACATCGCCAACATCATCTCGCCCACCGACATCAACACGTCGGCCGTGATCGAATACGCCGTTGCCCATCTTAAGGTCAAGCACATCGTCGTGTGCGGTCACTCGTCGTGCGGAGGCTGCGTTGCCGCTCTCGGCGACTCCAAGGTCGGCGGCGTGCTGGACCTGTGGCTGACCCCGCTGCGCGACATCCGCAACCGCTACCGCGAGGAGCTGGAGGCCATCCGGGACGACACGTCGCGCATGGCCCGCATTGCCGAGATCAACATCGAGCAGGGCGTCGGCGTCGTCATGGGCAACTGGACCGTCAAGGACGCCATCCGCGACCGCGGCCTGCAGGTGCACGGCTGCTTCTTCGACATCGCCACCGGCCGCATCCGCGATCTCGGCTTCGGCACCGACGGCCTGAGCCGCATCAACGGTCTGGGCGGCGGCGAGGAGGTTGTTCGTGGCAAGCACGCCATGCTGGTGTTCCGGGACGGCGGAGCCGCCATGACGCCGCTATAAATGCTGCTTTTTTTTATGCGCTGTTTTTAGCCCGCCAATCAGCCTCCTTGCGTTTCCTTGTCCCTTTTCTTCTTTTGCTGTCCGTCAACGATACCTTTCATGTGCACACATCTCTTCCGCTTTTTTTCTATCATTGTTATGAGTGCGTTGGGTTGTTTTTTGGTTGTTGCTTTTTATACCGGATTGGGGGCTTTTCTATATATTTATTTTCTCTTAGGCCCAGGTGTTTTCATGATATGTTCCCCTTCTTTTTTCTTTTTCGTTTTTGTAACTGTACGGTTCGTCCTTTTATTTTCTCCAATGCAAGAAGACAGAAGCTCCCTCCGCACACTATGATGTACGTTCTGTGCGTGTTCTACTGAAGTCCAGCCCGGTCCAAGTCCCGTGTGTGTGGCTTTTTTCTTTAGACATATCGCCAAGCAAGTACTTCGTCGATTGGCCGGCTTGGCAGGTTCCGTCAGAAGTGAATCTAACGCAGCGTGCATGCAGCCTTGGGCCCGTCGACTATTGTGTCCATTCTTCTCGTTTTTCTGGTTTTTCTTGTGTCCAGTTGTTGTTCTGACGTGGCCTTGGCCTGCCACTATTCTGTGTGCGGCCCTGTCTCATGTGCGAATTTCTTTTCTTATGCGGTCTTGGGACGTTTCCGCTTTTATCACCTGTCTCAACAGGAAAACCTTCGTTTCTTTTGACTTGCCCCCCTTTGTTTTTTTTTTCTGTTTGCTTCTTTCGCCTTAATTCATGGAGGGGGCGTGTCCTTCGGGTGTCCGCAGGTTCGACCTTTTGCTTTCGTGTCTCACCAAACGCCGTGAAGTGACACATGCGGGTTTCCGACGGGGGAATGTGGTTCCGGGTCGTGTGTAAGACTTTGGGGGAGAGGAGGGGCCTTTTGGGGCCATTTTCTTTTTTTTCCTCGATTCATAGAAGATTTAAGTGGGTGGTTAAGTAATTCGCTGTGGAATGTTGCTGGAAGTTGTGGATACTGCGTAATGGATGGGGATGTACGGGGAATGTTAGGGTTAGGGTTGGTAAGCCATCACTGTCCACCTGGGCGGTTGCTTCAATTTAACAGTATAGGACAATAGAATAAAGTGTATTTTTCTATGTCTCCCCTTGTACCTCACTTGACACGTATAAAAGAAAAGGAAGGAGAGAGTCCAGACTAGCGAGAAGAAGAAGTTGGTGAGCGGGAATCCAACAACCAGAGACAGAGAGAACAGACAGACACTAAAATGAGATACGGGTTTACACCACCAACGAGGAAAGGGACAAAAAAACAGGAAACAGATAGACAGAGAAGGTATTCTGAACGCGAATGATCGATCGAGCGCGGCACAAAAAGTTGGAATTCGACGAGAGAGAGAGAGAGAGACAAGAAAGGAGACAGAGAACTACGGTATTTCTTTTTGGTTTGTTTGCCTGTGCACACAGCAACGAGCACACGCCAGCCGCTCTAGCCGAAGATCAGCTTGAAGATGTCGTTGAACACGAAGTACTGGCCGCTGGCGTCCTTCATCAGCTGGAACACCTGCGAGTAGTTCATCGGGCGCTGCTCCTCGTCGACCAGCAGCTGGCCGGTCACTAGCACGATGATGCCGCCCTCGACGGTGGGCTGCGCGTCCAGCGTCGACACATTGTGCTTGACGGTGGAGAACGGGAGGCCCTGGGCGGTGCGAAGTGAGCTTAGGGTTAGTCCGATGCTTGACACAGTGGCTATGGATGGATACATGGATAGGTGTCGGACGAGAGGGTGGGAGTCCGGCGGAACGTACTTGCAGCTTCTCGCTGATGCTGGCGGCGCCGAGGGTGGAGGCCGACTCGAAGGTCAGCATGGAGTTCTCGCGCTACAGAGCAGACAATCCGGGTTAGCTGAGCTCGGGTTCTGCGTTCGATTCTAGGACCACGGTCCAGCAACGTTGCGGTGGATTCCCGCGCGGCGCGCAAGCCGGAAAGAAACCCGCCCCAACATTTCCAGAGACACCCGGCGGGAGAGAGAGAGGACGCATACATAAAGGCTCGCAAGAGTCGCCCGGTTGGTGTCAAACGTGGTGTAGTAGAACTGAACGAACTGCTCTGTTGCCGCGGAAGGAGGTCGAGGTTAGCAGGGATATACACCAAGCGGCGGCCGCACCGACGGGACGAGTGTGGCCTGGAAGATGCGCCCGGAGCAGGCGAACGCCGCCGGAATGCGCCGGAGCGCATGGACGGCCAGTACTGTGGACGACCGGGACCGTGGCAGCCCGAGGTCCGGCTCGCGCGGGGGGTAAAGAGGTGTTACATACGCGCGACGCTCTCGAAGTCTGTTCGTAGCAGAGGGCATGAGTTAGTACTGATTAAGCCAGATATAAACTTCTACACCACACCCGATCTTGTGGCGCAAGGGATCATCACCAACGAGGGGCACGAGGACAACATACCAGCCATGATGGGCAAATATTTGGGGGGGTGAAAGAAAGCGTCAAAGAAGAAGCTGGAGAACAAGGATGAAGGAGGAAAGAAAAAAGCACAAAAGCTCAAGTTAGAAAGAAGACGAAGGTTGATATAGGCAGACAGGAAAAAAAAAAGAAAAAAAAAGGAGTCAACAATATCAAGGCACCACTCCTCTAAAAAACAAATGTCAACAGTACGCTCTAGAAAAAAAATCTGAAGCTGTTGTTTTTTGGCTGCGGGGTGCACAGTCCAAAGGCACACTGTACGCAACCGCCAAATCCCTGCAGGGGAACACAGTGTACAATGTGAAATTGGCGCTGCACCCAATCGCGGGGTTGATTTGCAGACACAAAATACTCAACCCTCAACCCTAAGGTCAGATACCAGGGTCTAGACCCTGACTGGCTGTTTGTGGATGCATATTTCTGGCCGGAAACTGAGGACTTTGTTATGAAAATTTGTGGGTGTGCAATTTTTCTCAGACCGCATTCTGTTCCTCAATTTCTTTTTCTCCTGTCTTCCAGCCTCTTCAAACGCTTCTAACCTGCGAATGATGTTCACAGACAGACAAACGCACGAACCGTGAACCACCGATTGTCACTCGACACTGAGAACCCGGTGTATATGTTCATTGAAGATACCTAGGTAAGAACACAACCGCCACCGCAACTATCCCATCCTGCTGTCCTGGCGCTCGTGACCTCTCTCGCGCAACTCAAATCTCCGAGGGAAGCGAGAGGTCCCCGAGCAAGACACACCTCGAACAGCCGCCCCCCATTTCCATGATGATAACCCTGCTTTTAAGAACGGCCAACTAAAGTCTCTCGAGACGCTGTTGATACTGTTTTCACCAAAACACCAATCTGATTTTCTCGCTGTCTCTTCTCGTCCACACGTGTCCTTGTATGTCGGTTGTGATCGCCGCTAACAGCTTTACAGGTCCCCCTCTGTATCTGCTCTTGTTTCTAGGACTCACATCGTTTCATGATCTGGCCTCTCGTGGCTCGGGGCTCTCCATGTGGTTCCCACGCTGTCCCGGACGGACGACTGACGCTCATGTGGTTCTTAAAGACCTCCGATTCCCCGGGGAATCAAGGTATGCCGATATGGCAGTCTTGTGCGCATCTGGCAGGTGATTGACCCTGGGGGTATATCCGTCGGGTCTGTCGGTGATGTAGAGGCTAGATACACGTAGACACCCCTGGTGAACACCCAGCACACCCAGGAACAGTTGGAAGATTATTCGGCATAATCTGTATCTCCGAACTGGTACGCCAGCTCTTCCACTGCCGCCTCCGTAGAGAAGACCACACAGTCTCAAAGGATTGCACTCGCTCTCACCACCACCAAGAAACACAAGACAGAAGGACGGTCTACCGACCCGTGAACACCACACACACACACACACACACACACACGCACATCGAGAATCACAGCACGAAACGACCACCAACTCTACGGTGTATGAAATTTATTGTAGTTTTTGTATAATCGTAATGGAAGCCTGCATAATCGAATACTCAAGAAGAAGAGGGCAGCCCGGTACAAGAGAGCGAGAAGGGGGACGGAGGGAGAAGAAGCAAGCTTTTTTGTTTTCTGATGGATAACAAAACGACGAAACGCAAAGACGAAGATCGAACACACAGAGCAACTCGCACGTCCGGGAATACAAAAGGAAAGAGAATGAAGAGGTCATGGCCAGGAAAGAGGAAGTAGTAAAAAAAAAAAAAAAAAAGGAAAAACTGGAGAAAATGCACATTTAAACATGTACTACGCCGCCCTGAAAACGTCCAAAAAAAAAGGAAAGTTGAACGACCTAAGGAAAGAAAAACGAAGGAGAAAAAGAATCACAGCTCTTCCTCAATGTTCATAGCCGCCGCCGGCTTCGAGAGCGGCTGGAGAGGCTCGGTGGTCGTGGGGACAGGAGGAACGGCCGCCCGAGCTGAGCCGTTGCTACCGCCCGCCAGAATCTCGTCCAGTCCCTTGATCGACGGGAGGGGCGAAGTTGTAGCCGCGAGACCCGACGACGAAAGCGTGACACTAGGCCGGTGCTTCTTCAGGGGACTTCCGACCGCAGTCGGGTCCGTCGCGGATGCGGCCGCGCTCGTGCCGGCCACCGCAGCCGAAGGCGTCATGCCCAGGTTCGAAGGTGTGATGTCGGTCGGGGGGGTTGACCTGCGCAGGTCAGTTCCCGACTCGGCTGCAGGCGTGCTCGATCCGTTGCTACCAGGTGTGCCGCTGGGCTCCACAGAGTGTGCCCGTTTCAGCTAGAAAGGTCGTGGAATAGTGAGGTTAGTTGAACCGCGAAACAGTTGAGACAGTTAGCAGAAGAGAGACAGAAAGTACATACCCGAATGCGACCAACTCCATCCGCAAGTTCTCCGTGGTTGTTAGCATCGTCAGGAGTAAGCTGCGGATCGATGTCCTTGTCGTCCTCGACATTATTCATCCGATCGACAGGCGCGTCGTCGTCATCATCGTCGTCTTCGCTGTCGTCTTGCATCATGCCCGGCATTTCACCGGCGTTGCTCTTCTTGCGCGCCTTGCGTCGACGTGTAGCATCGCCCTCAGTATCGCGGAAAGTCGAGAAGCCCACCGTGCCGGTGGTTCGCAGAGGTCCGAGGTTCGAAAAGTCGAGCTGGCCTGACCGGCGTTTCGACGCGCTCGCAGGAGTGGCGGCCGACTTGGATGATGACATAACGCCAATCTTTTGTAGTTGGCCTGAACAGGGAAGACGTGGGGGAGGGAAGATGTTAGAACAGAAGAGAATAGAATAGAAACGCCACAGAACAGGCACAAAGGGGAATCATGACTTACGCTCTCCGCGGTAGAAGAAAGTAAACGTAGCGTAGGGCGTCTCGGGTCCGTCTATGCCGGTGACGGTCTGAGTGCTGATAGTGCTCGGATCCAAAGTCTTGGGCTTAGCGAAGCTGGTGGTGTGCTCCACGTCGGCGTCGACACCGGACTCGGTTTTCCCGGACTGGCCTTCCTCATCGTCGTCGTCGTGGGCATCGAACTGAGGCGAGTATTCGCCCTTCTTGATCTCGCCCGATGCGAGAACCCGGAACATGGCAACCTTGATCTGGCCCGTGGCCTCAGGGGGCTCATCGTCATCGTCATCGTCGGATAGAGAATCCGAATCGTCGTCGAAAACCGCCTCGAGCGGCGCATTTCCATCCTCCCCGTACCGGAGCGTGTCCCGCGAGCCCTTGGGAGTCGTGGCCGAAGGGCCGTCGGTCCCCATATCAGAGGCCAGCCGAGCGGCCTGTCGGCGACGGCGCGACTCAAACTTTTGGCGGCGGCGCTGCAGCTTCTCGGCAGCGTCGTGCCCCTTAAGGTCGAGCCCGTTCAGCCAGCGCTCCAGACCCACCTCACGGAAAAGGAATTCACGCTCGGCGAGACCGCCTCCTTCGGTGACTGGAACTTGAACCCAGCGGCTGTTAACCCAGGTTTCCTCACCCGGGCGAAGCAACGTGGCAACTTCCTCCTTCACGCGGCCATCAAAGTATATGTATGCGGCAATGGTTTCGTTCGGCGAATTGGTCATGGGGACATAGGGGTTGACCACTCCGGGAGTAACCTTGGCGCGGCCGCTGGTGAGATTCGGCATGGCTCCGACAAGTTGGGCTTTGGGCCGGGGGTTCGCGGCAGACGGCTTCGGAGTCGAGTACGGAATGGCGAGATTGGGAGTAAGGAGGGTGATCGAAATGGCAAACTTCGCAGGCTCGGGCTTGTTCGAATCTCGCTCTACACGGGGTTGCGGGACGGGAATGTAGGTGCTGATTCTCGAGACGCGAGACTGCTTCTGGATGCCGTATTCCGGGAGCGGAGCTCCATTTGCATGGATGCTCACGGCGATGCCTTTGAAGCATGGCATCGTGAGAACCTAGTCTGCTGTGAGTGGGAGCAACATATGAGTGTTAGTGACGGGAGATCAGCCGGGTGACACGTAAAGAGCAATCTGAGCCTCGAGAGTAGTGAGTAGGAACGTCTAAGAATTCCACATAGGACAACAGAAAGGAACACGTAGAGGGCAGAGGGGTATGTATCGACAAAGACTACCCGTGAGGGTGGGGATCACGAACAGAAGACTGGAAGTGTTGGGATAACGATAAAGGGACCTGTGTGGGGAGGTTCACAGGATTTGGAGGAAGAGTGTTTGGAAAAAGAAAAACAGAGGGGGTGAGGTTTAAAGATATAAACAGGAATAAACACGTAGCAAAGAATACACCAGTTGTTTATCATGCATGTGTTCACATGTGAAATACATTCAAACAAGGCCAGAAGGGAATGTGAGAGAAGAGGAAGGAGACAAAAAAGAGCTTGCGGTGAAACTGAATTTTCTCAGGTTCCCCAGGGAAAAAAAGAGGTGGCGGTGGGGATATATGCTTACCAGAGAAAATTACACGGAAAAAAAACCAGAACCAGGAACACCCAAAGATAGCAAAGCTTCTACAGGCAGCTGAAATCTATGATAGATAAAGAGGCCTGGTCTAAGAAGAAGGGGAATTTTTGAAAAAGGCCAGCCGTAGAATCTATGGCAAGAGGAAGCAAGAAGAGAGATGCCAGAGAAGTGAGAGGTCTAGAATCAGCAACTATTAGATGTGGTTGATGTTTGCTGGTTGGCTGGGTTCACCGCATACAGTATATCTGGAACGGTTCTCTGGTTCCAAACCGACGGAACAATGTTGGTGAGGTTGAAAAAAAAAAAACGTCGACGCGGTTGGCCGGTGGGACGGAAGTTTGGCGAAGAGGATAACCGGCTTGTGGGCTCGTGGAATTTTACTCTTTTATGCTTGATAAATATCGGCTCCAACGGCGAGGGACCCGGTTTGTGGGTGTTGGTGGAGGTGTATCGACCCTGATAGGACAACAGAGTGAGATGGCCCGGAGATGGAGGCGCTCAGTGTCTAGGTGGACAGTATTGAAAGAGCTGATGCGACGGGGGGAGGACCACTGATCGAATACAATTCAACGCAAGAGGAAGAAGAGCAAAACCGTCGAATTTAAAGAGAAAAGAAGCTGTAGACAATGACGAGACAACGCACACTGTCGCGACGCACAAAAAGCACCCTCCAGCACACAGGGTGGGATAGATGCACGGGCTAGGACAAATGTGGGTATATTGTACAGGATCTATCGTTCTGGACTGTCTTGTGGTCAGTGCTGCATCTGTTGGGGTTCTTTTCGCGTCGTTATCGCCCGGGAACGATAGAGATAGACTCAGGCGGTTCAGGTGGCTAGAAGTTGAGGCCAGACAGGGAATGCCCGTCAGTTGAGGTGAATGGTGCAGGACTAAAAGAAGTTCGCGGAAGCCGGACACGGATGAGAGCAAACAGTGTGTCTGGGGGTTCTCCGGAGGGCAGTTGATCCCACCACTGGTGGAAAGTTGACGCGGAGGGGTCGAAATAGGTCTGATTGGGGCAAATGGTGAAGTCTCGGACTAGTCGCGCTGGTGGATTCCAAGGATTAGCCCAAGAAGCTGTTAAAGTCGATAGAAGCCGAAAAAGAGCAAATATTAAAAAAGGGACGAAAGAAATGAAAACATGAAGAAAAAGAGGAAGAAGAAACCAAAGAAAAAGGATGAAATATCCGGACTCAATGGACTTAACCGAAGATCCCTATGACCAAATGATCACACCCAGCGCTCAGAGGGCCAAACGAGCTGAGAAAACGAAGAGGCAAGGATGCGGCAGGGGCGCTGATTGACCACTAACAACAGCTAGGGTTGCAGATATGTATATGGCGTACTCGTAGACAGATGCAATTATAAAGAGACCGTCTCTCTAAAAATGAGACGGGTCCAGTGATGTCAGAAGGAAGGATGAAGAAGATATGTCGAGACAATATTCCGAGAGACGTTCAGCACACGAAGGAGAAGAAGAACGAACAATGGCCCACACGGATTTATGGAAGAAGAAAATCAGGTCGGGTCAATTAAAATGAACCAATCCGGCGCGCACGAACAAACGAGCAGCTACACCAAACGCGCGGATCCGAAATCGAGGGTTTGCGACACAGACAGGTTTTGTGGCTCGCTCGAATTTTTCCTTAATGCAAACCGGAGGGGGCAAAACGGCCTGAGAGGAAACAACAGGGAACCTGTCAGCAAAAAGGGTCTGGCCATCATGGGAGCTTGGGCGGCGGATGAGAGCTCATCCAGCGCTTTCGCACACTGAGACTAGACCAGAAGAGAAATGAATCGGGGATAGCAACGGCCACTACAGAGCTCTAAACGCCTGCAGTGGCAAATTATACTGACACTTTGATGGAGCCGCGAACGCTGGGGCTGGAACTAATTTGCTGCGTGCTGGCTGACGGCTCGTAGGCCTGTGTCTGTTGGTGGATGACTCTTGAGAGAATATGGAGGAAGGACTCTGGTGTTTAGGAGGGAGATGGACACCACACAAGATCAAGCCCGAATTATAAGAGACATTCCAGCCACTTCGAGTGAACCAGGAACTCGGTGATAGTACACAACCCAAGGACTCATATATCAGGCGCTTGGATAGAGGAACACTGTTTATAGAACAGACCGAATCAAGTGATACAGGAGATGAGATGATCAAGGATATGTAGAAAAGAATAACACACCGATCTAAGAAACCGGAAAGGAACAGAACAGGTATAAGAAGAATAGGGACATCGAAGTTAATACATCTTGATATGCTGTAGAGGGGGTGAGGATGAGGAAGAGAAAAGGCGGAAAAAGGTAGAAGCAAAAAAGAAGGCCAAAAAACTTGGTTTGTGTGCTTATGACATTAGTCAAACCTAATAAATCTGGATCAAACAACCCGTGTGATACATATTCTTCCTACAAGCATGATCGGTTAGATGCATGAACAGCATTTTCTATGGTCTCTTGAACTCTTGCACATAGCCGGGAAATGCAGGAAGGCAGAAGTCTGCAGATTTGGAAGGAGCGGCAGTGTATATGGCTTATGTGCATAACTGCTTTCAGATCCGGAAGTGCCCTCACGATTTGAGTTCCGGGAAGGCGCAGCCAGTGATTCCTGGCGATATCGGCGTGTCATTGGGGTTGTACCCTTGATAGTAAGGGCTTAACCCTATTTCAACAACTCGACGCACGTGGGGGAGCCACCTGGACCAGAGACAAGTCTCATGACCTTCAAAGTCAGGATAGCATATCACTGGGTACAGATCATGATATAAAAGCAAAGTGTGGTGGTACATCGGTGCAGTAGTCAAAGGCCAAAACGAACAAGTTGATATCTAGTAACGGTACATGTACAGGAAGAGCAAAAGCCACCACCCGTCAAACTTGCTCATGCGGCCTCGCTGCTTCTCCGCCTCCGTATTCTGCTCTCCTCTTCATCGTCGCTGCGGCCCGTGGTCACTGCCGATACCGGCAGCTTGCTCTTCTCGTCATCGTCGTCAACCGCTTCCTCGTGGTAGTCGTCGTCATCATCATCGTCTTCTTCTTCCACTTCAATGTCGTCTTGAACGGGATCTGTCGCTTTTGGTGCGGGCTTCATTTCTGCTTGTGTTTGAGATGATGATGCTTCCGGTACTGCGTGGAGAAGGACGTCGCTTTCTTCCGAGCCCTCCCGTTTCACACCGGACAAGCTGGCCCCGGCCTTGCTGGCAAGTTTGCGTCCGGCGACTCGCTCGGACGGGATGTGGTACGGCACAGCCGTTTTCTCCCGCCCCGGCTCAGTCTTGATCTGTTTCTCAGCCTTCACTCTCACCCGCTCCGTCTTGGGCTCGGGCTCCATCTCAACCTCGCCTTCGCCAGCCTCCTCAAAGTCGGCCTCTTTGCCAGAACCACCGTCAGCATTCGCCAATGCCGAGCACACCATCCACGCAAGGCTCATAAACGCCATCTCGCACAGCCAGAACGACACCGTAAATACCACGTAGGTGGAGATGCGGTAGTTGTGCATCAGCCAGAGGAGTCCGCTGAGGCGCGCCGTGAACGTGATAACAGCTCCATATACCTGGAATGTCTGGCCGGCCTGGACCTGGACGACCGCAGCGCGCGGCAAATGGGCGTAGCGCGCAAAATTCGCGCCTTCCGCCATGGGGATGACGAGCTCGACGATCTGTGTGCGGCGCGGGAACACGACGAGCCATGGCAGGAAGGCCAGGCGCTGGGCGATCGACACCACCGGGTCGCGGAACGGCATGAGAGCCGGCCGGCGCGAAGCAACGACCACGGACGACCGACTGATGGTCAGGGCAGATTCGGGATCGCCAGTGGTGGTGATGGGTGGAGAGAAGAGCGCGGTATCGTCTATGTTGGCGGGGAGCGTATCGAGGAGGTTCATCAGGATCATGAAGTTGCCCTGGTCGAAGTTGACCTGGGTGGGTGGCACAGAGAGCGTTATACTGATGTCGTAGTCTTGTTGGGCACGGAGGAGCCGCGTCGGAACCTCTGAGATTCCGAAAGGGTGTGGGCCGGAGCTGCCGGTGGTGTCAGTACAATAACGAAAGCAGACAAAGTCAAGCAAACACGAAACTCAAACAGGCACAAACACCACATACCCATATTGAAGATACACCGGCGCCGTTACCGACTGGTCGGGAATATACTTCCAGAAGAACAGAAACGTAGCTACGATGGCCAGGAGAAACAACGTTGTCGAACTGCAGAGGAACAGCACGACGTTGATGATGAGCCGGCGCAACGCCAGGGACGTGACGACGTTGTAGACGGACGAGAAAAGACCCTATAGATAGATAATGTGAGCTAAGTCGCACGTGCAGGAGTGTATTAAGTAGTGGAAATAGCCGCTACTTGATGCCGTTACTACTAACCATGGTTGTCAGACAGCTTCAAGAAGCTGTCGAGATACGTCTGGGAGCTTAGGGTTGAGCGGCGCGATCAGGGGAAGGTCGGTCTCTGACTATTTGGCTCTGGGTGATTTGCGGTGAAGCTTAAAATTATGGGAAATGAAAAGAATGGGACAATCAGAGCAATGAATGCGAGGCTTGGAGAACGGTGATAAGCTCTGTAAGCTCTGAAAGTCGGTCTGGAATCACCATTGCAAGTTATTCAGAAACATGGGTGAAAAGAAAAGGGATAACACACAATAGCAAAAGTTGGAGCTTGTGATGCAAATATGACAAATATCGGGGCTCTGCAAAATATGCAGGTAAGCCATATAATGGCAATTTGAGGCGCAACCCTAACCCTAACAAATCTCCCGGATCACCTGAAAGCATTTTAGACGCCACGAAGGCGAAATAGGGTATACCACTGTTTCTACGGAGACACATAGTGAAGGAAAACTTATCTGATTGCACATTTTCAAAAGGCCTAACCAGGTCGAGAGTGTATATCTCGAATATGGACCCTACTACAGTTCACAGATCTAGATGGTGGAAAGGCTACATGACAAAACATATAACGGATCACATACAATGATTAAATCGTGTACAAAACTAGATGCCAAAATCAACATGAAAAGCAGAACAAGGAGGAAATCTTGGTGAAAAAAAAAACGAGGCCATACTGAAAAAAAAGGGGAGGAAACGAAGACATGAACACAGGAAAATAGAAAAAAAGCCAATCTTGAAAAGGCCACACCAGAAAGGAGAAGAAGAAAAAAGTGACCATCGTCACAGTCCTACTAATTAAATAACCTGCAGGTAGTTGCTCGGCACCAGTCCCGCCCGTCCGTTGCCGCCGTGCACCTCCGCCTCCCACCATCCGTCGTCCTGGTGGCGCACCACCGCCAGCGTGTCGCCCTTGTTGAAGCCGAGTTCCTCGGGAATGGCCGCTTGGTACACGTACAAGGCCCGAGCTATCGTGAAAAGAAAGGTTAAGATATGTCAGTATAGGATCTCATGTATACCTGGGCTGGAAATCTGCCAGCGGAGGATAGAACATACCATAGTGCAGAATCACCCGTCCATCACGAGAATAGTGTCTCGTCGGATCCGCAAAGCTCTTGCTGCGCTGCCGCACCGGCCCAGCGCCCTCGTACAGTCCCATGGCCCGACTGGGCCCATTACTCGTTCCGGGCCGACTTCCCGCCCGGCTTGCCGCGCGGTCCATCGCCACGCCGTACGGATCCTCCGACGGCGCCAGCTGCACCGCCATATCGCCCTGCATCGCGTTGTTGCTGCTGCTGCCCGGCCGCGCGTTGTACTGTGCCTGCGCGGACGCTGCACGCGCCGTGTCCAGCGACGGCTGCGACTGCGACGCGCGGTGGTTCGAGTAGTACGCGCCGGCATCCGACCCGCGCTTGACTGTGCCGCCCGGCGTGCGGGTGCCGAAGCTACCGCCACCGCTTGCATTGCCGGACACACGCGTGTTGGGAGACGCCGAGCCGTATGAGCGGCGGAACGAGTCGCTGGTGCGCGGGTTGGGGGATGTGGCGCGCGGAGGCGCCGGGGAGAGGGCGCGGGGCACATCTGTTGCGCCGCGGGTCGGGGGTCGAGACATGCTGGGCGTGCTACCGCGCGATGCGCCGGCTCCGCCGGTGCTGGTGCGCTGCGGCGGCTCGCCATCGCCAAACACGCTGCGGGTCTGGCCGACAAACTTCTCAGACGCCTGCTTCATGGCCTTGGCCGTGTGAGCTGCGGCCGGAACCCCCAGTCGCTGGACCGGCTGGTCGTACGACGGCGGCGGAGTGCCGCGCATGGCCGCGGCCACCGAGCTGGACTGAGCGTGGCGAGACGAAGCAGCCGGGAGAGTCGCCGTGGCACCAGGTGCCGGGGTTGCAATACCGTGGTAGAAATCCGCCGACACCCGGCCCGATGCCTGCTTAGCGCCAGACACGGCGCCCTTAAGCTCCGCGAGCGCCATCGCGATCGGGTCATCGTCGTCGGCGGGGGGCGCTTCCGCCTTGGAAGCACCACGGCCCTCGCCGGTCGATACCGGAAGCACGTTGGGGCCGACACCCAGAGCAAGGCTGGCGTTGGCGTCAATGGGCTCGGGGCTGGTTGACCGTGCGGCGCCGTACTTGCTGGGTGAGCCAGACTCTCCCTGCTGGAGAGTGGGCCGGCGGAACGGGCTGCTGCCGGCAGATGGGCCCGCAGACGAGTGCCAGGTGTTGCGGCTTGTGGTGGTCCGTTGGGTGACCGAGGCCGGTTGCTGCGATTGTTGCTGGAGGGGAGCCACAGAATACTGGCTCTGCTGTCCGTGCGGCTGGCCAGCAGGCTCCTTGGTGCTCTTCCGGCGGAACGGGCTATGACCCTGGAAGAAACCACTCTTCTTCTTAAGCACGGTACGCTGGTTTCCTGCCGCCGCGTCCCGATCAGGGCTCGCTAGCGGCTCGATTTCCTGGGCCTGGAACTGCTGTTGAGGTGGCAGCTGCTGCTGTACCGGCGGGTGGTGCGGCTTCACCGGCGACGTCTTCCCGCTCATCGGATCCTGGCTAGTGAACGAGGTGGGGTTGGAATAGTCGCTCTGCGAGTCGCGGCTGGACGGCCGGGCCGAGCTGACCGTGTTCATGCTAAGATCGGACGGTGGGCCCGTCCGGCACAGCATGGTCATACCATCCAGAGGGTACGGGTCGTGGGGCACAGCTGAAAATGAGCCTTGGTTGGCCATGTGGGAAGGCAACCGGCCTTGCTGCTGGGGGGGATTCTGCTGCTGGAGCGGCTGAGGCTGCACCGGCGGTTGGTGGTATGAGCCCTGGGGGAGCGTCTGTTGGCGAACAGATCCGTATTGGACAGGATGTTGGCCGTACTGCTGTTGCTGCTGCACAGGTGCGTACTGCTGGTGTTGCTGCAACTGCTGCTGCTGCTGCTGTTGGTAGGGGGCATGCTGGAGTTCATGGTGAAGGGGTTGCTGCTGGATCTGGTGCTGCTGAGGAGGCAACTGTTGTTGCTGTTGCTGCTGCTGGCTGTACTGCTGCTGCTGGCGATCCCGCATGGGGCGCTCAGCGAGAGTCCGCTCCCCGCCCATATCCGGGGGTCCCACGGCCATGTCGCGGGCCACGGGCTGGATCTGAGAGTGGGCCGAGCCCATGGACACGGCCGAGGAGGTTGCCGAGTTGATCGGGGGCGGGACCGGCGACCGGGACCGGGCCTGGGACAGGTCATATGACATCGGGTCGTGGTGGGACTCGTAGGTCGACGGCTGTGGCGACGAGGTGCGGAAGGCGGGGTTGATGCTCCGCGGGAACTGGGCCACCGAGTAGGTGTCGTTGTCGGAGGTGTCCGACTGGTTGTCCATGGGGTCGCCACGGCAGAAGTTGATGTACTTTGGCGGGTCGGGGATCTCCTGGCCCGTTCCGCGGTCGCGGATAAACTGTTGGATGTCCTTCTCGACATCCATCTTCTCCAACGACACCCGGATCTTCTCGCACGAGAAATCGTCGCTGACACACACGGTGGAGGTGATGTTCGTGAAGGCCCACAGACTCGCCTTGGTGAAGTCGAGCCGTTCCTCCTCGAGGTCCTGGAATTTATCCGCGGCCGCCTTCCACTCGCGGTTCCAGCGCGCCGTGGTCTCCTCGAGGGCCTTGATGGCAGCCTCGTACTCGCTGTTGGTGGTGGCCAGGCTGATCTGTGTCTTCTCAAGCTTGGCCTTGTTGCGCCGTTCCTCTTGGCCCATAACCATGTGGCCCTGCGCCAGGTATCCCTTGATCTTCAGACACTCCTGTTCGTAGCGGTCGCGCGTCTTGTTGACCTGCTGCGTCTGCTGCATCTTTACGCGCAGCAGCTTCTCGATGCCGTTCTGCACAATCTTGCGGCGTTCCTTCATGGCGCCGGCGAACGCGGCTAGCGGCTCTTCCAGCTCGCTGCGCATCTGGGCGGCAATGCTCTGGTGTTGCTTGGCCATTGATTCCACCTCGCCGCGCATAGTGTCGAGAGAGATCTTGAGACTGCCCATTTCCTGCGATCCGAGGGACTTTTTGCACAGAGCCATCAACTTCCGGGCGTATTCTTCTTCGAGCGAGGCGCGGGCTGGTGTAGAGAAGTGGTGGTTAGCACTGAGTGTCTCTCTCACGTCTATCGTCTTGCTGACCTTATGTAGCTCGGCCTGCTACTCTTAATCGCAGCGAGTACTCACAATTGTAGAATGCCTTCATTTCGTCACACGTCTGCTTCGCTGCGTGCATCCGCTCCATCATCGGGGACACACCGGCGTCATCTTTGCCCCAGAAGTTGTTGGCAACTAAATTGCGACCCAGTCTTCGTTAGTCCACATACATCGCACATCTCGTGCATCAACCATCGACTTTGAACACACATGATAACGCCACCGAGGGCGGGTCAGCAACGACCGCAGGCATTTTGCCTGGAATTCGAGCTAAGAGGTTCGATAAGGGTCGGTGATAGAGTCGGCTTCGGAGGTGGTATCGGGGTTGTTGGATCGGGGTTGTTGGAAATGTCTAGAGGATTGATGGAAGAGGAAGAGCCCAATCAAGAAAATAGAAGAACTGCTCTATAAACGACAGCTGTAAACAAATGCTCTTTCGTAACTTTTCTTTCTCCTCGGCTTCACTCAATTTTGCTCACTATGGCAGCCGGGCCACGATGGAAGAAAAATAGAGAGAGTGGAAACAGCCGTCGAAATGAATGTGAGAGAGAAGAAATCCCAAGAATAGATGCGATTATAACACAAATCGCCAGAAAAAAAGAAATACAAAAACGGAGCACAAGATGACCGGAGGGGGTTATAATACTGCAACTTATGATACTGAGGCGTGGATGGAAGAGAGAGGTGTTGAAAGATTATGTGTTTGCGTTGCGTTCTATATTATACTGTTGCTTAGGGTTGACGTGTTTACATTGATCTCCACTTAAGCGCCCTCCGAATTTGACCCTGTTTCGTACACATTTTTTCGCTTTGCCACGCTTCACCGTCTGTTGACCTGGCAACGGCCGGACTAGCCACATCACATGCACACATACACCTGACCGCTCACGTGCAGCCTTGTCGCTTACATCAGCGGCTAAAGCTACATCCTGTCTCGGTACCTTTGGCCCCTCATTCAAGCCTGTGATTGGCTTCTTGTCAAGCTTGTAACTGCTGTCTTCATTGCACTTTTCTGCTTTTTTTCAGTTGACTCCCCCTCTGCATATTTTCTGTGCCTTTTTTCAGTTTCGTTTCTTTTTTTCTTCCTTGCTCCCACTTCGAACCGTTCTGTTGTATCTCTGTTCTTCTCTCTTCCTCTTCTTCCCTTCTCCCCTTTATAGAATCTTCCATCTTGCCATCTTCATCCTCTTCTTTGCAGATTAGATAATCTCGTGCCCTTCACCGTTCTCCTCTCCAACTCTCTTCTTTCCGTCAAACCCCATCCCCTCTCCTCTTAAACTCTCTTCCCGTATCTCTAAAATCTCCATCTTGACTCTTTATATGTCGGTTCTGCATCATCCATCAACCATCAACTTCTAATCGTTCCAGTTCCTGACTGTATAACTGCTCTCAACCATAATCCTCTCCGCAACCCATTCTCCGTAATATCATTCTGGTCAGTAGCCCATTTGTGCCCTCTATAACCAGCACCATCTTCAGTATCACAGCTGCTGTTATCGTCACACGCTTCAATATTAACTTTAACTGACCTGGCTCCATCAGGTTCCATCACAGCTGCTCACTGAAGCTCCGGTTGTTTCGTCCCGAGTCGTCTTCCTTCTCCTGTGCCTCGTGCCCTTTTGGGTGATAGCTTCGCCAACGCGCAAACACCGTGTCCTGTTCTCCGTTGTTTAGATTCCCCGGCCACGTCTCCGTATATCGGCATCGTCACTCGTTCAAGACATCTGTCGTTGTTGTTGGTGGCGTTCGCGTTTGCTTGGACTCGTGTGTTCTATCTTGGATCACATAAGTCATCCATTGCCCATCTGTGAGGCCTTTCTCCCTCACCTCACCTGTGGATAGCATTATACCGGCCTTGTCCTCATATCTCGACCTTCCCAAGACTCCCTGGCGATAGTCTCGGCCCGCCCTCTCTTATTCAGTTGCCTCGATATCCCTTCTGCATCCCTCAGCAAAGCTCACCTAATCAGCACATCTCTCACAATCTCATATTATCCGTGTCTTCCCAACAGTCACGCCTCGTCTCGAGATCTGCAAATCGATATTTCTCCCATATCCAGTGTTCCCGTGCTACTGAATAACCAGTCCTCCAGGCTCCAGTTAAGGCCTGATTCCGTCTATATCTTCTGAGACTTAATAATTCATATTTCCTCCTCCTTCATACATCTTTCGACTGTCCACCTTGTCTCTTCTACTCTCTCCTCCATCCTCATCTCCCTTTTATCTCCCTCCATCTGTACTCTCCCCTCCTGGCGTCCGCGCACTCCATGCTTTTCCACCCGACACTCTCCTCGTGCCGATCTCCACTCCGTCCTCTGACTCCCGAGTCTCCGTCGTCCGCCGCCTCTACCACTACCTCCTCTCCGTGGTAGTCGCCGCCTCTGCCTTTGTCTTAACAAGGCAGACTCCTCTCCCGCAAAACCCCCTCATCTTTCATCTCGCAAATAACCTCATGGTCCCACAACCAAGGGGTGGATCGTTCTCACCGACGCCTTCAACTTCCCTGCAGACAGGACCCAGCCATTCACCCCACCCATCTCAAGCTGGCCTTCTCAGTTCTGGTGCAAGCCCGAGCACGAATAGCCCGACAGGGTCCAACTCGTTAACCAAGATAGTCGTTGCCCAAGTCTATCTTCTCCTTGGAACTATCAAGGAGGATAAGGATCGGAGCAAGTGGGAGTCTCAAGCTGAGCAACTCCGTAAGGTACGTGCATCTGCGTTGTGCAAATATCCTTCCTTTTGGGAGTATCCGTTTTTTCTTTTTCCTATGATTCCTTTTCCTCTCGTTCCTTTTCATGTGATTTCTTCTTCATGTGTGGTCGGCCAATCATATATTTACTTCTTTCTGCTGTTTGGCTACCTGGGCTCTGCTCTTATCCAAGACTTCCTCGTTTTGCTCCCTCTCTCTTCCCTCTGATCATTTATCATCTGCATTTTCCTTTTCTTTCCTTTTCCTTTCTTCTCTACTCTTTCTTTGGGTCCTTTCTTTTTTTATTTACTCTCCTCACTCTCCCTTTCCATTTTATTTTGTCCTCTTCTTTTGTTATTCGTAGAATCCTCCCTTGTGTTATGTACTTGACTTTCTCCTTTTTCTCCTCGTTTTCCCTTGTTATCTATCCTCTCCTGTCTGTTGATTGTTCTGCATTTCTTTCTATCTCTTACTGACTGACTAACTCCCCTTTCCCCTCTAGCTCATCGATGACAACGGCATGGAAGTCTACTCTCGATACCTCACCCGGCTCGTGACCGGGAATGCACACCAAATATTTCCTGGTCTGAACCGCCCCGGCCCACCTATGGGCAACTACAACATCTTGGTGACGGAGATGCAGAAGATCACTCGCGATCCCGATCATGCGCGCAAAATTGCCGAGTCGGTAGAGACCGGATCCGAGGAAATCTTTCGCGATTTCGATCTTTCTACGTTTATGGATCACTTCAAGCTAGATGCTCTTGGGAAGACCATTCTGGCTTTGGCCTTCAAGCTTGGATCCCGTTCTGATCTGAAGACCAAAGGTATGTATTTCATCTTTCCTGTAATTGTTTTATACCATTCGCTGCCTGGAACTTCGCGGTGATCCATGTATCCTGCCGTTTCTATGGTGTCATATACGTGGTTCTTGATGATGAATAACATGAACTAACACCTGGTATTTTCTCCTTCTATATAGCCGATGCAATTCTCTCTGCCAATTTTACCTCGTTCTCCGATATCCTATCCCGCCCGGATCTCGATGAAGAGTCCACTCTCACGCCTGCCTTCATTGCCCTCATCATCGACCGTTTTATCCAATACCACCCCCCCAACTTCAACGCTGCTTCCAAGGCTGAACTCACCGGGAAGGTTCAGGATCGATACGCTAAGATTGATGAGGCTCCTCCCTCTGAGGTTCTGGCTGCTTTGGATTTGGCTCGAGTGCTCAGTGATAAGCCCCCTAACGCTCTCGCCTTGTACATTCACCGTACCGGTGCTGATTTCACCCGCGACGAGGACGCCTGCCTGAAGTTCCTCCAGAACCGTCCCAGCTCCGTGCAGCTCTCCGAGCAACAAGTCTCGGTTGCTCTGACTTACACTTCGATTAGCCAGAACCCCTCTCACAACCCTTCGGTTCTGACTGCGGCGCTTTCCCGCGTTCTCCCGTCCAGCTTCCGCTGGCCCGACGTCATTTCCTACTTTGACCAGCGGCCTGCACGCATTTCGTCTCCACAATTTCTTCGCCTCTACGAGAGCCTCGTGCCTATTGCCAAGAATGACAAGATTACTCCCGCGCTCGACCTACAAGACCTCTGGGGTGGCAACTGGGATAACTCCGAGGCCCAACTTTCCTTCATCTCGGCCTACGCGTCACTGACACCTGCTCAGCTGGATGCTACAACTATTCCCAAGCTGGTTCCCACCATCAGCCTCGACTCGTACAAAGACTCGACCCAGTCCGTCAAGGATCGTGCCGCCTATGCCGTCAAGCACCCCCTCGTTTCCGAAAAGGCACTGTCGGCTGTCTTCCATGTTGCTTTGCACTCGGTTCATGCGTCCCAGAGTGTCGAAGCCAAGCGACTGTTCCAGGAAGTTGTTATTCCCAACCTTGACTTGTTTGTTGTCTCCTCGTTTGGCGTTCCCAAGCCGTGGCCCGCTATGGCCGTGGACACGCTCATGTCGCTATTTGAGAGCTTCTTCTACAAGCGATCGGCCGAGTATGAATTCGTTCTGGAAAGCCTGTGGATGAAGGACCGCGAATGGGTTGTTAACCGTCTCGTCGATGCCCATGCCGCCAAGCCGGCTGATATGCAACTCATCTTCGAGCATGCCATTCGCCACAATTGGCTGGATGAGTTGGTCGCCATCCCCAACGCCTTCGGCATTGATCTTGCGTCGTATGCCCACGGCCAGAACAAGCTTGACCTCTCAGCCTGGGCCCAGCACCACACCGCTCATGGCCCCGAAATCGCACGTTCTCTGCTTCGTTTCCTGCTTATCAAGCTGGACTTCGAGTCCCAGTGCCAGCGTCCGCCCGATGGACAGCCGCCTACAAAATCGCCCACTTCGCTTCAGGTGAAGACCGTTATTGCTCTCCTCCAGATCATTGAAGACTTTATTCCCGGCCCTCCCTCCCATGAGCTTATTGTTGTGCAGCGGTCCTGCCTGACAATGTACCCGCGCCTGATCAACTATGGCGAAGGCTTTGACGATGTTATCGACGCCAACGGCGAGACCGGAAATGCCCTCCCCCCTGAAGCCAACAGCAAGATGGAGGAGCACTACAAAAAGATGTACGGCGACGAGGTGCAGGTTCGCGATATAGTCGACACCCTCAACGGGTACAAGAACTCACGTGATCCGCTCAGCCAGGACGTTTTTGCCTGCATGATTCATGGTCTGTTCGACGAGTACTCCCACTATGTCGACTATCCGCTTGAGGCGCTTGCCACGACCTCAGTTCTGTTTGGAGGTATTATCTCTCACAAACTCATCTCCGACCTCCCGCTGAAGATCGGCCTGGGAATGATCCTTGAGGCTGTTCGGGATCACCCCCCGACAAAATCCATGTACAAGTTCGGACTTCAAGCCCTGATGCAGCTCTTTCCGCGTTTCCGGGAATGGCCTGGTTTCTGCACTCAACTGCTGCAGATCCCTGGCCTGCGGGGTACTGAGGCCTGGAAGAAAGCTGAAGAGGTTGTTAATGAGTACGAACAACGTTCTGTTTCGCAGGGCGGCGATAACCCGAAACTTAGCGGTCCTTTTGGCGCCGATGCCCTCGGTAATGGTCTCGAAGACGCAATTGCCGAGCGACAGCCTCCCCCGTTCACCTCCATTCGAGTTGACGCACCCCCGCCTGATATCGGCTTTGCCAGCCCTACTGAGGACGAGCAGGGCAAAATCCAGTTTGTGCTCAACAACCTTACCGAAACGACACTGCAGTCCATGTGCCGCGAGCTGAAGGAGATTCTCGAACAGAAGCACCAACAGTGGTTTGCCAGCCACCTTGTTGAAGAGCGCGCCAAGATGCAGCCGAACTACCACCACGTGTACATTGAACTGGTCAACCTTTTCGCCGACCAGACTCTCTGGATGGAAGTTCTGCGTGAAACGTATGTTGGTGTTGCGCGCATGCTCAACGCCGAATCTACGCTCCAGAACGCGTCTGAGCGCACTCACCTGAAGAATTTGGGTGGCTGGCTTGGATTGATCACGCTTGCCCGCGATAAGCCTATCAAGCAGAAGAATATCGCTTTCCGTCAGCTCCTGATGGAAGCCCATGATACCAAGCGGCTTGTTGTTGTTATTCCGTTTGTGTGCAAGGTTCTGCAGCAGGGATCGACGTCGAAGGTTTTCCGCCCCCCCAACCCGTGGCTGATGGACATCATCCACCTGCTCATCGACCTTTACCACAACGCCGAACTTAAGCTCAACCTCAAGTTTGAAATTGAGGTTCTTTGCAAGGGCCTCAACCTCGATCACAAGAGCATTGAGCCTTCCGGTGAAATTCTTAACCGCGCCATTGTTGAGGAGCAACACCCCGTGGAGCTCCTTGCTCCCGAAATTGCGGAGGCCTTTGATAGCCTGTCTCTGAACGGCATTCCTCCGGCGATCGCGGCAGGGCTATCCCCCCACGCCGCCACTCCGGAGATCCCCGACGTCAGTGCCCAGATCCAAATCCCTCCAACCAACGAGATGATCATCAGTGCGCAGAGACTGCACGACATGGTGCGCACGGCGCTTTCGCGTGCCATCAGTGAGATAATTCAACCGGTTGTGGACCGATCGGTCACTATTGCTGCGATCTCGACTCAGCAGATGATACTAAAGGACTTCTCCATCGAGTCTGACGAGAATCGCATCCGTGCTTCTGCCGTTAACATGGTGAAGGCTACCGCAGGCAGCCTGGCTCTGGTTACTTCTAAGGAGCCCCTCCGTGCTAATTTCACCAACTGCATGCGCAACCTTTCCAACGAGCTTCCCCAAATTCTTCCCGAGGGTACGATCATAATGTGCGTTAATCTCAACCTTGACCTTGGTTGTGGCATCATTGAGAAGCAGGCCGAGGAGCGTGCTGTCCCTGAGATTGAGGACATGATCGAGCCTGAGCTTGAGTTGCGCCGCAACCACAGACGGCAAAAGCCTATGGAGCCTTTTGCTGCTCGCCCTCTCGATCGTTGGGCTTCAGCCATTCCCGAGCCTTATCGTCTTGTTGAGGGTATGCGCGGCCTTACTGCGGAGCAAATGGCCATCTACGAAGACTTTGCTCGGCAGCCTCGCGCTACTACTGCCTCAGCTGCCTCACATACTCCTTCGGTGTCCGAGGCTACCCGTAACATCGCCAGCGAGGTCCTTCAGGAGTACTCGGCTCTCCCCGCTATCACCGCTCCGTCTGATACTCCGGGCCTGTCCCACACCAGCAGCCAGCTGCAGTCATCGTCCTATCTGCCTATGCAGACGCCTGGAGCCGGCGTCGTCTCTCGTCCTGGTGGCGGTGGCGGTGGCGGTGGCGCCGGTCCTGGTGCTGGTGCTGGTGCTGGAGCCGGTGGGGGTTTTCAGGTCGACGTCCAGACCCTGATTGGCCGCGTCCAGAAGCTTCTCATTGAGATTCAGCGTGCGGCTTCGGAGGCCCACGAGGACCACTTCGCCTCGCTTCCCCGTTCGCACCCGGTGCTTGACCTTGTCGACGCGCTTGTTCAGCTGATTATTAAGATTTCTCAGACTTCAGAGGAGGTTGTGCTTTTTACTGCCGACCAGATCAGTCAACTCCTACTGACCCAAGTGGAAGACAACCTCGCCATTGAGAGTTTCGTGCACGTTCTTGAGACTCTGCGCAAGATTGCCGGCCCCATCATCAGCGGCCGCGTTCGCCAGCTCTTCCGCCAGCAGCCCGGTGACTAT
This sequence comes from Knoxdaviesia capensis, assembly GCA_001510575.1. Taxonomy (NCBI): domain Eukaryota; kingdom Fungi; phylum Ascomycota; class Sordariomycetes; order Microascales; family Gondwanamycetaceae; genus Knoxdaviesia; species Knoxdaviesia capensis. Next base: position 222,252 of record LNGK01000009.1, on the reverse strand, counting down.
TTTCTGCAGCTGCCGCTCCTTGCGGCTCTGTCGCGCACCGACCTTCTGGAGTGGAAGAACATCGACATTGCCATTGCCAAGGCTGCGCACCAGCAGAAGGAAGGATTTCTCGACTTTCTTGAGCACGTTCTCGATCTTGTGCTCCTCAACGACCGGCCTCTGATCCTTTACTCTGATTTGGTTCTTACTCTGGAGGCGGCTTGGGCGGGCATTCTCGAGAAGCCCGACACTGCTACCAGCCAGCGCCTCAAGGGAAAGATCCTTGGAGCTGGCTTCCCGCGCCCGTCGCCGACTGGCAGTGCTAGCGATGGCCTCGGCGATCGTCATGACCAGTTCGAGTACCTGTTTGATGAGTGGGTGCATCTTTTCGGCAACCCTGCGGCTATGGACAAGCTTGCACCGGTCTTCCTCAAACAAGTCCAGGCCCGTCGCCTCCTGGCGTCCAAGGATGATCTGTTCCTGTTCATTCGCATTGCCATTGACATGGCCCTGGACCGTTTCGAGCAGCAAGTGCACAGCGGAGGTGATATGGTCGAGTCGTACCTGGCCATCGATGCCCTGGCTCGGCTGATAGGAGTGTTTGTCGACATCCAGAGCATTGGCGACCACGTTGATGTCCCGCGCCCTACTTTCATCAAGACGATGCTGGCGCTTGTTTCCCTGATGCTGTACAACCAGCATGTCAAACGCGGTGACCAGTTCAATCAGCGGGGTTTCTTCCGCCTCCTCTCGATGATGCTGCAGGACCCGGGCAACTTTGATGAGCGTATCGGTGATGCCGGGCGCCGTGATCTCCTCCTTGTGTTCGCGGACGCTCTGTACGGCATGGGACCCAAGTTTGTTCCTGGATTCACGTACGGATGGATGGCGCTTGTGGAGCACCGGGCGCTGCTTCCCGGCCTCCTCGGAAGCTGTGGACTTCCCGGCGAGGCGGCGTTTTTGCGTCTCCTCGTCCAGCAGCTCGACCATCTCGGAGAGCAGCTCAAGGCTACCGAGGTTGTCGGAGTGGCCAAGGACGTCTACCGTGCGACGTTGAAGGTTCTTGCCATCCTCAACCACGACTTCCCGGAGTTCGTGGCTGCCAACCACAATGAGATTTGCGCTCATATCCCGTCTCATTGTGTGCAGTTGATTTCGGCTGTTCTCTCGGCCACCCCGTCGTCGGTGCCCAAGCTTCCCGACTCGGTTCTTTCCGGGCTCAAGCTCGATCGCATGGAGGAGCTGCGCGAGCCCCCCCGTGTTGCCGGCGACTCTCGCGCGGTCCTGCGCCAGTATGGCCTTTTGGAGCTTCTGGAGCAGGGTCTGCAGAACGGCCCGAACGAGGGTGCGATTGCACAGGTTGCCCACGCCATCCGCCAGCGTGACCAGGGGGAGACCACGTTCGGATACGTCCCGGCCCAGGCCAACCCCCCGGTGATGGCGGCGGCACTCATGTTTATTGCCGAGTTCGCCTCGCAGCGCGCGCAGGCCAAGGGCGGCCCGGTGTTTGTCAACGGCAGCCCGGACGCGGCGATCCTTCTCACCCTGGTGACGGAGGTTGGCCCGGAGACGCGCTATCGCATGCTGTCGGTTATTGTCAACCAGCTCCGCTACCCCAACCTGCACACGGCGTACTTCAGTGGAGCGCTGCTGGCCATGTTTGCCCAGGTTGCGGGCGAGCCGGAGGCCACGGAGATCCGCCAGCAGATCACCCGCGTGCTTCTGGAGCGTCTGGTGGGATACTGGCCGCAGCCGTGGGGTCTCCTGATGACCTCGATTGAGCTGGTCAAGGACGAGAAGGTGGCTTTCTTCGAGCTGCCGTTTATCAAGGCTTCTCCTGAGGTGAGTGATTCTTTTGCTGTCTCTGATGTATGATTTAAACATAACCCCACAGACTGCTAACAGTTGTTGTTGTTTGTTCCAGGTCGCCGGTCCGTTCGAGGCTCTGCTCCGGCAGTAAATCTCTTGCACCCGTCCCTCCCCCACCGTGCAGGCCGTTCAAAGACCTGGCCGCCCGTGGTTTCGTTATGTTCCCACTTAACCCTTCCTTATTTCTCATACGACTCGTCAACCTCGTTTCCTCTCTTTCCTTCACGCTGTCATCATCCTTTTTCCTGATGCCACGACTATTCCTCCTCTCTCTCTCTCCCTTCATTACCACCACCAACGACACAGGTGTGGAATGATTGGGATTCCGACGACTTCTTTCATGGGCCACTGCTTTTTTTGATGATTTTCATTTCTTAAACGGTGTTTTTGTTTCTCTAATGACGATGGGTTCCTTCGATGACGCGATGATATCTGGCAGGAAGCATGAAAAGGTCCAAAATATCAAAGGAAAAGGAATAATGATGCCTTGTTTTTCTCTTTTCATCTTTTTTTCTTCGGTTCGGGAGAGAGGCAGGATTTCTCTTTTTGGTGGAGGTGGTTTTGCTTCTTTTGTTATTTTATGTTTTCTGGGGATGGATAGGACGTGGGTGTTCTTTTCGTGTGGGGTCGTTTGGTCGGAGGGCAGTTGAAGTGTGTGTGTGTGTGGCCCGTGGTTCTCCGGCTGTGGTGAGGACAGATCGTTTGGGAGAACGACTCTTTCTCGCGCATTCGGTGTACCAGCAGTTAACCACCAGCAGATCTGTGGTTCTGTGGGCGCGACACGAGACTAAACCTGCCGAAGAACAGCGAAACTCACGCAAGAGACGCAAAAACCTGTATTATTGTATCATAGCTGGGAAAGAAAGTTAATGGATTCATTGGTGTTTTTTTTTTACATTTGCTGCATCACTTGAGGAACTGGTTTTACATGTACTGAATTCGATGAAGCATAAGAGTTTCACTTGGTGTGTTATTTGCCATCCTTCTGCCATTGTAAGCTGAAGCCGTGAGAAGTGTCTAACCCTAGCCGGAGAGCCACATCTCCAGAATCCGGATCCACAGAAATGCGGGCTAGGGTTGACCCCGGAAAAACCTAGAACAGAAAAAAAGGAGCCAAGGCCAAACGGATCGTTTTCAGCATAGCTTCGGCTCTTAGATCTGTGGCGGATCGACATTCAAAACAAATGCCGTATGTCGGCTACCCCAACTTTTTCGCCTTGAGTTCGTCTGTCCCTTCATTATTCCATGTTCCCCTCCGCTTGGGCTTATCATCTCCCCCTCGTCTCTCTCTCTCTTTCTCTCTTACTCACTCACTCTCTCTCTCTCTCTCTCTCTATATATATATATATATATATTTATATATACTGGGTGTCCCCCGCTGCTGCTCTCTCCCGCCATTCATATTTTTTCCAATTTAGTTAATTTTCTTTCTTGCTTGCCCAATTTACCCGCCGGGCTGTTCTCTGTCTGCTTATCGTGCACCTATCACCCCCAACCACCCTTGAACCTCACCGACACACAAACACAATGTCGGAATCGTCTGCCCCCGTCGCACAGGCTCTGCCGCTGTCGGCCCGGCTCTCGCTGGCCGGTGCGGTGACCTACATGCAGGCGTCGAGCCGGCCGAGCCAGTGGTATAAAGACTGGCATGAGTGGTTTTCCCCGGCTGAGTCCGGGCCGAGCATCATCAAAAAATACGATGTGCGGCCGGGATTGCCCGTACGGTAGGTTTGTTCGGGAAGCTCCCACGGTGACGGCTGCAACTGGATGGCTGTCTGTGACGATGTATAGTACTAACGATAGCTGGCGTCAACTAGCATCTTCTTCCCCTCGTCCTACGACCAAACCTCTCCGCAGCTCCTCCCCGCGATTCTCACGATCCATGGCGGCGGCTTCTGTCTCGGCAACCCGTCGGAAGACGACGAATGGAACCGCAAGTTTGCGGACCTGAACAACATGATTGTGGTCAGTCTGAACTACCACAAGGCGCCGTGGTCGGCGTTCCCGAAGCCGGTGTACGACATCGAGGCGCTGTACGGGGCCGTGGCTGACGACGAGTCGCTGCCGATCGACCGCCAGCGCATGGGGCTGTGCGGCTTCAGCGCCGGCGCGAACCTCGCCCTGGCCGCGGCGCAGCTGCCCGGCATCCGCAACCACAAGACGGCGGCGCCCAAGGCGCTGATCCCGCTGTACCCGCCGACCGACTACTCGGTGCCGACGGCGGCCAAGCGCAACGGCCGCCAGTTCAAGATCGGCAAGCTGCCGGGCATCCGCGGCACCGACGTCGACTGGGCGTTCGGCGGGTCGGGCATGTTCGAGTGGGCCTACCTCCCCGCCGGCACCGACCTGCGCAACCCGCTGCTGAGCTCGATGTACGCGCAGCGCGCCGACCTGCCGCCGCACATCTTCATCATCGCGGCCGAGCTGGACTACTTCGCCCACGAGGACCTGCGGCTGGCCTACCGCCTGGCCGGCAAGGGCGACGTGGCCGCCGCCACCGTCGGCCGCGCGGAGGTCGGCGCCCCGGGCGAGCTGGTGCTGGACGACGAGCGGTTTGCGTGGGAGAGCGCCGAGACGGGCGTGCGGTGGCTGCTGGTGCCGGATGTCATCCACGCGTGGGACTACCACATCGGCGTGTCCATGTCCGATCCCGAGTCGATCAAGGATGGCGAGGCGAAGACCATCAAGTACATGAAGCTGGTGGGCGAGTGGCTGAACTCGACCGCGTTCAAGAAGTAGGGGGCGGACGTATATATGTATATACAGATGTATATATATATGTATATATATATGTCTATATGGTGTCTGCGCTATACCTGTGGGCTGGTGGGCGGCAGTACGTGCTTCTATATGATGTTCTTGCGGCGGCTCGGCATGTATATATTGGGTTGCGAGTGGGCTGGGAGGTCGCTGGGGCAATCGGCTGTTTGACGTCTGAGGGGGCGAGTTTTCAGCCTCCTCCGCATCGGTTCATATATATAGGCCGCCGTATTTATCCGCAGCCTTTGATGTTCTCATGCCACCACAGTTATGCCGTCGGCGACGATATATGCCGTGAGTATGTGGCTGGAGATGGTTTCCATCAGCCACATGCATTGTTGATGCAGCCTCCGTTTGCCCTCACTCCATCGTGACTTTCACCCGACACAAACGCCTTCTGACCCCCATACCATCCTCTTCTTTAGGGCGCTCTGCTATATGTCCCAGCCTCGGGTTGTTTTTTTATTTGATTTTTTTTGTTTCTATGTTCTTTTATACGCGTACACAACTATATCACCCCAGCGAAGAGACCGAACAGCCTCGATCCGCTCGGTAGTATAACAATGCTCACGATGTGGCGGGAAACCGGTGTTTGCAAGTTCTATATCAACACAGATGTCTCCCCAACTCGTAGATCTTTCGGAATGGAGAGTCGCGTCTGCCATATGCATAATCCATAGTATACCGCCCTTCTCGTACTGAACTCCAACATTATGATCACATCCACCTCGCTCCGGAACATCCCCGGATCCCGGATCCCGGGCGGCGACTCACCACCTCCGGCCTCCGCGTCGTCCTGGCCGGGACCTTCCCTTCTCACAGCAATCTCCCAAATCTTGCAGGTGAATCCGTCTTCAGTCCAACTACACGACTCGTTCCTCGACATCGGCGGAAGCCCCGAGCTGGCCCAGTCCCTCGCCCAGCACCTCCGCCATTCCTTCAACTTATACGTGGCCCCTGACGATATCCTGCGCTGTCTCACAATCGCCGAGCTCCAAACCTGCGTGAAGCCGGTCGCACAAGATCCGCACGAAAGCACCGACGACTCAGATTCCGTCCTGTCAACGCTGTCACTGGGTGACACCGTGCAGTCCAGTGTGTCATCATCTTACTCCCAAGACGGCCAGTGGTCGGACGAGTCCCCGGTGACCCCGCCGTCGCAGCCGGACTGGAGCGGGATCCACCTGGAAGCCGCGCTGATTTCCACAGACGCCATCTCGCACGCGCGCGTCGTTGCCCCGAGCTGTGGCCCGGCGGCGCAAAAACGCGTGTGCTTTGTTACTCTGGCTGCAGTCAGCGGCTTTGACCGGGGCTCGCAGAGCTGCGGTGTGGCCCCGGTCCCGGTGGCGAAGCACGGACTGGCGATGGCCGCCATCTGCGCTGCAGTTCAACACCTGAAGGACCGGCTGGCGTGTGATGCCTGGATCGTCCTTGAACAGATGCCGCTGGGCGCCAATGGGGCTCCGAACCGGTCAAAGCTGCTGGCCTGGCTTGAGCATGCCGATGACGGTGTTCTGCAGCACCTGCTGCCGGTTGACGCACCTCTACAGACTGACGACACTCACCCATTGCTCCGGCCTCAGCCCACCGCTCTCGACCAGTCCTTCTTCCCCCTATCCCCCATGCAGCAGTTCCTCTTTGACGTCCAAATCACGCCAACGGCGGAGATATCCCGTCCCACTGCCGCTCCCCCTGATCGGAGGCTTTTCCACTACCGGGTGTTCAGCCTCGGCCGAAAGACCCGAGCCAGTGACCTCCGGGCTGCCCTGACTGCGGTGGTGGGCCACCATCCCATGCTGCGAGTCAGGTTTGGCGTAGGCCTGGATGGAACTGTCAAGCAGCAGATCCCCAACCAGAACCACATCAGAACCGGCTCCTCTGCTCACCAGTTGTACGGATTCATGCACAAGCATGACGATGGCCGCTCCACCAGAGAAACAACCCTGGAAGAGGCCGTTCTGGATGCGGAGGGCCTCGTTGATATCTGGGCTGGCCGGCCGCTGTCGTCAGTTCTTATCGACCGTTCCCATGGCCCTCAGCTGCTGGTGATTCTGTGCCACCGCGCTGTTCTCGATTCAATTTCCTGGTCGGTTCTCGAACATGACCTGAACGAGCTCCTCGCTAATGGGACGCTATACTCTGGCCGTCCACAGTCGTTCTCCCACTGGATCTCAACAAGCGGCCAAGTCGACAGCACTACTGCTACCCCGAAGCAACGGCCGATATCTGACCTGAGTTTCTGGGGTATTACCCCCCACGACAACACTTACTCTCATGCGTCCTCGGTTCGGTTCCGGCTCGACGGGGACGTGACCCGGCTGCTGATGACCGAGTGCAACCACGCCCTGAACACAGACGCCAAAGATATCTACCACTCAGCACTGGCCGTTTCATTCGCGAAAGTGTTCCCGGAACGAACATCCGGTTCGGCTGCTGCTACCGGAGTCTATCTGTGGGATGTTGGTCCGGGCCGCGCCCCGTGGGTTTCCGATGTGGACATTGCCGAGACTGTGGGCCAGTTCACTGTTTTGACAGCGGTCAACGTTCCGGTCTTCACTCAACATGAGTCGGGAAGTGGACTGGAGCAGTACTCCGATATCGTCGACGCTATTCGGCGCACGAAGGACGCCAGACTTGCCGAAAAGTCCAGAAACATCAACAGCTCTTTCGCACAAGACTGGCCGTTCGAAATCCTCTTTGAGCTCAACAACCCTGAGACTCGCAGCCAGCGTACAGACTCCACGGTTCTCATTCCGCTATCCTCAAACTCCAGTCTCGGCAGCGACGTGGTCCGGCCGGCTGTCTTTGAAGTCGCCGCCACTGTCCTTCCCACCACCGGAGCCACCGAGGTCTGCATCACCTTCAACCGGCGCATGAAGCACGCCGACCGCGTCCAGATCTGGATGACCGAGTTCGAGCTCCTGCTCCTCGACTCCATCGGCCGCCTGCACCGCCGCCCCCGGGAACTCACGCTGGTGGACATCTGCGATCCGGCCCTCGCTGCTGAGATCGGGTATCCCGGCCTGGACCGGCTTCACGGCCAGCGTTTGCCCGAGCTGGACCTGGTCAGCAGCGCCGCTGATATCGAGGAGATCCAGCCAGTGTCGGCCGTGCAGGAGGAAGTGCTGGTCAGCCAGGCCCGACTCCCGGAGAACTGCGTTGTGCACTCGACGTACACGCTGGCCAACCCCAAGCAAGATGGAAAGTTGGCGGCCAATATCGCCGCGGCATGGCTCAGCGTGATTGAATCATACCCGATTCTGCGAACGGTTTTTATCGACGGCCTTAGCACCAAGTCGCTGTTCCACGCAGTTGTTCTCCGCCACTACGCCCCGAAGATCCTCACGGTGGCCGCAGACGGCGATGGGCAGCGGTTCCTGTGCACGCTGCCGCTGGAGCCCCTGACGCCCGCGCGACCCCAGCATCGTGTGGTTCTTTGTGTTGCCGGAGCGCCGGATCGGGTGCTAATCCGCATTGAGCTCAGCCGGACTCTCACAGCCTGCGTCTCGGTGTCGGGCTTGGTCCGGGCGTTACTCGCCCGCCTCCGGGATGCTACCTGCAGTCTCGCAGACCTGGCGGTCCCGAAACCGGTGACGAGTTCCGAGGTTGACGATGCGATGAGTTACTGGCGGAGCCGAGTGCTGGGAAGCAAAGCCGGCCTCTGGGCGAACTCGCCGTTCACTCCCTCCACCGCTGATCTTCCGAGGCGAACCTCACATACGACGGTCTCGCTCTCCCGCGCGCAGATGGACGCCTTCTGCAGCGCCAATACCGTCAGCTACGCGGAGATGTGCTACCTGGCCTGGGGACTCGTCCTTCGCGCATACTCCGGGTCCGGAAACATCGCGTTCGCATGCCGCTCGGAAACGGTCACGGGGAAGACCTCATACAGAACGCAGAGCGTGCCGATGTGCCGGGTCAATCTGCGACCGGGCCAGTCCTTGAGATCTGCAGCACGGGACATCGGGATCCTGGCCAACGAGGCCCAGCAGTACCGCCAGGTCTCCCGCTCGCAGATCCGCGCGGCGCTCGGGCTCCGCCACGAGCACATGTTTGATACCGAGATCACGGTGTTTGATTCCAGCAAGCGAGCCCGCTCCGCCGACGCCGGGACTGAGGATGTGGACCTGCTTTCGCAGTTTGATACCGGCGACATGCAGGTATCGGTGTCGGTCCTGGTTCTCCCGGGAGGGGAGACTGCCCAGGTGACGCTCAGTCACTCGGGCCTGTTTGATGCCCAGGCGAAGCGCATTGTGGCGTCGTTCGGGGCTGCTATCAAGAGTATCTCGGTGGCGCTTACCGAGAAAGCCACCGTGTCGAATACGGATATCATGACCGGCCTGGACTATGCCTTGCTTCCGGATACATCCGCCACCACCCCCGGGGCAGACCGGAAACCCAGTCCATCCGGGTCTATCTCTGAGATTGTGGCAAGCCATGCCTCGGCAGCTTCGACTCCTTCTCCGGCCATCGCGGCGTGGGACGGTGCCATGTCGTACTCCGAGCTCGTGGACGCCGTGGATATCCTGGCCCGGCGCCTCCTCACGCAGAACCCCCAAGCCCAGCCGGTTGTGGTGGTCCTCGGCAAGTCGGTGTGGGCACCGGTGGCCATTCTGGGGGTGCTCCGGGCCGGCTTTGCGTTCATCCCGATCGACGCGGACGAACATGCCGTGCCCGTCGCGAAAGCCGCGGCGCGGGAGTTCGGCAGCGCGGTCATCCTGACGTCCAGTCCCCAGATGAAGCAGAGTCTGCGGGCAGGTGCCGGCTTGAGCCCGGTGGCCGTGTTAGCTGCGCAGGAGGAAGTATCAGCCGGAAAGACGACGTCCGGGCAACTTTGGCCAGGCCCTGGGACCACCACTTCGGAGTCTGTCTGCTGCATCTTCCCGTTCCTCTCATCGAACAAGTTCGTCAAGTCGCGCTGTGTGGCCTTTTCGCAGGGCCCTCTCACCCACGCACTATCCCAGCAGGCCACAGCCAGCTACATGAGCAGCAGTGCTGCACAGTCCAGCCGAGTCCTGCAGCTCTCGCCGTTCAGCTCCGATATCGCGCTGTCCGAGATCCTGACCACGCTGATTTCCGGAGGCTGCATATGCATTCCGGCGCCCACGGAGCTTCATACCAGTTCGGCCCTGGCCGGGGCGATCCGCCGGATGCAGGTGTCCTGGATGTCCTTGACACCAGTTGTCGCCCGGCGGTTGCTCGCCTGTGAGCGGAACGTGTTTGAGACAGTGACAACAGTGTGCTTCCGCACCCGCGGCCTCGACTCCGACACACTTGCCAGGCTCCTCCCGCGAGTGGACAACGTGGTGCTGGCCTACGGGGCCCCAGACCTGTGCCCGCTCGGGCTGTCCATGCTGAAAGTCACCCGTCCCGGCCAACTCGACTGCATTGCGCCGCCGTTTCTCGGGTCGTTCTGGGTGATGAATCCCGACTATGAGGGGCTGTTGGTTCCATATGGCGCCGTGGGGGAGTTGATCATTGAGCCGGAACCCACGGCGAAGACCGTGTCTGGTGGCATCAGCAAGGGTGCACGGCGGACCGGTCACTGGGTGCAGTACCGGGACGATGGCACGCTGGCGTTTGCCGCTCCGAGACACAGCCTCCCGGCCAGTGTGCTAGCGCTGGAAACACCGCCGGTGCAGACCATCGAGCAGTATATCCGGCGCTTCATCGACCCGCGCACCGAAGTTGCCGTCGAAGCCATCGTTCCGTCAGTCGGAGCAACTGGATCCCACGAGACCCCGTCTTCAGCGGTTCTTGCAGCTTTCATCGAAGTCGGCAACATCGCCGGTGACGCGCCGCTTGATCTGCAACGCATTGACGGGACCGTGCGGGCATACTTACACCAGATTCGCACAGTCGTCAAAGCCCCTGATATGCAGAGGAGCAGCGTTGCCGGCGAGCGGCTCCGGGTGCTAGACACCTCGATCCCGAGGATTTATGTCCCGGTCCGCCGCATGCCGCTGACGCCGTCGATGAAAGTTGATCGGCGCCGGCTGCGGGCTCTGGTGGTCGGACTTTCTACTCCGCAGCTACTGGGGCTTAGCCACGTTCTCCATTCGACAACCATGACTGCCAATACCCCTTCACCAACACTGGCCAGATTGCGCAAACCCCTTCCCCTGACGGCCGTTGAGGAGACGATGCGGGGCATCTGGGCCACGGCTCTGAATGTGCCACCGCACAGCGTGAACCGGAATGATCCAATCCACTGTCATGGCGGTGGCGGCGGTGCAGAGGTTTCGGCGATTGTTGCAGCGTGCAGGGGACACAGATGGAAAGTGTCGGTCCGGGACCTGGTGCACGGAGCTACAATGGCCGATGTGTGCCGAGCCGTTTCGGTGGTGGCCAGCCCGGGATCTCGAGACCTGACTACCACGAGTGAGAAACGCCTGCGTGCATCTGAACTGCAAGAAACCAAGTTTCTTGCCCAAACCCTGGGAGTTGAATACGACGCCTCAATCAAGTCAATCACACCCGCGTCCATATCTCAGATCTTCAGCCTCGAGACGTTCCTCCGTAACCCGGCAGCGGGGTACGGAACAACACACCTGACGCTGACATTCACATCTGGCCCCGGCGACGCGCACCCAGCCGCAGACACCCTGCAGGCCAGCTGCAGCGCCCTGTGCGCCCTGCACGGCATCCTGCGCACGGGATTCGTCCTGTCCCCACGCCGCGTGCACCAAGTTGAGCGCACCCGGGACGGCTTCGTCGCACCCTTCAAGCGCACGCGCACCACGCCGGCCCGGCTCGAGACCACCGTGCAGAGCCTCGTCACCCACGACCGGCTGTCCCGCACCATGGCGGACTTGGCGACTCCTGCAACAGCTTTCTTCCTGGTTGAGACCACCGCGCTGCCGGGTGTGGCGGCCACCGTGTCGAGTGTGCTGATTATCCGGTTGTTGGCGGCCCAGCACGACTCTGCGTCGCTGGATGTGCTGGTGCGGGATCTGCGGGCGCTGCTGAGTGGTGGGCCTCAGGCGCCGCCAACGGCCACGAGCTACGCGGCGTGGTGTCGGCGGACAGCCGGAAATGAAGCTGTGCTGGCCCAGGGTGGTCGGGTATCTCGGGGAGCACGGGCGGCGACGGCGGTGAAGTACTGGGAGACTCTGCTCCGGGGTGCGGAGATGACGCGCGTGGCCCGACACAATGGGCCCCGGCGCCAGCTGGTATCTCGTGGCATGCAGCGCGTGTACTGCAGTACATTTCCTGCATCGGGGACTCTGGCGGCCGCCGTTGACGCCACCGTGCTCAAAGCCGCGTGGGCACTGGTCCTGGCACGGCTCACGGGCCGGGCAGACGTGATATTCGGGGAAGTCGTCCGGGCCGGCCATGGCTCCAGCACCACTACCGTAGCTGGCCCCGTCGCCGAGACCATCCCGGTGCGCATCCGCTTCCGCGATGAAGCGGCCTCGGGAGATGCCCTCATCCAGCAGGTTCGCGACCAAGCCCTCGCGTCCCGGGATGCAAGCGGCGTTGTCGGTTGGCTGGAGATTGTCGAGAAGTGCACCGCGTGGCCGTACTGGACGCGCGTGAGCAGCGCGGTCGAGTTCCGCGGTGGCGATGTCTCCGGTGGTGCACTCCCGTTCCAGCTTCCTGGGGGGAGCACCTGCACAATCTCCGCTATTGACGGCCCGGTTGTGGATGGGCCCGGGTTGCTGGTTCGGGGCGTGGCACGAAAATCAGGGGCAGTTGAGGTTGCGTTGGTGGTTAGTGACGAGGGCATTCCGCCGCAAGTCGCTGCAGTTGCGCATAAGATGCTCGTCGAAACAGTTCGTGGACTGGGTGGCACATCTCCCCACACAGTCACAGTTCCCTCGCGACAAGGCCTGGAAGCCCTGGAAGCCCAACTTCCCGCACCCAGCGATTTATCCCCGCCTGATAGAGACCAAATCTCTGTCGCCAGCCGACCCCCTATTCCGGATTCATCGGACAACAGTCTCCTCCTCCCGACCGATGCTACCATCAACACACTGCTGCGGGAGACATGGGCGCCGATTCTCAACCCTGCAGCCCTGGGCGTCCCAGAACCCCATGTGCACATGGCGGCCTTCTACGACCTTTGGGGCTCCCTGATCCCCGCCGCACAGTTGGGGGCCGGCCTGTCGGAGAAGCTAACCGCGCTTCTCGCACCCCGCGGAACCACCAGCCCTGTAGTATCCATGGAAGAGATCATCGCATGTCCGAACATGGCGCAGCAGGCCGAGCTCGTCAAGAGGAAACTCACCCGCGCTCTCACCATCCAGCACCAAGCCCAATCCCTACAGTGCCCCGACGGACCTGGCTTGGGGAAGCGGCTGCGGCGGTGGGCGACAACGATTGACATCACGGACTCGCGGCGGCTGTCGGGCATATGGCACGCGGATAAGTCCAAACATGCAGTGGAAGAGGGGGAGGAAAGTGACGATCGTGTTGGCGAATGCGAGCCGGCGAAAGAAGGAACGCATCGCGACCTGCACAACTCAACGTCGCTGATACGGAACTTCTCGGAGCGGCGGAAGTCCCGGAGGTGGTCGGCAATGCCGGGATCGGTGCTCGGGTTCGGCGGGTAGCCCGGGCCGGCCCCTTCCTATTTGGGAGGATGCAAACTGGGAGGCACATGGCTGAAAACGGCAAGAGTGAATCATACGCAGGAAGGAGCAAGCATGAATCAATCGGAGGAAGGAGCGACCGGTGAATCACAGGAAGGCGCGCGCTTAGGTTTTAGCGGCGGCTGTGAAGAAAACTTTAAGTTGACAGCAGCAGTTCCCCTCTTCGGGGCTCCCTACCCTTGAAGATGTTAAAATAGTGATCATCACCGATATAGTCATTTTCTCGAACACAATCCCCTTATATTCTCAGTTGCAAAAGCATCCCTTCGTATGTGAAGCGTCGGCTTCGTCAGTCATGGCTTCCAGGAACTCAGCTTTACGATCCGGGATGATAGTGTACTTCCACTGGAGAACCGATGATAGGGCCGGATTCTGGGCACATCTACATAGGCTCGAGTCCACTCCCGATCACCCTGTGGAGATTGTGCGTGGTAACGTTCACAGACCACCTCAGTTCCCTTTCCGGGAGACGAAGCTAACCGGCAAGGCAGACTCTTGGATCGCCGTGTGAAATTTCATCATCCATGAGTCAACGGGAAAACAGGGCACGCCTGACCGCCTGGGCCATCCCCATCTTTCACCGATGGGGCCTGCGGTCCTTGTGTTTGGCTGGCCGGGACTCGCTGAGACTAAAGTGCAACGGGCTGATGAAGTGGACAACGAGCAGGAATTACAATTCCAAAGCCATGCGTAGAGAGAGTCGCTTTATCGGTCGGAATAGAGTCCGGCGAGAAAGAACCAGGTCTACCACCCCATTCTCCTCAACCGAGAATCAGGCCCTTCAATGGAGGAGATAAGTGAGGCATAGAGACGACCTCGAAAAGACTCGCTGTAGTCAACCGGTAGGAAGATGTGTTCTGCCTAGTCCGGCCCCCAGGCCACTGGGTATGCGTCGCATAGAAGGTCGCCGAGAATTGGGACAGTTTGAAGTTGGTGTAGATCCAGCCTCACCAGGCTGCAGCCCGTCGTCAACTAGCTCAAACTGACCTGTTGTTCAAGGAACTTCTTAATATTTACATTTTGGCTGGCCCTGCTCTCAGCCTGGCCGTCATGCGACGTTCGTCTGGCCGCGCACCGCAAGACCGGCGGGCTGCGAAGGCCTCCGAAGGTGGGGCCGGGTGTGGTGGCTGCCGGTCCATGGTCTCGGTGTCGGCTGGCGGGGATAGCTCCACACAGGTACGAAAATGGGGGAAAGGGGCGTTTTTGTAATTTGGTGCAAGATGGCTGGATCTATGGCTGGGCCAAAGTGGACGGTTGAGAAAGGGTCTGCGCGGAAACGTGTACGCGCAGACTGAAAGTGATATGTGGGCAAGAGGACATTGTGTTCGGGGGAGAAGCAGGTCGTCATGGTCGCAAACGAGGTTAGCCGCCAAAAGAACAAACAGCACAGCGAAAAGGAAGCTCCTTCGCTGCCCCTGTTCCAAGAATGCGGAACCCCTGCATGGCCCGTGCCGCCGCGTTGGCCTAACTCTTGTGTAAAGCGCCTCTGGGCCATTCGCCGGCGTTTGCACCACAATGGCGGTTCGGCGCGTAAACTGGGCGGCCGATACTCGTACAATGCGGTTTCGCAAGCTTTCGTGGTTGGAACCAACTGCAGGCAACTTGGCCGCCGCGTCCGCCATTTCGTCCGGCCGGCGCTTTCTGCGACCTCAAATACTCCGCCTCACCGTTTCTCCCTCTCTCTTCGTTTCCCATCTCCCTCTCTCTTCGTTTCCCCTCTCTCGCTGCTCTCTCGCTGCTCTCTCTTTTGTTTCTTCCTCCTATCTTCGAGTTTTTGCTTTAGGCAACCCTCCTACAGCCATGTCCACCGATACCTCATACTATCGGCCAAGGTCGTTTGCTATCCAGCTCGAACGGTCACCGCGAGCACCTTCAACCAGAGAGGTCGCGAGAAGGGCGGCGATAGAGGAGAGACGACGAAACAGGGTTGAAGATGAGGCTGACCACTACACCTATCCTCCCGCCTTCTGGGACGGGCTCTCGAAAATCACACTTTCGCACCTGGCGATGCACGAGTTCAACCGGCGAAATGCAGTCTATAAGAAGAGAGACCCTCCTCCGGATCAACCGAGAGCAGGAGAAACAGTCGAAGATCTCTTGCCGACATACAATCACACAGACTTCCTTCGCTTCGCCAGACACGGTGGCCCTGATCTTACTGATATTCGCGGGGTAAGAGATACATATCTGCTCTGAGCCCGTCATTATACTACAATCTCAACTGACCGGTTGCACCCCCCCAGTGTCACACTTTTTACACCATGTCTCCTCCTCAGCTTTCCGAGAGCACACCGCGTGCTTTGTCCGGCAGCGGGCCCAAGAAAACCTGGCCGAGTCCTCCCAAGAGTGGCCAGGAGGCCAGTGTCTTGAACAAACTCAAGAAAGCAACCCCTTACAACAGCGACTTCGAGCAGCATCTTCTGGACAACCAGATATACCCGACTTACGACTCGCAGGAGGCGAACCTTAACGAAGTCCTGGCGGTGATGAATGTCCCCCATCCATCCATTTCGCTAGACACTTTCTCCCAACACGATTTCATGACCTTCCAGAAGGCCCATGATCGTTGCCGTGATGAGGGCGAAGTCCAGGCTGATATGATGCCGGCTATCCTTGGCCCTGGTGGTCTGAGAGCTCACGGAGGTGCGCTGGACACCCTTTTCAACAACCTCGAGCCGCTCACGGACGGAACTATCGCCGCAGCGAAGCCAGATGTTTTCTTTGGCGCGGACTGCAAGCAAATCTCCAAGACAGTTCGAAAGCACCTAGGCTACCACATCAGGCCGTCGAACAAGCAGGGCATGCCGTGGGTACCTAACTTCTTCGTTGAGGTAAAGGGACCTTACGGCACCAATGGTGTCGCTAAGCGCCAAGTCTGCTATGACGGAGCTCTTGGGGCGCGTGGCATGCACACCCTACAGAACTATCGGGAGGAGGCTATCCAGTTTGATGGAAAGCCGTATTCATTCAGCGCCATGTATGCTGGTGGAACCCTGAGTTTCTTCGCTCACCATCCGTCAGCGCCGGCAGAAGAGGGCGGTCGGATCCAGTACAACATGTCCCGGGTCGCCGGTTTTGCGCTGATCGGCTCCCGCAAGTCCTTCATTGACGGAGTTACGGCTTTCCGAAATATCCGCGACTACGCCAAGAGCGTGCGTGACCGCTTCATCCGCGAGGCCAACGCCAAAGCCAAGCTGCTCGGGCCGACCGCCGCCGCAGCCGCCACCACAACGGTTCAGGCCGGGCTGTCGGCGTACATCAGCGCCAACTCCAGCAATGCCGACGACGACGACGACAGCATCACCGTCCCGCACACGCCCCTCAGTCTCAAGAGCGAGCCTGACGAGCCTCTGAGCCCGTACTCGGTGGCTAGTGTCGAAGGGGCCGGCAACAACAAGCTCCAGGCGGACCGTGGCACTTTCCTCAAGCCGACGTCCCCGGCCCGGTCCTCCGGGTCCAGCAGCTCCGGCAGCGGCAGCATCCGAAACCCCTGGCCCGGCAGCACCGTCTTTCACAAGACTTATCACGCCCGCCGGCTGTCGGCCGCGAGCAAGAGCAGCAGCAGCAGCGGCAGCAGCGGCAGCAGCGGCGGCAGCGGCAACCACCAGTGGCCTACCAGCGCCAAGTTTATTGAGGAGGTCCGGTCGTCGGTGGCGAGAGACAGAAGCCAGAGCAGCAGCAGCAACCGCGAGCGCGAGCGTGGCACTCACCCGCGGTTGGCTGACTTTCGCCGGCCGTCCTCGGTCGCGAGCAGCAACCGCAACCGCAACCGCAACAGCCGCCAGCGCCAGCGCCAGCGCAGCCGGAGCCCGCCGTTGTCTCCTCCTTACCGACAGGCCGGCAGCGCTGCATCCAGCCGGGATGCTTCCGGCGGCCGCCCTCCGGTGGCGAGCAGCCGCATCAGCGGCAGCATCAAACGCCGGCGCAGCAACAGCCCGCCGGCGGGGCCCCGGCACGGCGACCGGCCGTCTAAGAGCGCGAAGGTGTCGGGCGCGGTCGGCGAGGCTGTGGAGTAGGGTAGTGGAAGTTGGCTGTTCATGTTTTCGGCTATATACGTGTTGACTTCGTCGTTCTTTACTGTCTTCTGCTATTTCCTTTGTTCACTTGATTTTTGGTCGATATGGCGGGATCTGGGAGGAATTGGGCGTGCTCGTTTGGTTTTGATACACTCTATTGCTTGTTTCTTTTTGGTTCCTTTTCTGAGACTTTTCTTTTGGGACAGAGAGGTGGTCGTCTGCCGTTTCTAAGTGGGCTGGGGTTGAACCCTAACGGGAATGGCCTGGGGTTTTGTGGGTTGGGGTTTCTCTATCTTCGACTACGGGGGCTGTCCAATCGCGATATTTTTGTTCTGTCATTTTTTGTCTTTTATCCACGCTTCTAGAACTGTTGAACTATTTATTTTCTTTTTTTGCCGACCACCTTCTGATCCCATGTGAACTGACGTTTTAATTTTTTTCTGTAAATTTTTTCTAATTGACGCTGCTGCAACCTTCCAGCTGTGGGAGTGGTGGTGTGATGGTACGTTCACCGGCGGTTGTTGCGTCATAGCAGAGAAAACACCGGAGGAGGACCCCGTTCAAAAGGCCAAGACCCGGCGCAAGCCAGGCTGTCGACGATAATGTTCAGATTGGTTGGATGAATAGAGTGGTGGAGCACCCCTGGTGATAACCATGTTCGTGCCGGGGTGTTCCGTGTTGGCTGTTCTGGGGATCCGCCTTCTGACATATCGCAGAGCACACAATCACGCCACAGCGAGCAAGGAATCGAGGGTCCAGGCCAGCGGAAGGCTTGTAACGGAGCCTGGCTTGTCTGTAGGGCTCAGTCTGCGCGCTCTGCACTGTGGTGACTGGCCGCACTGCCGATGCTGTGCTCCCACAATGATGGAAGAACGTAAAGTGGGCGGAAGGCCTCAGGCTCTGTGTCTCTCGAGGCTGGCAAGACAGAGGCCCACAGGGGGGGCCATGGCCTGATCGGGAACAGCGTCCGTCTTCTTCCGGGCCTTCGATTTGTGTTTATTTCCGGGACTCAACTTGCAGCCCGCACACGAGAAGCATGGACCGGCCAGGACTTGCACTTATATAGTGCACTACATGGGCCGGCGGCGTACCAGTACTTCGACGGGGTGTGGCCGTGGCAGCATGTCTCCAACTCTGGGCATCGAGCCGCGTCGTACAGAGTACATACGCACACTTCTCTCTCCATATCAAAGGAGAGTGAGTGCCTCTCCGGCTCCCGGGCCTCAGTCCAACGGCATGTGGCCGTCCTCGCAGACTCCCCCCGCACAGCTCTTATCGTGCATAGCAGCTCTCGTCCATACTCACATACAAACACACACAACCCGTTATTCATTCGCCGTGCAATCCCCCCGGTCTTGGCCCATCCGTTTCTGGCATTTTTGGGGGGGCTCTCGTGACACACACCTTTCACCCCCCGAAAAAACTTGGGGTCGTTCGATCGCTTGATTTCCTGAGGAGACCAACAAGAACACCCAAAGCCCTCCAAAGAGCGGGGGAACTGAGCAAAAGCTGGACGGAATGTCGAAACGTCCTCGTCTCTTGTCTTTCTCTGCGCCCTTTGCCGGTCCTGGCGTGATGCTCCATTCTGGTCGAGAACCCCAGCGTCGCTCATCGATGTAGTGCGGTGTCGCTTTTTTCTTTTTCTTTATATAGGCTGTACCCGGCCCCGACCGCTGATGCTTGGAGCGCGGGTCTAGGTTCCCTCTCTCTTCCTTTTCCTCTTCACTTTCCACCGTCCCAAACTTTCTCGTTTGCTGCTAAGCACGTCCACATATACACCACTCGACGCAGCGCCAAACTACCCGCCCGGTTGTTGATGGCTCTCGCAGTCCCGCGCAACCGCCTCGTTCCACTCTCCCAAGACCAGCTAAAATAGCCGCCTTTCTCCTCTCCAGATCCTCGCTGATTCTGTCAGAGCCACTTCCCACACACACACCAACATGTCCGAATCATCGTCGACAGCGGCAGTGGCCACCCCGACGCAGACCTCCGCGGCCGACGCGTCGCCGACCGCCGCCAGCTCCGACGACGGCCGCATATCGCCCGAGTGGCAGTCGCTGCTGATTGTGGCCGGCGTGATTCTCGGCCTGGGCATGATATTTGCAATTCTGTAAGTTGGGTTTTCTTTTTGCTGCCCTGGTTCACACCAGCGAAGAACCCCCCGCGAAGACGTCCAACAGCACGAGGCAAAAAAAAAAAAAAAGAAAAAAAAAGAGAATCATATAAATTAAGGCAAAAGACCCGGCACCAAGAGAACCAACCACACACTAACCCTCGCTCCCTCCTGCGGCTTCAATAGCTTCGTCCGCATCCGCGGCGGCGCTCTCTCCGGCGCCACCTACGACGCCGACGGCAACCTGCTGATCCCGAACGGCCTGGGCGGCGTGGTCGTGCGCCGCCGCCACCGCCCCCACGCCTCCAGGCCGCCGCCGCGGCCCATCTCCGACTTCGACGCCGTCGCCCCGTCCGAGTCGTACGCCGTCGCCAAGGCCGACAAGGCCTGCGAGAGCCTGCCGGACCAGACCGGCGCCGACGTTGACTGGTGAGCGCGTCCCTTCCCCCGCCCGGTGCTTCTCCTCCGGGATGCCTGCGTGCCCTCCGACGGCCGGTTTGTTCCCCCCCCCGCGGCTCCAAGCTCGATGTCCCTAACTTCCCCCCTCCAGCGTCATCTGCCTCGACCTCCTCGAAGACGGCGACGCCATCCGCCGCCTGCCGTGCCACCACATCTTCCACGCCGCCTGCATCGACCGCTGGTTCCTCAAGCGCCACTACAACTGCCCGCTGTGCGTCGCCGTGTACTACGTGCCGCCGCCGTCCGAAGCCGCCGCCGCCGACGTCGAGGCCGATGCCAGCGACGTGCAGAACCCGCCCGCCGCCCTCACCACCAGCGAGAACAGCAGTACCGTGCAGCTGGTCCCGCCGCCGCCGCCGCGGGTTGGCCTGTCCGTGCCGCTGCTGGCCGCCCCGCCGCCCGCGCATATCCAGTGATTCCCGAATGTGCGTCTGCTTCGGCGAATGCATTCGACTACTATATATCCCCCCACACCTCCCGACTAATAACCCCCTTATCTATTGACGTTGAAGCGAGCGGAACCAGAGCCGGAAAATGTTCTCGGTTTGTTGGATGAAGTGCACTGCTGATTTGAGATCACTTCAGTTTTTGGAGCCGGCGGCCTTGTGCTGTTTTTATTTTTTTATGATGTCCATGTTGTCCTTCATTCGCCGGAAGAGCGCGAGGAGGCCTTTGTTTGTTGAGATACCACTATTGCAGTCCAGTTACATATTAATCCCAGAAGGCGTCGTCCTTCGCATAATATCACGGAGTCCCTGATCTCCCCTCTACCATATCTTCCCATTATAACCCATTCTCAAGCTCGGATTCAATTGTGATCAACACTTCTGAAAAAAACCTACAACTAACAATCAAATGATACCTTCCCTACTCCCTCGATGATGCTGCCCGAATCCTCTAGTGGAACGTGCCGATGCGCGGCCCGAAGTAGTCGTTCGGGTCGTTCGAGTCCACCTGCAGCCGCACACAGTTGTCGCTCTCGCACCCGCGGTACGGCACGTCGTTGCCCCACCAGTCGATGTTGACGTCCTGCAGCTCGACCGCAAAGAAGATGATGATGGCCGCAATCGCCACGGCCGCCGAGAGCGACGCCGAGAGAACAAAGTTATACTAGTGGAGGTTGTACTGTTAGCATCATGTACAGACCACACCAGATATCAGAGGGAATGCCAGCCGGAAGACTTACCTTGGACCACAGCCCAATATAGCGCACCTTCAACCAGTGCCACGAAAACCAGCCAATCGGGATCGACGGCCAGATGAACGACAGGTTGTACGGCGCCAGCCCGAGGGCTCCGTTGAACATCAGCACCGGGTGGATCAGCCGCAGCCCCGTCCACCGCGGGAACGCCGTGATCAGCCCGTGGTACACCAGCACCACCACCACGCCCAGCGGGAACCCGACAAGCGTGGCCACGTACATGCCGCCGGAGCCCCACAGCTTCTTGGGCCCGACCGTGCCCCACAGCACCGACGCCGTGAAGAACGTGTTGGTGCCCGGGCACGTGAAGTGCCAGTCGGCCTCCGCCGTGCACACGCCGTTGATGCTGTGCAGCTGGAAGTTCACCACCGCCGTCGCCACAATCGTCGACACCAGCGTCGCCGCCACCTGCGCGAAGAACGTGTGGCGCGGCGGGATCTTGACGTAGTGCGCCAGCTTCAGGTCGTTCGAGAAGCTCAGCGCCTGCGCGCACGTCACGTAGCCGTACGCCTTGAAGTAGTTCATCGCAATCGCGTTGCCCTGCACCCAGCTGCCGCCAATAAACTCTGCGAGCACGTTGAGCGTGACCTGGATCCCCGTCATGGCGTTGATGATTCCCACCGGCACCACAAACAGGGCACACAGCGCGATTCCGTAGAACACCACCGCCCACGTGGTATGGGTGTCGTACACAGTCAGGCCAGCAATGCCAATCCCGCACGAGATCGCCATCAGGATCAGGTACCACCACTCGGGCACCTCCTTATACACCGACATGAGCCGGTTGTGCACATCCAGGTTGTTGCGGCCGTCCTCGTTCTTCTTGACGAAGCTTCTCCAGAGCGATGAAAAGCCCATGGCGATTTCGTGGCGATGGTACAACGCGGCATACGTGATCGTGGCAGTGTAGATGCCAAAGAACGCGAGATACACCGTCAAGTTGCCGGCTGCGAGGAACGGAGGGGAGTACTCCTTATACGTCTCCTCGTTAAAGAGACCAGTATCGGAGATGGCGCGAGACACGTTGTACGGCAGGCCAAAGTGGTCAAAGACGTGGTTGCTATTGATCGGCAGGTAGCCAGTGTCCCAGGCATTCGTATACCAGACGATGATGGCAAAGATCGTCGCCGTGAAGGTACCGAGGAAGATGTTGAAGAGACTGAAAAACGGAACCATGAGCGGGTCCGGGTTGACCGAGGTGATCCAGTTCCAGTCGAACGTCGGGAACGGGTTGATGCCCATGCCGTTGTTAAGTCCAGTCACAGCCACCAAGTTGGTGTTGTTGGGCGCAAACCACGTGGTCCAGTTGAACGACGACATGGCCTGGAAGATGAAGTCGGGGAACCAGAAGTACACGAACATGGCCCCGAACGCGTACATGAAGAAGCGCATTCTCGAGATGTGGAAGATGGAGTTGAAGGGGCCCCGCACAACCTTGTTGCCCTCCTCGTGGAACGACGTGTTCAGCGCAATCGTCACCAGCGACGCCGGCCACACACAGTGGGTCGGGTAGACCAGGAACCGGCGGCACAGACCGGCCATGCCGTAGCCGACAAAGCTCGTGGACAGCGACACCAGGATCTGGTAGCCATACTTGCCGGCATAGTTGAGGTTGAAGTAGAAAGGCAGATACGACACCACGATGATGTCGTTGGTATAGGGGAGACCCGAGGCCACGTTCGCCATGATGGTGATCAGCATGTGTTCCTTGCGGTTGAACGGGCCCGGGTTCAGCGAGTGGCGCACGCCAAACAGCGTAAAGCCGACATCAGGCAGGTAGCGTTCCATGAACTTGCCCACCGGGTAGGCCAGCAGCTGGGCGACATTTGAGCCAATGCTGATGCTGGGATAGCGGAGAGAGAACAGCTGGTTGATGAAGCCCAGGGCGCCGGAAAAGACGATGCCGATCACCCACACGCGGAAGGTTGAGCTCGGGAGCGACGGATCGTCCCGGTTGGACACCACGGCGCGCACTTCCGAGTACGGAGAGTTGTTGGTGATGAGCGCGGCCTCGATCTTCATTTCTTGGATCAGCTCAACGTGCTTCTCGGGGCTGTCGAAGACGTTGTCATTGCCTGGTGTTGGGTGTTAGCTTCTGTCTTCTGTGCGTCTGGGTCTTCGGTCTGTCTTGATGGTCATCCTATCCAAAAACTATCACGGAAGAAGCACTTACCCAAAAACTCTTCAACGCGCTGGATGATGGTGAGGGGGAAATTGGGGTCCCGGCGATGGATGCGGTAGACTTCGGAGAGAACCTGCTTGACGTCATCCAGAGACATGTTGGCAGCAATTTCCTGCGCATCCAGAAGATCTTCCTGGGTGATGTTCAGGTCATGTTCAACAACATTCTCGTTGACGACTTCTCCAGTCATGCTTCCGGTATCGAGATTGGACTTCTGTTCACAGAGAAAAAGAAAACATCCTGGTTAGAAGCTGGACATCTACATCGGGGGTTTTCACAGTCTTGTGGTCCATACCTCCTGGTGCTTCTCGTCCACGCCGCCAAGATGCTTCTCATCTTGGCAAGTGCCATCGAGGACCGGGGATTTTCCAACCGAGTCGGCCATGTTGACGTTGGCGGACATGTTGTAGGACGAAGTCAAAACAAGGCAATGTCAGAACAACAGCGCAAGCTTTTAGTCGATCCTCAAAACTGTCTGCAGATAGCAGATGAGGAATGGCAAGTCATCGACATGGAAGCCGAGTCCAACAGGTCAGGGACAGTCGGGACTCTGCATGGATATATATAGAATTCAGGTTTTGAGGCAACACGGCGTGTCACCTCGCGCCGTTCAGTTCCATGATATTACCCCCCACACTCCTGATAAGGGGGAATACACAATCATCCCCGACCCAGCCAGCCGTCGCTTCCGTCGCCATCAAGAAGAAGCAAATCCGGTCTGTTTGTCATCGACGCCGCCCCTATCAGATAAGCGGCCAGTCCAGTGGAGGCAAACCAGCTGCCGATTTCAGGAGAAGGCGGGCGCTCGGTCAAACACCACCACCATCACCGAAACATGGCCTTCGATGATGGAAGAAGGAAGGGGGGCACACATAAAAGCGGATGTTGCGATCGCCATGGCCCTTTTGGAATGATCTGGGACTTTTTTTTCTTTTTTCTTTTTTTTGCGGTAGCACCACACAACAAACAGGAACAAGTGCGGCGTCTGGCCCGGCCACCACTTATTCCCGCGAGCTGATACGGGGATCCGGAGGCGCAAAAGGTCTTCCAGAGTCCGATGCTGGGTGGCGACTCCACAGGCCAAGTTCCACACTTGGCGCAGAAGTTCCCGCGATCTCAAATATCATACATCGTCAGCAGGTGTGGGGGACCGAGTGAGAGGCAGTTTTGTCGGGGTTTGTGGCAGGCGGCGCCGGGGTCACACTCCGGGGTGGTGCCGTCATGATCCGGAGTCGGCCGGCACACGCCGTCAGTGCCAAGCCAGCGATCATAGGCGGGAGATTGAAATCGAGTGAAGCCGCCGGCGCAAAAGCCTTCAGTGGACGCCAAATAACTGAACATCTGAGGTTGAAGTTGGCGATATCTCAGCGGAGTGGAGACGAAGCGGCGCATTCTGGAAATAAGCGGTGGAAACGCGGCCGCTAGAACATGGCAAGGTGAAAAGAACGAGGTTGAAGCTGAAGGTCTAGAGTTTTATCATTGGGTGACTAATCTGAGCACGGATGATTCGACTTTAAAATGCCAAAAACCCTCAATCATGGCAACTTCCCTCGCAGGCCGGTCGTTCCTGCAGTCTGCGAAAGCTTCCATCATGAAGGTGAAACACGGAGGCGGTCATAGGACAGGACAGATGTACATATTCAATAGGAACGCAGCAGTTCGGTACATGGCGCCGGAAGCTGGATGTACTTTGTCAATAAGAATGCTGCAATTGGGTACATACACATGCAAGTACGTACAGTACATACAGACAGATAGAAGTGCCCTGTAATCGTGCATGACGCCATCACCAACTCTCGATTCCATACTAAACGCATGTGAAGCTGAGATGCAGCCTGCAGGACCTTTGGAATCAGGCCGAGCCCAAGTCTAGACTCATCAGGCAAGGATCCATTGCCAGGTTCCTTTGCACGGGACGGACGGGCGATAGATAACCTAAACAGCAAAAAGTTCCTGCGCAATCTCACTCCTCCTTTAGCTATCTCTCGGCTCCGGAAATACGGACATGTGCAATCTCCAGATCTACAAAAATGCCGTCCTACCCTCCCCTCTTCGTCGGGTCCGACTACAGATGTCACAGAAAGAGCAAAAAGTCACGGCAGCCGCCACGTCGCGGCTACGGCAGTCAAAACACACACACACACACACACGCACACACACGCATGGCGCGCGGGAGGTGGCTTGGGGGAATAAGCTCGCACATGGCGTATCTCGCGTTATATTGATATGCGTGGGTATGTATCCAGGAACATGCATCAGACAGTATTGTCAGGAACAAGGCAAAGCAACCGGTAGGTTCCCCTATCACGCATCCTCGATGTGGAACTTGACCAGCAGCGAGCACTCGGTCTTGTGTCCGCGCAGATCCAGCATGTGGATGAACCGCCACTTGCCCGGCACCACACACAGCACCCGCACGGCGGCGACCGCCAGCACCGGGTTGAACGAGAAGCTGATGTCGTCCTTGACCAGAATGCGCAGGAACACCAGCTCGCTGTCGTCGTACTCCCACTCCAGCACGTGCTCCCACAGCGGGTCGGTGGCCGGCGGGTTGGCTGCCGGCCCGCTGCCGCCGCGGTGCAGGAACTCGAAGCGGTGCGGGCGGTACGGCGGCGTCTTCTGCTTGGCCGCGCCGTGCGTTGCCCCCGGGTGCATCAGCGAGCACGTCACGTACGCCCGCACTTCCTCGGCCTTGCGGTCGGGCGCCAGCGGCACGCCGGTGGCCGCGCCCACGTGCAGCCGCAGCTTCTTGCGGCGCGGCGGGCTGAACACCACGGCCCCGGAGCCGCCGGTGCGGAGCGCCTCGGGCTTCAGCACGTAGCCGTTGGTGCCGCTGAACAGCGCCTCGTTGAGCTGCATGCTGTGGCCAAACGTCTGCCAGTTCAACGCGCAGATCTGCGCGCCGACCGCCCAGAACGGCACCGGGTTGAGGTTCTTCGACGAGATGCGCGTGCCCTTGGGGTACACGCGCATCAGGTTCTTGGCGTTGTGGCGGGAAATGGCCGGCCCGTTCGCGGCGAGGTGGGCCCGGACGCCGGACTGTGGACATGTGTGAAAACAAGAGTCAGTTCCCGATGTGGACTTGGATATATACGGGGGGGGAGGGGGGAGGGGGGGGAACCCTAGGCTTCCTACCTCGGACATGTTGATCAGGTGGTGATGGGGTCCGTTCACCAGGTCGCCCGGATCAAACCACGAGTTGTCGCCGGGCTTGACCGACTGCGCGTACACGCCGAGCGCATCCAGCTCCGGGATGATCACCGCCGCCTTGTCCTTGGTGGCCTTCTTCTTGCCGCTGTACTGGTCGTGGGCCGCGTGCTGGCCGTCGTCCTCGTCCTCCTCCCCACTGCTCGACGCCGAGTCCGCCGCCTCGTTGGGGATGTGGTGCTCGACAATCACCAGGATCTTGCCCTGCAGCTCGTCCAGCGTGGCGTACTCGGCATCGACCGGCACGCCGTCGCGCACCACGTAGTCGCTGAGCAGCCGGTCGCCGAAGATGTCGCGCATCAGCGCCACCATGCGCAGCTGGCCGTGGCGGCCGCAGTGGTTCTCGAGCGAGATCAGCACCGGCGCCGGGCGGTACTGCGGCGTCTCGATCGCGCGCGCGGCCTCGCGGTCGACAAACGCGCGGATCGTCTCGCACACGTCGCGGAAGGCTATGTGCGACACCAGCGTGAAGCCGTGCGTGACCTTGGGCTCGTCGGGGCTGTCGTCGTTGTCCCACGCGTCGATCTCCACGCACCGCGCCCCCGCCCGCAGGTGCGTCTCGTACGCGGCCGCCGACGACGCGCCGAACAGCTGGTGCGCCAGCAGGTACGTGTTGTGGCTCGAGCTGACGAAGTACTCCGGCAGGCTGAAGCTGCCGTCGGTCACGGTTGCGGGGACCAGCACGTGCGGCTGCGTGACCAGCTGGTGCAGCCGCTCCGGGAACGGGCCGGTCTCCACCGGCACGCCGTCGCCGTCCAGCGTGATGTCGGCGCCGGTCAGCCGGCCCTCGCGGACCAGAAAGCTCTGCGCGGCGGCGCTGATGCGCAGATTCGCTTTTTCGCGCGCGCTCTCGTGCCACACGCTGTGGCCGCCGCCCGCCACCGACGTCGGATCGGTCTCTTCGCCGACATCGTCCTCGTCGGGTTCTTTGCTGCGCAGGATCTTCAGGCCTTTGAAGCGCGCCACCAGCTCGGCCTTGTCGATGGACGAGGCCATGGTGATTTACAAGGGTTTCTTCTTTTGTCGGGGTGTCTTCTGTTTGCGATCGCGTCTGTTCGAGATTCTCTTGAATTCCGCGATCCGTTGGTCACTTTCGGGGTGATTCAGTCCGAGAGAACAACCGACACAGCTGGTGATTTTCGCAGCTCAGCTCCAAGTCTCACTCAGCCAGCTCGCAAGAAAAATGAGGGGTCGGCCAATTTGCGCCGCGCCTAAAAAATACGAATGCAGCTCTAGTGTGGCACCCTTTCTGTGTAAAAGTCCAGCTCAAACAAGGACGTCACCGTGAGACCGCGCGGCTGTTCAGCGCCGGTGTGCCGGAAATCCGGCTTGTCATAAGACATTGCGCGTGTTTGTTTCCATGTGCATACGTAGTGTGTGTAGTACATGTGGGATGTATCTAGAAAAAGAAAGAATATATGGGGAGGTTTCTGGAAATAAGGAAAAGAAAATTGTGGAGGTTTGGTGGTGATTTAGTGGCATGCGATCGCAACTTAGAGTGCATCTAGGATTCATATTATATATGCGCCTATATGTACTATTGTATATACTTAATTCTATATACTTAATTCCCCCTATAACTATTATATCAACGTCACGGTTTCTTTTTTATCTCCCACCCAGACATCTACTCCATATCAAAAGTCGACAACTGCGCCGTTCCGGCCCGCTTATACAACTCCGGCCCCGTGCCGGAAGTCCGCCGAACCAGCCGGAGCACCACACACCCGGTCTGGTTATCGTCCACCTCGTTCTGCGCCAGCGCCAACTTCACCAACAAAGCCAGATACTCTCCACGGTCAGTTGCACCACCCCTACGACATCGTAGGTCGACATCTAGTCTCAAGGCCCAACCCTAACCCTAAGCGCGGGGTGTTCCCACGACTCTTGTTTCGTTGAACACCGGGCAAGTTTTCCGGGCACTACTTAGGCACAATCAAAGACGTCATGCTGGAATGTTCCGTCCATGGCCGATTCTCTATTTTGTTTTTGCTTTCTTTTTTCTTTTTAAACCAAAGAAAAACACAGCCCCCTCCCCCCCCAGACACAAGTCCCACCCGAGATTCATTCTTCAGAAAGGCAAAGCGGTGTTTGGACCACCCCGGGGCCTTTTTGCATACTACTTTTCTCGATAAATCTTCTTTCGCACTTGCTAGTTCAAGTCTCCTGCCTTGGTTCTAGTGTCAACCCCGGATTTGATCGTGAACGGGCGTTGCAGGCAGCTAATCTTTCCCTTTTTACAGAGTATGGAATGTCTATGTTTTCAACACGAGGAGGGAGGGCGGAGGACTATCGGCTATCGATATGGGCAAGGAATGTGCAGGCTTCGCTTAAGATGAGCCTGAGCTCTGAAGACGAGGAGGGAGGGCGGAGGACTATCGGCTATCGATATGGGCAAGGAATGTGCAGGCTTCGCTTAAGATGAGCCTGAGCTCTGAAGACGAGGGTGCAAGTGGTGCTGGCATGGTAGTATCGACGGTAAGAAGTGAAGCTGAACGAACAGTTGGAGAACACCTGGTTCTCAGCTGCTACGACGTACCACATGCCACTGCACACGCCTGATTGGAGAACACTCGTGCAATGAGAGGGTAAATGCTGGGCACGAGAGAGGACGTCAAAGCGAATTCATAGAGCAGGAGGCGCAACCAGTATATTGAGTCAGTGGGAGCTTGTGATCTGTGTATCAGTATAAGTAAGTGCTGCTGCATACCAGTCTGTCCATATCATACGTGCACGTCGTGTAAGTCCTGAAAACGCCAGGCCGGCCTGTCCCTGCTATACAACCGGCGGTCAGACCCCATCTCCTAGCTGGTTTTCTTTTATGAAGACATTTCCTGGGGGCCGAGAACCCTCTGGCCCTCGCCACGGGGAATTTTTTTTCGGCGCCCTGTTTAACTTTGGCGAACAGAACTTTCTCTCGACTCCCCTAAACCAAGTGGGTGCGCACCGGATCGAGGCTATCGTGGAAGCAAAATCGAAGGTAGCGAAATCCAGACGAGTCAGAAGACGGGGAGGGAAAAGGGCAGATAAGTATTACAGGTCACTTTAGACAACAACACGATTGTGCCCTGGCTTGACCCTCTTCGTTCTACGGGTGATTCTAGGCAGTGATACTATTCCAGAAACGAATGGGGACTTGCATCTCTGTACTGTAGATGCTCATTTTGGCCCTGCTGGAGGAGCAAGATATAGAACTATGGCTTCTGGGTTGAAGACACGACCGTACTGGCCGTTGGTATACGGTTGGTGGCATAAAAGAGAACCCTTGGCTAAGCTTAGACACGTTCGCAAATAACTCTGGGCATCCGATATTACGCCCTATTCAAGACATTGAAATGCTCGCCTCGTAGAAAATATAACACCAACCGACTTATACTGACTTTCCGTTCCTTATCAAGAGCTGAATGACGATGCCAGGTCAGACCAGCACGAAGGGACAGAAAAGCACCGCCCTCGCAACTTCATCCTAGGGTAGCTAGCACGCGATATTAAGGCATTTCGACGGTCTACAAAAAACGTGTTAGTGTGGGTGACTTTTCTTCGAGTCTTAGTTATACGGAGGGGGACGTTTTCGTTCCGGCCGGCCTTGAACCTCTGGCCGACCATACCCGGCTCCGACGCCCGAAGCCTGGGTTGTCGTATCATCTATCTTAAAAACATCACGCCATTGGTCTCTAAGAAGCAGAAAATGCGATGAGCACGGAAGGCAAACTTGGGTGGCGTCCCTGATTGCCGGATTACCCAGGATGACGGGTGCACTGACGAGGAGCAATTGCAAGGCGGTGGCCGGGAGTGGTGCTTCTATGTGAGAGGGTTGGCTCCTCGTTGAGCTTGATGAATGAGGCTTGGGAGAGGGGAGAGGGCTCTTATATATCCGGTGAAAAGAGCAGGAAATAAAAATTGAAGCGTGTTGTCGTGGACCGTGAATCAGCTTCTGAATCATCGTATACATTCGGCTACGATGAGATGCCCATCGTTCTCGCCTTTAACATGGCATCTTACCCATCCGTGTATTTCCGACTTCAGCGCTTTCTATACATACACCTGGACTTATTTAAATCGCTAAGACACGACATGTAACGGAGAGCATTTAAAGAACTTTGATTGATAAAAATCGAATCTCTACTTAAAATAAAATAAAAATAAAATAAAAAAAGAGAGAGAGAGACAGAGATTCAAGAAACATACCTGGTCCTGGATCATGGAAAGCATCAAGTTCGCGTGTAGCCTCTAAGCAGGATATATACACTGTATGAACCTCCAAACAGCAGATACACATCCCACCAGAGTGGGCCCGGGAACGGCTTCAGCGCCTGCGCCTGCTGGCTGCCGGCATCCCAGTGAAGAACAGACGGGCCAGGGCGTGTTAGCAGGCTCGTCCAGATCTTAGAGACAGTCGTCAGTCGGACACTTGCGAGAACCTGCCCCTGGAAAGCCGGCTACAGGAAGATGCGAACAGGGCCGAAGCCCGTCCAAAGAACCGGGAGACTGAGCACGGCCGGGGCCGGGCCCACAGGTCCCCGAAACACCGTGGGCGTGGTTCCATAGTTCGATAGGTCGAGGGCGAAGATGGCGTTCTCGAATCCAGCCGGGACGATTCATCGATAGCCCCAACGGCCACGCCGCTCCGTAGTGGCACGCGAGCGGATGGCTCTGACTCGGGGCCCATGTCGAACTCCGGCAGAGAGAGAGACGTACATGCTGTGTATTCCATATGCCTGGCGAGGGGATTCGCGGCACAGGCGTCGCAAGTTGTTGGCCCCCAGAGGGAGATGTCCTGGAAGGGGGGCAGGGAGGTGCACAGCTCAGTAGTTCACTGTGAAAAGAGGAGAGTTGAAATAGATAAGCTCAATCGCGATTACTCTGCGTGTCCGCTCTCATGTGAGTGACTATGGAAAGATACTGCTGAGAGAGGAGCTAACCCTAAGATACACGCATTATACTCAGAAATTACTATCCAGCAACTTACTCACTCATCTTATTCACCGACTGATATATCGTGTATACACCTGTAAGTCGGCACATACTCATATATTCAGGTTTAAAGGAGCAACCCTCAGATACTTTATGCACTCCCAGCCTGCCAGTTTCACCAGGGCGGCTCGATCCACGACTAACACGCGCATTAGAGTTCATCCCCAGCAGGCCCGTTCCTCTGATCCTCTCCATATGGGGTAAGCTGCCCCAGGTTTTCCTCTCATAACAGGATGCCTCGGTCCCCTGAACTTGTTTTCACACTTACGTCTTCCCCCTGTCACGCAGCTTGGGGTAATGGAGGAGGAGGAAACAAGCTGTCGGTGGCTTGTGGCGCAGTGGAGTTGGTGGCAAAAGAAAGAAGTGGTTCGTCCCCATGAAGACAGAAACAGAAGATAGATGCACCTATACCCGCCGGACTACACCGAGCAGCAAGGTTGACGCCAAACCCTGAAGCGTTTGGGATATACACCACGAGGATGATAAGTATTGTGCGTGCCTATTATATTTATGTCTTACGAGCAGTACACATACTGTACAGAACGTACTTACACACCGACGCACCTCACCATCCCACAAGCTCCAGCCTAAGTTCCACGTTCCAGTGGTCCGGCCTCCTGGAGAACGACTTGCATACTACAGTACACAGTTCATCAAAGCAAAAAAGAAGAAAAAGGAAAGAAAAAGGAAAGAAAAAACTGTACAGTACATGTCGCTAAAGCGTCGTAGGGGGTCTGACCGCCGGGTCTAGCAAGGACAGGCCGGCCAGCACGAAAACCCGACTTCAAGATCGATGCCCCGTGCTCATGTCCATGCCCCTTGTCCAGTCGTACACGAAGGACGACAGAGAGACTCAGAAAACCAGGGACCGGGAGCTGGGACAGACACAGAGGCGCCTTGTCCCAAGCGGCAGCATTTTCCCATCGCCACAGTCTGCGTGCCCAACCCGCAGATCCACGAACACGGTTCCAGCCTGGGTGTCCTTTTCGCCATGTGTCCTTCTTTCCTCTTCCTCTTCTTCTACTTATGTAAGTGGGAGTATCAGACTCGGAACGCGGAGGCAGCCACCGAACACTACCGACCCGCCACGATCCAGCACCCAGGACCCAGATGCAGGTATCAGCGTGCCCCGACCAGGATGGGGGGTGCTCTCCTTTTCAGCTTCTGGAGCCCGGCTTATATGGCGCTGAGGCGAACCACCCGGTTAGTTCTCTCCGCATAAGTTTCGTGGGAAGCACGTCCTGCGGCCTACGAAATTTGCAGCTAGTGCTAGTCGGAGGAAGCGAACGCACGGAGGCACCCCCCCAAGAAAGCCTGTTAGTGGCGGTCTCGCTGTGTTTAGACTGGCGTTTGGGGGGGCTTGCGGCACGGTATATATCAACGTGCGTCGCTGTGGGCCTTGGGAGCTTGGTTGGTATCGTGTGTGTGTGTGTGTGTGTGTGTGTGTGTGTGTGCGTGAGTGAATCCATAGGGGGCGTGTTGTTGTCTGTGTTCCGCAGTGGTGTGTTCAGGATCCGGATACTATCGGACCAGCCAGCGTATGGGTTGAGTGTGCCTTTGGAACGAGACAGGACAGCGAAGGAGATTCATGCCGTCCCACCACTCTCTCAGAGAATCAAAGAAAATAAAAGCACACAAGTCGTCGGAACGGAGTCTGCATAACACACCTCGACCTTGTCCACTTCCCATCGAACAGCTGTTGGCGGTGCTTCTGCGCTTTGACTCGGAACACAGATCTGCACACGAGATATCAACGCCCTGCAGCCTCTCATTCTTCTCTCCCCACCCTTCTCTTCTCTTCTGTTCCTTCTCTCCATCTGACTCCCCCCTTGGTGCAATCACCGGCGTGGCCATCGTTGTTGACTCGGCCAAGACCTCACTTCGTCCACCCCATCCGATCGATCCCACGTCGCCGAGGATATCTACCGCGTTCTATCTCTCTCTCCAACTTCGACCACCTCCTTGCTGTTGGCCCTGAGAGGAACGGTCCTTCACCAGCATCTGTCTTGGCTTTCCAACCTGAGTGGGTGGAAAGGGAAACGGCGGCCGTCTGTGGCCCATAAAGAGTCTGAAAGCCTCCTCTTGCACCCATCTTCCATTCTTCGTTCCCTCTGCCCTCCCAGTCACTCCTTAGCTTTTTGCATGCTGCCGCTCGTTTACCTGCCACCAAGTACTCACTTACTTGCCACCACCCCTCACAAGCACCAACAACCCCGACCAACCCGTCACTCGTTTCTCTCCAAGACGGCGGAAATGGCAGACGCGGCGATCCCCGTGTACTACGAGCTGTGCTGGTCGATCCTCAGCACGATCGGCATCGCCAACGTGCTGTTCGGCGGCTTGCTGATCGCCATCACGCGGATGTCGAACATCACTCTCGTGCCGCTGGTCACGTCGGCGGCGTGCGCCATCGCCAACGGCCTGTGCTACTTCGCCTTCTACGACCCGCGGAACAGCCGCGAGAGCCAGGCGGCCGCGTCGGTGGTGGCGGACATGGCGTGGATGGTGAGTGGCGGCGATGTGTCCCGCCGGGGGGTGTATGGCGGTATCAGCGGAAGCCAGGCGAAGAAGAAGACGAAGAAGAAAATGCACCGGAACTGACTGACTGTGTTACTCGCGCCCAACCGGCAGATCCAAGAAGCCGGCCTCTCGTTCTACAGCTACGTGATCCTGGCCCGCGTCCTCCAAAGCCGCGTGCGCCTGGCCTACATCGCGGCCTTCTGGGTGGTGATGGTGGGCATCCTCGCCGTGCGCACCTTGATCGCCGTGAGCCGCGCGCGGCTGATCCTCGGCGTCGCCGACGGCTCGATCCAGAGCACGATCAACCACCTGCACATGGCGTATTTCACGCTGATCGCGCTGGTCGAGTGCATCAACGCCGGGTTCCTGCTGCGCAAGTTCGCGTCCGCGGAGAGCACGTCGATGAAGGTGGCCGTGCAGACGGGCCTGTTCCGCTACCTGATGCGCAGCACCGAGGTGCGGCTGGCCAGTCTGGCTGTTCTGGGCGTCATGCGCGCCATCACCTACTCGTCGCAGGCGACCTCGCAGAGCGCGACGAACGTGGCGAGCCAGATCGACCGGTTTGCGTATACCATGGAGTGCATGTTCCCGGTGGTGCTATTGTAAGTGTTTGTAGTGTTTGTAGTGCTTGTTGTTCCGGTCCGGGGGTGTCTCTTTTGCCGTCGTCGTGTCGTGTTCCTGTGGGCGTGTACCGTGCTGTCACACTGACCTCCACCTTCCACCAGCATCGACATCCTTGCCTCCAAGCTCGCCTCGCTCGGCTACACCACCCACGACAGCTCGTCCCGCAGCCGGCCACAACAGGACCCACAGCGCAACACCGGCCGCCAGTACGCCGTGTCGCGGGCGAAGGGCGACACGGCGTTCGCGGTCTCGACGGTCCAGGGCGAGCACACGGTCGAGGTCCGCGGCGGCAGCAAAGGAAACAGCCACAGCAGCGTCATCCACCACCAGGCCGTGCACCGCCGCACCAGCTCGCAGGAGCTGATCATCGGCGCCGGGTCGACCGCGGCGCCGTCGGTCGAGCAGATGGATGTTGATCTTGAGCGCAAGGGCGGCATCAGCAAGACGGTCGAGTTCGAGATGCATGAGTCGCCGGCGGTTGTGAGACGATAGGAGAGAGACAGAGATGCCGGGGGGAGCGAGGGGGCACGGTGTTATATATATAGATGTATATATAGATGTATACATAGATAGGCACCGAATAATCACTCGTTCTATGTCGTTTGGTGGTCGATCGTGAGAGATGAGTGAGTGGTCGAGGCGGATTGAGGAGATGTGAGATGTTAGGGTCAGGGTTAAGGCGGCCACTGGGACAAACACGGACCAGCCCCCGAAGTCGGACACGGCACACAACGCCGTGACCTGCAGTTCCCACATTGTGATCGTGTGCCCATCCGAAAAGATCACGTAGACCGGGGGCACCAGCCAGACACGGCCAATATCGGAGCGGAGATCGGAGCAGTGACGGAGAGATTTTTTCGTGTAATGCCCCTGCGTTGACAGATGAAACAGACGAAGGAGATATAGATGTGACGCAGAATTGAAGCCAGAGAGAAGCAGGCCATAACGGACGACGAAATATGGAGATGCCCAGATATGCACTGATTGATAAACGAAAATGAAGATTAAAAAGGGGCACCGGGCCACGATCTGATAAGACGGCTATTTTCTGGGGGAAAAGGTCCAGGGCGGCCTAGGTAGCGTGTGATTAGGGGGTTGCAGGCCTGTGACTGCTGTATTTCAGCGCTGGGGGCCTGAAGTTAGGTGAGTTGGGTGTAGCCTTAGGGGTGGACATGCGCTGTAGCAGCCGCCTAACCGCTAAAGCCGTCTATCACGAACGTTAGCGAAGGGACGTCGAAGCAGCCACGCTCGAGATGGAAGGAGCAAAGGAGCACTCGTAGCTTCCAGTTGAGGAAGTGATCGAGAACATTCCGGAATGCATCACGTGCCAAGTGTCAAGTATCAGCCTTCTGTCCACCATGACATCCACGAGTTCACGACCGTTGACGGCCTCTGTCGGCGGATCGACAGTGGCCTGTATACATTCGAGCTCGGCGCCGGCTGCAGCTGGGTGTCCAAGGCCGGGACGGCTATCCCCGGCGGGCCGTGGTGGAGGCCGGCCGGGGGGAACGACGCGGGCGGCGGGCTACGGTCTCCTGGAGCCACGGACGGGAACACCGGTGCTTCTTCAGGCCATTACCATCCGTCGGGATCCGGCTGTGGTTGCTGGAGGTGGCCTTGGTCCTCAGTTTCGCCTGCTGTTTCTGAGAGACACCTTGTGCCCTGGGAGGCTGATGCCGTTGTGTCCGCCGGGCCTCTCCGGACATCCGCGGATGACGTCCGGAACGGGCTCGAGAGCCACCGAGTCTCTGGTCTCTAGTCCATGCTTGTATCCTCGTATGTGACAAACGGGTGCAGAAGAGAAAGTCCAGAACGGACTCCACTGACTGTGGAAGAGACATACGTGGAGCATTTCCCCAGCCGCCGTTGCACCAGGCCCAGTGTTGGAAGTGTAACAGGGCCCAGGGGTCCCATTAATCGCTACCGCAGATAGAAGCAACAATAAACCACCCATATATCGTGCGGTTTCTCGGCCGGTCTGTCGATATATGCGCACGAGTAGAAAGTCCAGAACGAACCCCCAAGACCAAAAAAATCCAGGTACCAAAAACACCCGCCGGCTAAAAGAGAACGAACGAGCGAGACGAAAAAAAAAGGTACGTACCATTCTGCATACCTGAGGCATCAACAGTCTTCCTCCAGACTTTTTCTCTCACCTTTTCCGCTTCACACAAATTCATATGCAAGGCAGAGGTCTGATTCTGTGATCCGGACGATACAACCGCCGTCCGTGCGGAATTGCTGTCAATTGGTGGTGGTGACTGGTTTTTATTATTATTATTTATTTATTTTCGGGGCCACCTGAATTTCCGAATGGTTTTTTTCTCTCTTTGAGTCAATGTCACATCTTTTCCATTTAGCGTGATCTTTCTCTCTTCTTCTTTTTTTTTTCTTCCTCCCGTATATTTTTTTCTTTCTTCTTGTTGTTTGTAACATAACTGTGTCTGCGTGTGCGTGTGCGTGCTTTTTGTTCAGTGTTCGTCGTGTTCTCTTGTTTTCCTCTATCCACCCTCCCTCTCCGACATATCTCAGTCCCGGCCGCCAAAATGCTGTCCGCCGTTGCTTCCCGGGCCGTGCGCACCGCCGTGCGCCGTGCGCCGGCCGTCTCGATGGTGTCGCGTGCCGCCGTGTCCTCGTGGGCGAGCGTGCCGCTGGGCCCTCCGGTAAGTGTTTCTGGGGGACTTGATTCTCTGATCCGCTGCAATTGCGTGCTGGTGCTGCGCCAGTTGCGTGGCGGGGAGCTGTGTATCTGAGACTGACTGAACGCCGTGCTAACCTTGACCCATCTTCTCTTCTCTAGGATGTAAGTTGAACCCCGACGCTGTTCTAATCGCTGCGACGCCAATGGCCCGTTCTCGACGCATGTCGATGCTCTCGTTTTAACCGACTGTCTCTCTCCCACGTTTGCCGCGGATCCAGGCCATCCTCGGTACGTCCCAACCCCCACGTGCAGAAAACGCCCCGAAGCCACACATATACCACCTGCATATAGACCTGTCTCTCGTCTCGTGTCTGCCACACACACACACACACACACACACACACTAACGTCACTCCCCCCCTCCCCAGGCATCACCGAAGCCTTCAAGGCCGACAAGTTCGACAAGAAGATCAACCTCGGCGTCGGCGCCTACCGCGACGACGCCGGCAAGCCGTACGTGCTGCCGTCGGTGCTCGCCGCCGAGCAGAAGATCATGGCCGCCAAGATGAACAAGGAGTACGCCGGCATCACCGGCGTGCCCGAGTTCACCAGCGCCGCCGCCGTGCTCGCCTACGGCAAGGACAGCAGCGCGCTGTCCCGCCTCGCCATCACCCAGTCCATCTCCGGCACCGGCGCCCTGCGCATCGGCGGCGAGTTCCTGGCCCGCTGGTTCCCCGGCGCCAAGAAGATCTACATCCCCACCCCCTCGTGGGCCAACCACGCCGCCGTGTTCAAGGACTCTGGCCTCGCCGTCGAGAAGTACGCCTACTACGACAAGAACACCATCGGCCTCGACTTCGCCGGCATGCTCGCCGACATCAAGGCCGCCCCCGCCGGCAGCATCTTCCTCTTCCACGCCTGCGCCCACAACCCCACCGGCGTCGACCCCACCCCCGAGCAGTGGAAGGAGATCTCCGTCGCCGTCAAGGAGAAGGGCCACTTCTCGTTCTTCGACATGGCCTACCAGGGCTTCGCCAGCGGCGACACCGACCGCGACGCCTTTGCCGTGCGCCACTTCGTCGACGAGGGCCACAACATTGCCCTGGCCCAGTCGTTCGCCAAGAACATGGTGAGCAGTCTTCCGTGCCGCGTTTGACCCTGGGGGTTTCTTTTTTTCACTCTCGTCCTTGGCCTTGAAGTGCCTTGTCCCGACTCTCGCTGACCCTAACCTAATCTCCCCCAACACAGGGCCTGTACGGCGAGCGCATCGGCGCCTTCTCGATCGTGTGCGCCGACGCCGCCGAGAAGAAGGCCGTCGACTCGCAGATCAAGATCATCGTGCGGCCGATGTACTCGAACCCGCCCGTCAACGGCGCGCGCATCGCGTCGGTGATCCTGAACGACCCGGCGCTGTACACGCAGTGGCTGGCCGAGGTCAAGGAGATGGCCGACCGCATCATCACCATGCGCGCGCTGCTCAAGGCCAACCTGGAGAAGCTCGGCTCCAAGCACGACTGGTCGCACATCACCAGCCAGATCGGCATGTTCGCCTACACCGGCCTGACCCCGGAGCAGATGGACGCCCTCGCCCAGGAGCACTCCGTCTATGCCACCAAGGACGGCCGTATCTCGGTTGCCGGCATCACCAGCGAGAATGTTGGCCGGCTGGCTGAGGCCATCTTCAAGGTCAAGGGCTAGGTGGCTCCTCTTGCCAGAAGGTTGAACGAAGCCTGTATGAATGCAATTTTTGACGCGTTTCGGACCGGGAGCGTCGGAGTTCTTTTTTTGTTTCTGTGCTTGTTTCTTTTCTGTATCTCCCAAAAGACGAAGATGTTCCTGTTTGTTTGTTTTTTTCTTCCTGTTGTCCATAGTTTCAGCGCACACACCAGTCACCCACACGCCAGCATGAAGGAACGGCCACGAAGAAAATAAGAGCACGCATAGAGGATGTTGCCTGCCTTTCTTTTGAGAGGCTTTTAATCTAGACGCATCACCACGGTAGCTTAGCCTAGCATTCGGGAAACCCAAAAAGATCCGCACTCCAAAAAATAATAATAAGAAGAACTCTCCAATCCCACGCTCTGTGCCTCGGTACTCCAATCGCACGTATATCGTGAACCCCTATTCGTGCAGATTCAAAATCATGACAGCAGCCACTCACCGCCCACGCAGCCGCGCCAAATCGCCCTCGACATCCCCCCGCTCCCGCTCCATCTGCCCATACACCCGCCCAAGCTCCCGCATCGCCCGCTCGCGCGCCTCCATCCCGGGGACGCCGACGCCGTACGCCGCCAGCGCGGCCCGCCGCGCACGAATCGCCTCTTCTGCGCGCACGTGCGCGTCCCGGAGATGCCGGGCGTACGCCGCCAGGGCTGCCCGCGCGCTGGCGTCGTACACGTCGCGGAGGACCGCTGCCGCAGTGCTATGGGCGTCGAGTTCCGCGCGCTGGGCGGCGAGGGACACTTCCGCCGCGCGGAGAGCGAGACTGCGCGCCGCGACGCCGTGTTTCGCTTCTAGTGCGCGTGCTAGCGGGGTAAGTGCTGCCGTCTGCGCGCGCAGCACGTCCAGGAGCACAGCGTGCGCAGCAGAGCGCGCGCGCTCAAGGTCCGCGTGGCCGGCCGTCACAGATGCTTGCAGCGCGGCGACCGACTGCGCGAGCGCGGGGAGCGAGCGGTGCAGGTACGACGGGTTCGTGGTGGGGAAGGCGATGCGCGTCAGGCTCAGCGCGGCGGCGTGGAGGCTGGCGGAGACCAGCGGGGCCAGGTGCGGGAGCATGGTGTCGAGGTCGGAGAGCGGTGGAGACGCGAGGAGGAGGTCGCGGTCGGCGGGGGTGAGTTGTGACGCGGCGTCGGGGGAGGAACTGGCCGGCCCGGCCAGCTCGGGGCGGAGGAGCGGCGGGAGGAGCACGAGGATGTCTTGCAGCTCGTCGGGGAGTGGTGTGGCGGCGGCGGCTGCCGCGGCGGCCTGTTGCGCGGAGAGCTGCCATGAGGCTGTGCGGGAGTGGCGGAGACTGCGGGCTAGCGGCTGCGGTGCCGGAGCTGCTTGTGCGGCCGGGTCTGGTGGTGCGGCAGATTCGAGGGCCGCCAGGAGGAGGTGGTTGCGCGAGGCGTGCAGTCGGTGGGCGTCGAGTTCCTGGAGAACAGCCAGTCGGCATTAGTTTCCGCCCCGGCTTTCCACAGTCCCGGAGTTCAAGCAGCAAACGCGGAAAGCACACGCACCTTTCTCACCGCCGCCCGCTCCTTGGCCGCCGGGTCGTTCTTGGATGTGCCATCGGCGTTGAGCACCACCGTGGTCAGCGTGTTGTACAGCAGGGCGAAATCGGGGTGTTGCTGCAGAACAGCGGGGTCGGCAGGCGGGAGCATTTCCGGGAGGGGCCGATTGAGGGTGTGTATGGGTTTGAAGTTATCGTGAAGTTGGGTAAGTTGGAAAGAAAGTGTGAGAAAGAACAAACGGAGGAGGGAAACTGGACGAGAAGATGTCAGGAGAAAGTGCTATAGAGATAAGATAGATCTTAGGGTTGCCGGAGCATTAAGGGTTATTGCTGACTCATTCGTGTCTTGATAGATTTGGCCTTAGAATCTCCGTGATGAGATTTTTCCAGCCAGGACTCTG
This sequence comes from Knoxdaviesia capensis, assembly GCA_001510575.1. Taxonomy (NCBI): domain Eukaryota; kingdom Fungi; phylum Ascomycota; class Sordariomycetes; order Microascales; family Gondwanamycetaceae; genus Knoxdaviesia; species Knoxdaviesia capensis. Next base: position 181,501 of record LNGK01000009.1, on the reverse strand, counting down.
GAGCTTTTCAACTCTGGAGCTCTTCAACCTTCGACAACATCACCAATCTGTTTGTTTCGGCCACCACTTTACTCCGATCTCCTTTTCACGGCGTGACTGACATACAACGCCTGTGGCCCTTATCAATTGGCCAGGCAGTTTCCTCCGATCCCGGCTACTACCCGACCCGCCGGCTCCGTTCTCTCCTTTCCCCGGTTGTCCTCCGCCACACAACAATCATGTCCCGAATACCCGTCTCAAGGCTCCTGCAGACCGGCCTCCCACGAGCCGCTGCGGCCCCGATGTCGTCCCCGCTCCTCCGCCTCGCCCCGGCCCCTTCGCGCGCGCTCTCGACAACGCCCGCCCTGCACACCAAAACCATCCAGGGCCACCGCGTGCCCGAAGTCTTCGTGCCGCCGTACCCGTACGGCGAGCGCCAGGTGTACAAGCAGAGCAACACCGGGCTGTACGGGCTCACGCGCATCCGCTTCGGCAACGTGGTGTCCGGCCGCAACCACCTCAAGCACCGCCGCGCGTGGAAGCCCAACGTGCACCGCAAGCGGCTGTGGTCGGACGCGCTCGCCGCCTGGGTCCGCACCCGCCTGACCACGCGCGTGCTGCGCACCGTGCGCAAGGACGGCGGCCTCGACGCCTATCTGCTGAAGGACAAGCCGATGCGCGTCAAGGAGCTCGGGCCCGGTGGCTGGCGGCTGCGCTGGCTCATCATGCAGACGCCCGCGGTGCGCGCGCGCATGGACGCCGAGCGGCTGCGGCTGGGCCTTGCGCCGATGGCCGACACCGAGGACGCCGCCCAGCTGCTGCATATCGCCATCGACCATGCCACGCCCGGCCCGCTGAGCCGTGTCACCCGTGATATGATCGAGGCGCGCGCGCGCGATCTGGCCGCCATCGAGGAGTTTGGCATTGGCGACGAGGAGGATCTTGCCGAGGCCGAACAGTACGGATACGCCGACGAGAGCGCGGAGGAGGCCGCTGAGTTGGGGGCTGAGACTGCTTCCGAGGATGCGTCGGCCGGTCAGGAAACCAAGCGGGTGTAAAGAATCCCGGGCGTGGACCATTTTCAGTGTGTGCGATAGCAGCCGCGTTAACCACTACTTCTCTAACGCTCCATATTTGTACTCTACCATGAACACTCTTTGCTAGACAATTTGTATAACATCACTTTCACTTTCTCAATGCATTGTGCACTCCAATCTGAGTGGATTCGGTGACTCTCACAGGTATCTAAATTCAAACAGCTTTTTATGTGCCCACACAACCCGCCTAAAACCGCAGGTCCCAGCCAATCTGCGGCCCCAGCTTCGGCAGCTCATCGGCAACGCTCTGCACATCCTTATCACCACGGCCACTCAAGCAGATGACAATGTCCTTGTCCTTGCCCATGGTCTTGGCCAGCTCGACCGCGCCGTACACGCCGTGCGCCGACTCCAGCGCCGGGATGATGCCCTCCAGCTGGCTGAGCAGCCGGAAGCCCAGGAACGCCTGCGCGTCGGTCGCCGCCACGAACTTGGCCCGACCGCTGTCCTTCCACGCGCTCAGCTCCGGCCCCACGCCGGGGTAGTCCAGGCCGGCCGACACCGAGTGCGTCTCCTCGATCTGCCCGTGCTCGTCCTGCAGCACGTAGGTCCGCACGCCGTGCAGCACGCCCTTGGACCCGGCCGTCAGCGTGGCGCTGTGGCGCGGCGTGTCGATGCCGTCGCCGCCGGCCTCGACGCCCAGCAGCATCACGCTGGGGTCGTTCGCAAACGGGTAGAACATGCCGACCGAGTTGCTGCCGCCGCCGACGCACGCCACCACCGCGTCCGGCAGCTTGCCGCACTTGGCCAACATCTGCTCGCGCGTCTCGCTGCCAATCACCGACTGGAACGTGCGCACAATCGTCGGGAACGGGTGCGGGCCGATCGCCGACCCGATGATGTAGTGCGTCGTCTCCAGGTCGACCACCCACGTGCGCAGCGCCTCGTTGACCGCGTCGCGCAGAGTGCGCGTGCCGGCGTCGACCGGCACCACCGTCGCGCCCAGCAGCCGCATGCGGAACACGTTCAGCGCCTGGCGCCGCACATCCTCCGCGCCCATGAACACCGTGCACTCCATGCCGAACTTGGCGCACACCGTGGCCGTGGCCACGCCGTGCTGGCCGGCTCCGGTCTCGGCGATGATGCGCGTCTTGCCGAGCCGGCGCGCGAGCAGCAGCTGGCCCAGCGCGTTGTTGATCTTGTGGCTACCGGTGTGGTTCAGGTCCTCACGCTTCAACCAGATGTTGGCGCCGCCGGCGTGCTCGGTCAGCCGCTCGGCAAGGTGCAGGTGGCCCGGCCGGCCCATGTACTCGTAGAAACTGCGGTACTCCTCCCAGAACGTCGGGTCGTCCTTGATCTTGTTGAAGCCGTCCTCGAGCTCCGACAGGCAGTCCATCAGGCTCTCGGGGACGTACTGGCCGCCAAACTCGCCGAAGCGGTCGGGGATCTTGCCGTGGAGCGACGCCAGCTGCGCCACTAGAGCAGTATCCTCCTCGGCCGTCACCCTAAGAGCACTCGACGACGCCTCGGGGGCGGCCGCGGGGCTGAGGATTCCTGGGGGGGGGGACGCATCCTCGTTCTGGCCAGACAAGTAGCTGACAAACTCGCCGACAGCGGTAGCCGCTGTGCCCTCCGCAGCATTCAACGCCGTGGTGATCAGCTGGCTGCCCACCACCACACCGTCACAGCTCTCCTGGAGAGACAGGACGTGCTCGCGTTTGCTGACTCCAAAGCCCACGGCAATCGGCACTGAGCCGCTGTACTTGCGCACACGCGCCAGCAAGTCCGGCAGGCTGACGCTGAGAGTTCCCGAAGCACCAGTAACGCCCTGGCGCGATACCACGTAGATGAACGAATCCGCCAGTCGGCATAGAATACTCATGCGGGCATCCGAAGTCGCGGGGGCAATCAGCGGGACGTACGACAGACTGGATGGCGATATCAGGAGTCAGTAATCAGTCCGTCCGCACAGAAGGGGTTTTATGTAATATAAAATAAAGGAGACACTCACCCCGCAGCCGCACACACTTTGCGGAAGTTGATGGCCTCCTCAGGCGGCAGATCGACCACAATGAAGCCGTTGACACCGGCAGCCACACTGTCCTTCACCAGTTGGTCCTCGCCATACGACAGGATCGGGTTGTAGTAGCCCATGATCAGAACCGGCACGGTAAGGCCCTGGTCGCGGGCTTTGCGGACCATGTCCAGCGACGACCGCAGCGTCACGCCGTTGCCGAGGGCAATCTAGGAGGGGCAAGCCGCGGTTAGATGGCGGGGCAACTTCGTCTCATCACGGTTCTCGCCACCGGACAACTTACAGTGTGCGACTTCTGGATCGTGGGGCCGTCGGCCACCGGATCGGTAAACGGACATCCCAGCTCAATCACATCGGCGCCGCCCTTCTCCATCTCCAGGAGAATGCTCGGTGTATCTTGCACCCGCGGAAAGCCGGCCGTGACAAACGTCACCAGGGCAACCTGCACATGCGGATCACAGTCAGCTTTATATCACGCCACGCAAATCAAACGTTCTGCTTCTTTGGCCTCGTACCTTGCCCTCCGCTTTCCGCTGCTGGAACCGAGCCTTGATAGCTTCCATATCGTGCAGCCAAAAACTGTGAGGAGTAGAAAAGGGAAGAGTTGTGGATAAAGCCGAGCCCCACGCTTCGGATGTCGTCAAACGGTCAATTAAGTCTGGATAGCTGAGAAAGTTCGTCCAACCACAAGAATGAAAAGTCACTTCACTATGAAAATACCAGTTGAAGAGGAAAGGGAAGATGAAGTAACAGGAAAGAAAATGAGAAGAAAGAAAGAAACAAACAGCACATCACCCGAATTTATTAGATCCAACAATTCAATGACTGGTGCTTCGATTTTCCTCCCGATGCCGGAATTAGTGCCAGATCCAGTCATACTTTGCCTTATGTCAGCGGTTTGCCATTAGCCGATGTCGCGGCTAGTTCCCGATTAGGAAGTCGGCCGCGAAACAATGGGTTGGGGTTTCGCCTCAATAACAGCCGTTAGGGTTCGGGGTTCGGGGACACTGCACTGTTGCATTGGATGCAAGTGAGGAGGAGACGCTCCCGTGAGAAACGGCCAGACAACGTTGAAGCCAGACTTTATATTAACTATGGTATCAAAGGATATTCCCGCGAGTGAGCCCACAAACGCCGACCAGAAAGAAGCACAAACAAAGACAGATCTGGGTCTCAAGGATCATTTCGCCGCCGTTTCCACCATCCCAAGCTAGGAGGTGTCACAGCACCCACTCCGGGGTGCATGCACGCATTCTCCACCCGGTCCACACACACCTCGTCGGCTATCATTTACCGGCCACGGCCACGGCCACGGCCACGTCCGCGTCCGCGTCCCCGGCTCGGGACCATCCGATGTCCGACCGGAGCGGCCACACTTCCGCCACCACGGCCGCGCGTGACACCCACTCCCTTCACGATCCGCGCGGGCACCTCATCGTCGCTGTCATCATCTTCATCCTCGTCGTCATCGTCATCAGCCTGCAGGTCGTCGTCTACATCTAGAGCCCGTGAGTTCCACGACCGGAAGCTAATCGCCACCGTGCCGGGCCGTCCACGCACGGCGGCGCCAGCACTTGACCGGCGGCGCAAAGGCGAAGTCGCCACTTCCACCCGGCCTTCGTCCTCGCTATCATCATCGTCGTCCTCGTCTTCGTCAGACACGAGCCGCACCACGCTCATACCGCCACCACGGCCCCGTGACCCACGGCCACGACCAGATCCGCGTCCACGGCCACGCACGGATCCCCGCGCAGATCCCCGGCCTGAGCCCCGGGCCGGGCCCCGGGCCGATGTACCCGTCGACTGTCGCCGGGCTCCGCCGTACGAGGACCCGGACGACTGTTCGGAAAAGCTGGCTTCGCTTTCGCTAGATTCGGACGCTGCACGCGCGCGAACCTTCGGGGGGGGCTGCTGGCGGGGCGGACTTGAAGCCACCGCCGCAACCGAGGAACTAGGACGGCCCCGCGTGCTGGCCGAGCTGAGTCCCGCCGGAGATCCGCGAGTCGGCTTCATGCCTCTGCCCTGGCCAATGCGGAACGCGCTTCCCCGGCCACGAGCACTGAGACGGTCCGCCATGGACATGAACTCCGATGAACTGCTACTAGGACGGACGGCGGGTTCAAGCGACTTCGACACGCTTCTCTGAGAAGGTGCCAACTTGCGCGCTGCAACCGCGTCGGACTCGTCGTCCTCGTCCTCTTCATCACGGTCCTGGCTGTGTGGCCGGCCAAGCTTGGGCAGCTGGACCTGGATCCGGGAAATCGGTGCTGCCACGGGAGCCGGTGCAGCTGCATCCTTACGGGGCCGTCCCGGGCGTCGAGGTCCTGAGGGTGTCACCGTACTGACTGACTTCGGGCTGGTGAGCTCACTGCCACGCCGGGCAGTTCCAAGGCCGGTCGAGATATCAGCCTCTTCAGCCTCACGTCTGCTGGCCCGCTCTTCGGTGCGGAGGGCTCTGATGGAAATTTCACTGGTGGCTTTGTCCGCGGCCTGCTTCGCACTGCCAGCCGGCGCGTCAATCTTGGAGCCACCGCTGCGATCCTTAGGGGGGCGGCCGGCGCGTCGTTTGGAAATAGTCACAGGCTCGGGTGACACCTGAGCGTCATCGTCAGACTTGCGCTCGCGCGCAAACGACACGCCCATGGCGCCGAAATCATCATGGGCAGGAGGCAGAACCTCGGGTTCCTCGGTCTTCCGCTTTTTGGCTGCATGGGCAGGTAGTTTTGGCTTGCTGGTATCAGGGCTCTCGTCCACGGTTTCCATGTCTAGCGTTTCAATGGCATCCTCATCGATGTCCACATACGAAACGCGCGGCTTTGCATGGCGAAGGGTGGGCACTTCCGGCACCGCAAGGCTCTCGGCCGCTTTCTTTTCTACAGCACGACCACCCGCAATAGCTCTCGACGATCCCGCGCGCTCATTGGCAGATGACGCGGTGTTCTCCGCCACCAGCTGTTCAATAGTGTTCGGGGTCTGATCAGCAGTTGCCCCCTGGGCAGCCGGATCCAGGAGCGCCGGGTCCAGGGCATCGGCGAACATGTTGGGATCCATGTGATCCTCAATATTCACAGTATTTCTCTGCGCGGCCTCACGCTTCATGCGCTTAGCATAGCCCGGTGCTTGGAACTCCGGATCATCGTCGTCGCGCCGCCACTTTCTCTTGGGCCCGGGGAATAAGCTCTTGCGCACCGATTCGGTCGAGTCAAGGTCTTCGTTCACCAGCGCCTCCATCGATGGCTCCTGGTACGGATCGAACAGAATCTGGTCGTCCCCTTCCTGCTGCTGGTAGTAGCCCATGCCGGGCAGTCCCATCATGCGGTCAAGATGGTCCTGGTTACTGGCCGGGTCAGGATACAGCGAGAAGCTGTCCTCAAACATGCTGTGATCGTCAACGGTAACAGTGGTGGTGTGGCCCTCGCCATCGGCGGTCGTGGTGGCCGCCCGATCCGCGTCGCCGTCGGTTCCGGTTGCACCCAGCCCGTTCGAGGCCACCGTCTGGGAAAGGACGCCCTCGGCAGCCTCCTGAGCCGTCCGCGTGACCGACTTCGCCTCCTCAGCCTGCTGCTGCAAGTTCTGCATGCGCTTGCTGTTCTTGCTGCGGCTATCCTCGCCAGCGGCCTTCAGCCATCCGAGATTGTGCAGGCGGAAGTTGACCAGGCTCTCCACGCTGCGGTCATCAGCAATCGGGCGCGTGTCGTGTCCGAGCAGGGTCTTCTTGGGCATGTAGGGCGTAGAATTACCAACTTTGCGGCAATGGCCACAGTTGCAGATGCCCAGACACTTTGGACACTTCCAGTGCTCGTTCTGCAGAACATCCTGCGGCATCATGTCGAAGGCGCGGTACAACACGCCGTAGCAGTAGACTTCGGGACAGTATGAGCACACGTGCACTTTGTAGCTCTCTTCAGAACGCTGGCATACGTGGCATCGGCGGTGCATGGCGTCTTTCGGCTTCCGTCGCTTCGGCTTCTTCACTTTGGGCCGTCCCTCGTCGTCCAGATCCGGAGCCGGATCTGAGTCGTCTTCGACGATGGCTTTATGGGGCTTCGACGGGTCCCTGTACGGGCGTAGTCGCAGGGCTTCCTGGCAGATCTGCGCCAGTGACTTCTTGTGAGTCAGTTTGCGCGCCAGTTCGAGCGGCATAGGCGATGAGTTGATGTCGATGAAGCCGTCGTTGCGCGTCACCACGGCAGCCCAGTTAGCGTAGTTAGACACAAGCTCTGCCCAATTCCACTGTTCGCACCACTGGAGGCCCGCAACGCACAGGCACGACCGGCCCATGGCGTAGCACTCCATGCACACGTCGTATGCATCTTCAGAGCCGTCGGCGAGCAAGCGAACACAGTGTTTGCAGGTGAGGAAGCGGTTGAAGATGTTCGACCGGCAGTACGAGCAGGTGATGCACGAGTCGAACTCGAGAAACTCGACGTTCTTCTCCGGGAAGGCGAACATCTCGTCGGTGATGATCTCGGTAAACAAGAAGAACAGCTGGCGGAAATCCTTCTTCATCTGCTGCACGCGCGGCGAGCCGCGCACCAGCTCGCTGCCAAAGCCCAAAACGCCAATGCTGCTGCCGGTCTCCACATCGGAGAGCTCCTTGTAGTATTTCTGCAGAGTGAAGTAGATCACCGCCTTGCACTTGTACTGCTCGTCACGGCAAACAAGACGCGCCTTGGGCAGTGCTTCGTGCAGCGCCAGCTCCAGCGTGTCGACCGTAGTGCGATTCCACGCGACCTTGACGGTCCGCGATCCGCGGTTCCAGACCTGGTGGGCAGCCAGGGGCGGGATAAGGATAAAGTCGCCGGGCTTCTGCTCCACCACGTAAACGGGGAAGGTGGCCTTCTTCCACGCGTTGACCTGGGCAAAGTGCTTCTCGATTTCAATGTCGTGGCCGAGAATCGACAGGAAGTACTCGCGGACGACTTCCCGGTCCTTGCTCTCGGTCATGAACCACACCGAGCTTCCTTCCACCTCGCCCATGCGGGCACCAGACGCCTCGACCATGATGTTGTGGCCCAGCGTGGCGCACATCTCACGATGCGCCGGTGTGTATGTTCCCTCATGGCCAACATAGCACATGAGATTCTGCGCGCGCATTGGCTCGGGGAGGCTCGACATGAGATCTCCAGCAGGCGCAATCGATCCGTCGTTGAGGAAGAGGCTGTCCCCGTGGGACTTCGAGGTTCGATGCGTAACGTTCTCGTTCAGGTACCAGAGGTTCGGGGGGATGACCTTCGCCAAGTGGGCTTGCCACTCCGGAGGACAGTCGATATCTTTCATGTATAGCCGCTGTCGGCGCTCGTCGCGGAAGTTCGTGGGCGTCCATTGGTTTGTGAGCTGTCTCATCGCGCGAAGGTAGTGGCCCATGGTCATGGGGATATCAGATTGGGTGGTAAGGTCGCGAACAACCTCCTCTGGAAATCGCAATAGCCACACCACAGACGTCAGCAAACAGTCTCCAAACACTCATACAGTTCACACAAAACCAAGAGCGGGCATCATCTTACCCTTCTTGTCATGTGTTGACAGCAGCCAATCAAGGCTAAACAGATCTTGGGGGAGCGCATCGTTCCATTTCTCAATCACCAGCGGCCGACCGCCCTGAACTACGTGCAGATTGACAAGCTTCTCGAATTCCAACGGGTCGAGGTTCCGGATCTGCGCGGCAGACACGCGCAGCACCCAATCGAAGTTCGCGCAGTTATCGACGAGGGAGTGAAGATCGAGGTCTGGATGGATCGGGTCGAACTTCGCCTGCGGGTGAAGAGGCGTCGGCATCCCGGGCAAAGATTGGCCTGCCTCGCATGCAGAGGCGAGGAAGGGGTATTCTAGAAATACAATATGGGGGTTTAAGAGATGTGGAGAGAAGAGAGGAGGGGGGAAATGAAGTCAGAGATTAGAGAAGAGTCATGTATTGGAGGGGGCTATATTCTTTTCATCTGAAATAAAGAAAGAAGAGAAGAAGGAAATGGGATGAATGGAAGGTTATCAGTCAACACCTTAGGAAAGAGGATTGACGACCTTACAAGTCAGCTTTGCGCTTCAGTTCTATTCCCATGATAGGATTGACTGGCGATATAAAAAAACGAAAGTTGGCAATCGCAAATGCCAGGCCAAAAACACGCCTTAACCCACGGCCCACGTGACTATAAGCGCGACCTAACCCGATGTGTGAACCCTAACAAGCTGAATAATCGAGGTGCCTGAGAAATAACGCGCGCGATGATTGGTGGAAGCAGCTTTAGCTTGATTGTTTATGGCAGTTCCAGCTCATCACGATGAATATCGAGAAAAAAAAGTTTCTTGGTTACTGAAGGGTTCGTGAAGACAGTGAAGTTATGGGCATCAGTGTGTTGAAACGGAGGATTCAATTGCACCCCGGGAATTTCGTTTATTGAGCTCGGTGTGCTCCCTTCCGCTCATTCTTTATTCGCTCATCCGGGCCCGTTTGCACACCTCAGCATGCGGTTGTCACATCTCCGGACGTGTGCCGGCTGGCCCCGGCCCGGCTTACCGCGTTCCGGCAGCGGTCTTGACGGCCTTTGCAGAGCCGCGTGCTTCATGTACACGAAACGGCCGTCCCCGCGCTCATTTACCCACCGGGACCTGCCACCGCCCAGTCCTTCTCTCATCTCTTCCTCCAGATCCCTCACGTCGGTAGCTTCCGCCGGAGCAACCGAGGCTGCGCTTGCTCCCACCGCAGACGCTCCGGAGGTGTACGCGCCGCCCAAATCCGGCATTCTGTCGGTGTTACCTAAGAGCTGGGTACCGTACGCCGAGCTGGTGCGGCTCGACAAGCCGACAGGGTCGTACTACCTCTTCTTCCCGTGCGCGTTTTCCACCTTCATGGCCGCCGAGATGACGCTGCCGATGGCGACCCCGGCGAGTGTGTTCGGGACTACGCTGCTGTTTTTCTCTGGCGCCGTGATCATGCGCGGCGCTGGCTGCGCCATCAACGACCTGTGGGACCGCAACCTCGACCCGCAGGTGCGGCGCACCAAGTTCCGCCCGATCGCGCGCCGTGCCATCACCCCATTCAAGGGTGTCGCGTTCACCGGCGTGAACCTGCTGGCCGGCCTTGGCATCCTGCTGCAGTTCCCCACGCAGTGCCTGTACTACGGCATCCCCAGCCTGCTGCTCGTCACGGCGTACCCGCTGGCCAAGCGCATCACCTACTACCCGCAGTTCGTCCTCGGGCTCACGTTCTCGTGGGGCGCCATCATGGGATTTCCGGCTCTGGGCGTTGATCTGCTGGCCAACGGGGCAGCATTGACGGCCGCGAGCTGTCTCTATGCGTCCAATATCGCCTGGACGGTGCTGTACGATATGATTTACGCTCACATGGACATCAAGGACGATGCAAAGGCAGGAATCAAGAGCATCGCGCTCAAGCATGACGCCGACACCAAGCGGATCCTGTCCGGTCTTGCCGCTGTCCAGATCGGCCTGTTGGCGACTGCTGGTGCGGTGGTTGGAGCTGGCCCGGCGTTCTTCATCGGCAGCTGCGGCGGTGGTCTGGCAACACTGGCCATTATGATCAAGCGCGTCAACCTCAAGAGCGTCAAGGATTGTTGGTGGTGGTTCGTGAATGGCTGCTGGCTCACCGGTGGTGCTATCACGCTTGGTCTGGCGACCGACTACAGCCTGAAGTACGTCGCCTACGAAGAGCCGCAGTCGAACGAGGCCGTCAAGGCCGTGTAATTCTAGGGGCATTCATGTCCACACAAGTTTATAGACACAGCAAGTTCATAGATTCAGATAGAGTGTATCATCACAGAAATCGCCGTTGTAAGAATAGATAATCTATCCGAACACACATGGTGCCTTACGCTAAGGCGTTTATTTTTGGGTTCCCATCGTGACATGTCATGAGAACTTGGAGGAAGCTAAAAAGGCAAATTGATCATGGTATTTGCTCTTTTTTGATAGAGAGAGAGAGATCATGGTTCGACATTTGATCTTTATTTTTCTAGACCGTGTCTTCCATGACTTCCAGGGCCCTAACCTGTTATGCCAATGCAAGCAACCGTTGACTCCTCGAAAGAAAAAAAAAACTAGAAAAGAATCCCATCCATGGAAATTAAAAGAAAATGAAAACAAGAAGCGAGATTCGTATTTACGATCTGGGCTTCTCCTTCTTCTCCTTCCACAGAGCCATCAGACCGACGCCCGACACCTTAACGACCTTGAAACGGACACCGGGAATATCACCCTTGGCCTTGCCCTTGCGACCGAAACCGGCCAGGAGAACCTCGTCGTTCTCGTCAACGAAGTTCAAGCAACCGTCATTGGGGACTGTGTGGTACGACAGACGGAAAGTTAGTAGGGGTCTTTATAAGTTGAAGCACGGGACAAACGAGGAGCACCATTGCCATCATGGGTGCTCCCATAACCATCTGGGCAGAGTAAGCAGGAGCAGCTGCAGATGAACGTACCGAAAGCAGTGACCTTCTTGCTGTTCTTGATGAGCTGCACACGAACGCACTTCCGAATGGCCGAGTTAGGCTGCTTGGCCTCGACACCGATTTTCTCGAGAACAATGCCCTTGGCGTGGGACGAGCCTCCGAACGGCGACGACTTGAAGGCAGTGCCCAGAGCACGCTTCTTGTATCCAAGATCAGCCCACTTCTGATCCTTGCGGTTGGTCCGCAGTTTTCTGGCGGAGTTGAGACCACGAGCCATGATTGCTGAAGTTCGGAGAGAGAGCTGTTAGTTACACCGGTCTTGCACGGGATGAGGAACTGTGTGCGTTCGCTCGAAATGCGCTTTCGATGTCGTCGTTTGGACGGAATTCGCGTGGTTGGTGATTCGGTCGTTGGATATATCGTCTATGATGGATATTGCCCGTTCAAGATCGCCCAAGTCGGTGTGTCGTGCTTGAAGAAACAAAGAAGGCGTCGGCGTTTTAAGCGGCCAGATATCGCGGGAGTCGATGGAAAAACAAGGAGTTCAAACAGCAAAGGAATTCACCTACCAGATTATACACTGTCTTGCGGTGTATATGATGGACTGTGGAGGGTAAAAAGTGATGAGGTTGGAGATGGCAGAAGATTGTGAAGGGGAAAAAAGTTCATGAAGATTTGGGATGTATGGATTGAGTTGTCCCGCACTTTTTTGCAGTAGGGCGAAAAACCCTACCAAAATTCGACTGCGGCCTCAGGCACAATTTTGCTCATTTTGCAAAAACTCGAATGTGTGCCCGTGTGGGTCTGGCTGACTCAGCGCGGCCATAAGTGTGTGTACGTGTTATCTTATCTCCCCAAAATGGCTCCTTCGGACCACTGTGGAACCTGAACAGCATGAAGCTCCAACAAGCAGACGAACCACGCCGCCATTCTTATACACCTCACAGTTTGCCGGTTCATCGCCAGCACCGACCACTTTCTCTGCTCGTCGAGGCCCGGCCAAATATGTAGCAGCCATGACATCGCAAGCCAGAAACCTCCGCGGCAAGCAGCGCGACCCCCCGCCGTCTCTCTTCTTCCACCCGTCCGCCTCCGCCTCGCATGTGGCCCTCCCGAATCCCGGCCCGGGCGCGTCGTCCAGCCAGGCCAGCCTCCTCCTGCCCGGCGCCGGCATGCACGCCCGCAAGGGCTCGCTAGTGCCGACCAAGCCGCCGATGGCACCCCGCAGCATAACCGCCACCGGCGCCGTGCCCAGTGCCGTCCCCGCCAGCGCCTCGCGCGTCGTCGACCGCACCGACGTGCTCTGGGCCGAGATGCAGGCCACGCTGGAGGAGGTCGAGCTGTCGGCCACCGGCGGCACGCACGTGTTTGGCCCCGAGCACGACCGCAAGCTGGCCGAGCTGCGGGCGGCGCAGATTGCGCTGGCGCAGGCGTGGGCGCGCAGCGAGGCCGACGAGGTCATCGAGACCAACAGCGACGCGCTCAAAATTACCTCCAAAGACACCGCTGCCGGGGCAACGTCCGGCCCGGCTTCGACAGCCGGCGACGCCGCGGCCACAACCGGAGACACCCTCGGCGCGAAGCTCGAGGAGGAAACCGAGGTCGATATCCTGCTGGCGCGCAAACGCCGCGAGGCCAATGACCGCTACTTCCAGCTGGTTAGCCGTGGTGTTCTAGACGTTGTGGCCAAACTCGATGACGTTGCTGTTGCCATGAGTGCAGTGGAGCAAGACAGCCGTGACATTTGGGGAGACAGTGAGAGTGGAGCGGACACTACTACGTCAAAGTGAAATGTTTTTTGTACACCCATGGACTCTTCATCTTGGTGATTTGCTTTTTCTTTTTTTTTTCTTTTTGCATGGCACGGCGTTATAGGAATTGGAATACGGGAAATGGGGCCTTTTTGTATCTAATTTTGGCAGTTCAAGGCCTGAGTCTGTATGGATGGATCGCTCTAATGGCGAGGCGGCTTCGTACATGTGCATCCTTCAGCAGAAATGCAAGTATCCGTCATGCGTTATCTGGATTGGACTGTTCGGTGTGCCAAAGTGTGAAAAACTCAGTGATCACTCCGTAAACCCTATGCATGTCCGTCCCCTACGCAATAACTCTCCAGATAAATTGCAACAGCATGACCTCCAATAGTATGCCTCTAAACGGTATAACGACTTTACGGAGTTATGCTATTAACGCAGTCCTAGTCAGTCAGGAGTCATGCATTTAACCGATAAACACGCACCACTATTTTTAGCCCCAGACAATCGAACAAAGCACTGCCGATGTTTGACTCTGAGTCTTTGTCATCCAAACAGCCAAACTCTATTGGTCCCGTTTATACTTATTGACAAACCCTCGCCTCTCATCTTCTCTTCTCTTCCATCTCACCACATCTTCACATCAAACAGCCAAACTTTCCTGTCACGCCAGCGATATTTTCAAGGTACGTGTTGTCGCAGACTGTTTTCCCTTCCCTCTCCGTGAATCAGGCTGTGGTGTTTCTGGTGGACGTGGCCGAACGTGGGCGAAGCACGGCTTCCCCGCTATTTATAGTGGTGCCTGGTCCCCGTTTCCTGGCGGCGTATGATCGTGATAATGACGAGGCGGCTTTTGGTCGATGATCGTCGGTTACATGTTCCCGTCACTTTTCGCTTTGCGACCGCCCAGCTTGTTCTCTTCCATGACGCATTCTCTCGTCTATAACTAACAGTGGTCTCTGCTCGTTCTCCGCAACTTCTCCAGTCGATCTCATCTACTCACCCATATCCGCCCGATCTCGCATATATCCGTTTCCCCCAAAACCAAACTTCAACATGCGTCCCTTTGCCATTATCGCCGCTGTCCTCGCCGCCGCTGCTTCGGTTTCGGCTGTCAGCGTTGAGAAGTCGATTCTCGTCACCTACAAGAAGGAGGCGCCCAAGGTCGATTCGCTGGTGAACCAGGCCATCCACGCCGTCGAGAAGGCTGGTGGTCGCATCACCCACAAGTTCGATCTGATCAAGTACGCACGCAGTCTCTGTATTCTCTCACTCGTGTATAGCACACACTAACTAACGTTTTTCCTTCCACCAGGGGCTTTGCTGCCAAGGTTCCCGAGGACGTCCTGGAGGTCATCCAGGGCTTCGGAGGCGCCTGGGTCACCATCGAGGAGGACCAGCCGATGAGCATTTCGAACGGACGCGCGCGCAAGGACTAAATGCCGGAGTCCTCCGACACACCCCCTCGATGACGACGAATCTGATACCCTTTCCCGCACGATTTTCCTTTTTCTTCTTCTCTTTCCTTGCGTCTTCGATTTGATGATCTGGTGAAACTGCGGTCGACTAGCATCTCGGCTTTCATCTCGCGGAGATACGACAGCACATATAACCACTCAAAAATGTACAAAAACACTACAGGACGACGGAATGGACTGGGGCCGTTCCGTCTCCGGATTTCGGCATCTTGACTTGCCCCCGAGGTTCTGGTACCAACGCCGGTTGTTCATCCGTCCGGGAGTGTCGACAACGCCTACTGGGGCCCGGTCATTTTTCAACCTGGTTCCTCAAGGTCGACTGTTGTTTCATCCCTGGTGGAAGGCCGATCGGCGAGTTGCGTACCGTGTGGTAGGCCCCATGGAGTATGGAGTCTTTATCTTTCCGGTCTGTTTTTACAGTTTTCATGGCTCAAGATGGCCTTTTCCTTTTCTTTACAAGAGCCAAAACGTGGAGGACGACAAGTTGATATGACGACTTGAGCCCCGGTTTTGTTTCTCGGATCCGAAAGTCAGTTGCGTCTCGACTCGCGGTATGCTGCGGTTTTCCTCTTCGTGCATTTCGTTTCCTACATAGTCTATAGCATTTACTGGGGACCGCTTGCTTTAATCAAAGTCATCTTTATTACATGGTTAATCTGGGAGTATGCATTTGTTCGTTTGTGATTATATGCAGCAATCGGCCGTGCCGCAATATGCCCGCCTGAAATATCTTCGTCAATAGCAGGGCTATTCACGCCTGTGGCTCGGCGTTGGAGATCCGTAAAGAACAGGCCAGAATGAATACACGTGAAGTCCAGAGACAGCCGGCCGGAGAAGCGCCAGGAACTAGTTCTTCGTGGTCGTTGTTTGAAGACTGGCTTCAATACCATAGCCAACACCGGTGCAAATCCAGCAGATTAAGAACGACACTACAGGTTCTCCACTAGAGTCTCGGAGTGAAACCCAAGTTTGTATCCAAGTCACGTGCACTCTCCCACTCTCTTACGGCTGCCATCAGGTGCCCATACAAATGAGCTCCGGGGGTCTTTTTTCACCCACCTCGATCTTCATGTGTTCATCTCACAGATTCGGGGACGATAGCTTTTGACTTTGTGTCTTCTTTTTTCCCTTCCCCATCTCCCAAGTCGCTATGAAACCGTCCGCCGATATTTTTGCCTGGGCCGTTCTCTCGCACTGATTTGCTGGTGGAAACGATCGACATTAAGCCGCCGCGTTTGCATAAGCCGGTGCAGGAAAATGCGCCGTATCACGAAACAACTAAAAGCCCCCTCAGCAAAAGCTCCTGAAAATACCTGAAGCCCGTCCTAAAATCGCCTTTGAGCCGCCTGTAAGACGACGGAAGTTGTGGTAGTTGGAACTCGAGAGAGTCGATCTTCTTCTTATTTCCTCTGTCTCATTCGTGTCGCTTCTTTTTCTCATTCCTTCGATTCTGCTTCCCGGCTTCTTCTGTCTCGGTCCTTAACTACCAGTACACCACGTTCGGCTTCAGCTCCGCGTATAGCTTTTGGTCGACTCTTGACACCCTTGACTCTCGTTGCATTCGAATCTTCACGCCACTATAAGCCAGCTGTGCCCAATACTCAAGCCATCACTCTCCGTGTTCTCGTATTCTCTCCCTCACCTCTAGTCCACCATGCCGACCAAGCCTAGATCATCAGATACCCTAATAAAATGGGTGAGCCAGCCCTTCTGTTCCGCCGGTTAGCTGCATATCGCAGCTGTGTTCTCCCGAGATTGCAAGTACTGACTGTTCCGGCTTCCTGTCTGCCAGGTCAACTACGGGTTCCCCATCAACCCGCCCATACAAACGCTGGACGACCTTTCCGACGGCATCGTGCTCTCCCAAATCCTGCAGGACCTCGACCCGACCTACAACGCCTCCGACATCGAGATCAACGCCACAGCTTCGTCAAAATGGCTGACCAAAAAACGCAACCTGCAGGCCGTCTACCGTGGCTTGTTCAAGTACATCCACCGGGAATGCCCCGAGCTCGACCATCTGTCCCGGAGCTTGGACTTCCGATCGATCGCCGAAAACTTCGATACCGACGGAATCCGAAAAGTATGTTCTGTGACATCTGGAGGGGGGTTCATGTCTCACTTGACTGGGAGCTCCACTAACCGTCGTCTCTTGCTGCCATGTAGCTTCTTAGTGTGATCATGGCTGCCGCCTTCCTCGGTCCGGACCCCGGAAAGTATGTTGCCAGACTGCAGGAGCCGGGCCGGTTCGACCAGACCACCATGCTGGAAATCCAACAAATCATCATGGCCCAGGACGCCGAGGCGAAGCGCGCTGCGGAAGATGCCGACGCCGAGGACGTAATCGACCACGCTCTGGAAGCCCGCGATTCGGCCCTGGCCTTCGAAGAAGAACGGGTGACCCTGATAAACCAGCTCGAGCACGCGAAGAAGTCCCACGCCGACACCATAACCCGGCTCGAACACCTGCAGGACAGCTACGAGGCTCTCAAGCACGAAGAGTCCAAGCTGCAGAAAGAGCTGGAGGTGCTGCGCAAGATCACGCAGGACGGAGCGTCGGACTCGCAGATCATCAAGGCGCTGGAAGACAAGCTCAAGGAGCAGGACGAGCTGATTGCCAACCAGGAGGCCCAGGCCGAGGATGACCGCACAACCAAGGCCCGGCTAACCAAGGAGGTGGCGCTTCTCAAGCAGAAGAGCGACCAGCTCGAGAAGCTCGACGACGAGCTGAAGGAGCTGCGGTACAAGAACGAAGAACTGTCCCGCAAGGCGAACGCGGCGGAACGCTACAAGCAGAAGCTGGAAACACAGCAGCACCTCGTACGGGATGTGCAGAACCTGCAGTTCGAGAAAGATCAGCTGCAGGAGGGGCTTCGGGACTACGACCGCCTGCAGCTCAAGAACCAGGCGCTGGAGAAGACGCTGGCGGAAGTCCGCCGGCTACACGCATCGGCTGAAGGCGAAGTGTATGAGCTCACCACGCAGAAGCAAGTGCTGGAGGAGGACATCCGGACGCTACAGCACCAGCTGGCTCTCATGGAGGAGCGCCGCAACCACGACGAGAGATTCATCGTCGAGCTGCAAGACCAGGTGCACGGCGGCGCGCTGCCGGAGGCCGGGGTGACGAACGTGGCGGGCCAGGTGCTGACCAACCTCGATGGCGGAGCCGCCAGTCTTGAGGACGAGCTCGAGGGCAAGACGGTGGCGGCCAGCAGCACGGTGACGAGTCCGACGGGGCCGGCCGGGTCAGCCGCCAGCATGGCGATGGAGCTGTCGCGACTCAAGACAGAGAACAACCTGCTGCGGAAGGGGCTCGGTGTGTCGGGCGAAGTGGCGCGGCTCCGCGAGGAGCTGGAGGATGAGAGACGCAAGCATAAGCGGCTGCGCGAGCTGCATGACGACGTGCTGGTCAAGTCGGTGCAGACGCAGGAGGAGCTGGATGTACTGATGGACAAGGTGTCCAAGGACGGGTAAGTCACGTCTCCTCTCTCTTCTTTCCCACCCACCGCGGGAATATCCCAGAGCTGAAGAGTCCATACTGACGAACCCCTAATCACATGCGGTGTCGAGCAGCGACGAGGCCATCCTGCACGTAGCCGAGAAACTCAAAGCCAGTGCGCGCGAGCTCGAATCCGAGAAGCAAAGGTCCGAAGACCTCTCAACACAGCTCTCCGACCGCCAACGCGACCTGCTCAGCGCCCAAGCCGACCTCTCGGCGGTGTCCAAGGACAGTCTCGCCGGGCTGGACGAGATCAAGGCGACCGAGAACCTGATCTCCGGGTCGCTCCGCGAAGAGCTCGAGTCGCTGCGCGCGCGCTACCAGAACTCGACGGACGACCTCGAGCACCACCGCACACAGCTGATCGAAGCGCTGCTCTCGAAAGACCGCTACCGCAAGGAGAACGAGGAGCTGCGCGCCGGCGGGGCCACGTCGGATGGCGCGGCCGGCGGCGCGAAGAGCCCGGCCGGCGAGGACGCGCCGACGTCCGAGGCCATGCGCAAGGCCAACGAGAAGATCGAGAAGCTGCGCGACCGGCTCAAGCAGCGGCAGACGCAGCTCGAGAGGGCCGAGCTCGAGAAGCACGAGCTGCAGCGCAAGCTCAAGTTCGCGCAGGAGGGCGGCGCCGTCGCCGCGCTCAAGGCGCAGACCGACCAGACCATCCGCAACCTGCAGCGCGAGAACTCGCTGATTGCCACCGCCTGGTACGATATCACGAGCCGCCTGCAGAGCAACCATGTGGTGCTGCAGCGCCGGCACGATACGCCGCGCAGTTGGTTGAATAAGCAGCGGCAGATGGTTAATTGTAAGTGGTCGCTGGTGGTGATAGCTACGTGAGGTCTGGTGAACTGACTATTTTGTAAAACTTAGCTACTCCGCGCCGGTGATTTCTCGTCCTCCATCAGGCTCCCTGATATCTCAACACAGATATCAGCATCATACACCCACACACAATCACCACGGCACCATCTCACACCTCACACTGACACCACACTACCCCATTTCCTTTGTCCCCTGTTTTTTTTTTGCGCGCGCATGTTTCCGGAGGTCGGTGAACGGTCCCTGTCTTTCTCTCATCTCCTTCCATTTTATCTGTATCTGCGTTGGTCTCTTAGATTCTCTTTTCTTTTCATCCATTTGTCGGTCGTCGTTCTCCTTTTTTTTTCGCGTTTCCCCCTCTGAAATACCCCCGCCTTTGCTAGATATCTCAACTGTACATAGCATGGAGAATGAAAGAAGACTTCCAACATTCATGTTACTACTGTTGCTTCCTGTGGTCCAGACCTATGTGTATGTGTGGTGTACACGCCTCTCTTCTTGATATCACGACCACGAGGAAGTCAAAGCGGGATATAACACAGAAGCCAGACACAGCAGAGACAGAGTTCACGATCCAGAGAGACAGACGCAGTACCAGACGTCACGCCCAACAAGCCTCACAGTGAGTGCATGACCACATATAAAAGAGAACTGAATTCACAAGCTCAACACCAAGCATATATATACATCTTGATTCCCAATCCCACACCCTCTCTCTCGCCCTGCTTGATTTCCTCTGCCCTTCAAAGGTGAGAGAAAAAGAAGTTCCCGCCGGGGTTTCAGATAAATCCACACTGTAGCTAACGTACATCGCATGAACGAACAGAAAAGAAAAGAAGAAAAAGCACAAAAAGTTTGGACACCGGATATAACTTTCACAGCCCATTTCTCCACAAGAAACAGAAATGCCAACAAACGAAACCCTCAGAACAACCAGTAGGTCGCGGAATGATTTTTGCATTAGGAAGAATAGTGCGCAGATGGCATGTTAGGGTAGGAGGAAGACGGGTTTTCTTTTTACGTTTTGAAGCGAGAGAAAAGGGGGAAGAGTGGGTTAAAGGGGGTCGGGATAATAAAGAGAATCGTTTTTGTCAATTAAGAACTGCCATTTCACTCGTCGCCTTCGTGTTTTCAGATAGAATCGGGTCGCATTGTTCGGCCGTGTCAAGTTGTCCTAGAGTCCGGACGAGAAAGCTCGGGGGAGGTCACGGCTAAACACCGTTCACGCGTCCTCTATTTCAAGCCGAGCTTGCCGAGGATGCCGGACTGCTTGCGCGAGTCGAACACGGTCAGGATATCGGCCCACACGTCCGACGGCGGCTTGCTGGCGTCAATGGGCGACCAGATGCCGGTGGTCTTGTAGTATCCCACCACCGGCGCGGTCTGCTTGTGGTAGGTAGCCAGGCGCTTCTGCAGGGCGGCGGCGTTGTCGTCGCTGCGCTGCACCAGAGGCTCGCCGGTCACGTCGTCGGTCATGGGCGACTTGGGCGGGTTGAAGAGGCTGTGGTAGGTACGGCCCGAGGCAGGGTGAATCAGACGGCCGGTGATGCGGGCCACCAGCAGCGAGTCGTCGATCTGGAACTCGATGGCGTGTTGCAGCTTCTGGTTGCGCTGCTCCAGCATCTGGTCGAGGCGCTCGGCCTGCACAACGGTGCGCGGGAAGCCGTCGAGGATGAATCTAGAGAAAGCAGGGCGCAACGTGGGCGCAAAAGTTAGTTTTGCCACTTCCCCCGAGTTTAAAAAAATGCGGGTGTTGTATAGTGTGGGTGTTTGCATGGTGGTGGTGGTTTTGCGGAAATAGCGCGTACCCTCCCTTGCACTCCTGGTTGTTCTCCAGCTCGTTCTTGATCATGCCAATGACAATGTCGTCACTGACCAGGCCGCCAGCCTCCATGATCTTCTTCGCTTCGCGACCGAGGGGAGTCTTCTTCTGGACTTGAGACCGGAGCATGTCACCGGTGGCCTAGAAAAGCGAGGGAAAGATACATTGCGACGGTTAGCACGGGGAAATGGTGGCAATGGAGGAGAAAATTTGAAAAATCCAGGCATTGGCTCCTGAATAGCCCATAAAACACAAAAAGATCATCGCGGGATTTTACATACCAAAAGGCAGCAGTTGTACTTGTCCTTGATCTTGGGTCCCTGGGTTCCCTTGCCTGTTACATTAAGCACGCAACACATGTCGCGAAACGGGTCAGCAAGGGTGCATTCCGAGGCTCAGACACAAGCTCATCGCGGATCGGAAGCAGTCGGTACAGCCGCCATTGCACCCGGCAACCGCAGCTTCACGGCCGGAGAACACTTACCGGCTCCGGGCGGGCCGATCAGAATCATGCGGATTCCATCGGTGGTGGTAGGACCGTGGAGACGCTCTTCCAGGGCCTTGAGGCGCGAATCAAAAGATCCAATGACCTCTTTCAAGCGCTTGATCTCGTCGTCGGCGATGCCCATTGTGAAGAGGTGAAAAAGAGAGAAGTGAGGAGTGTGAAGAGATGGGAAGAGAATCGGAAGGAAGAAAAAGCCCTCGATGTGGTTTTTTTTTCTTTCCAATGAGGTGTTGTTGGTGGATGGAAGCTAGCCGAGGAAGCAAAAAAGGCAAACCCGGATTTAGCTGGTAGATGGCAAAATATACACACGCACTATGGCAGTAGAGATGACGTCTAGAACGAAGATGATCTAGATGGCAAGAGATGAGATCAAGCAGAATTGCCTCGTAGGATTATAGAGCACGAAGGAAGAAAGGATAAAAAAAGAAGAGAGAGAAAGAGAGAGAAACGAGAAGGAGAAAAAAGCCGGGAAAAAATAGCAGGTAATAATAGCAACATAAAAAAGCCTGGAGAGAGACACTATAATTTCACATTTCTTCCCTACAGAATGTGACCTCTGGCAGCTTTGGCCAGCTGGCAGCAGAGCCGCAGTCCAAGCTCCCTATTGGCTGCAGCGGTGGATTTGTGGGCCGAGTTCACGCTGGCAGCTGGCAGACTGTCGGATATTCTCCGGATCAATTGGGCTTCCATTCTCCCGTCTGGCTCCAGTTCCGGTCCGACGGCTACAACTACAGCACGCGATACAAGGATGGTGGACGCAGGAGACATGGCAGATGATATTGCAGATAGAGTGGGTTTGGCTGCTGGGACTGATACTACTTGCAGCTTCGCCAGTATCGGAGCGTGGTGGCGGGAGGTTGGGTGCTCCATTCAGCCGTCCGTGATGGAGCGAGACGGTGGATGAAGAGAAGAACAGAACAGCAGAGAACAGCAACGAAGATTCCCCCTCCATCTTCCAATTGTGCGTTCCTGCGCTAGGGAAGAATGCGTGACGGCATAGGGGGAAACCCGGCCCTTTTTACCCCAGACTGGACGTGTGTGTGTGTCTGCGGTGTGTCTGGGGAAGTTTGGGTGGGAAATGGCACTCTCGCAGTTCGGGGGGGATAATCGGGACCAAAGCGAGAGCCAGACGCCAGTAAACCAAAAACCACATGTCGCCGAATTCGCAGCCGTCAATTTCACGATCCGGCGTTTGTTGCGGCGTGTTTCGCATGTCTTGCGCGTTGCCCCGGACACATGAGAGCAACCCGGGGCCAGATTCCGATGTCGCCCGTGTGTAGCGCGTGCACGTGCGGCGGTCCACGTGACCGACTCTGCTTTCTGCTTTACTATTTAGCACACCCGCCCCGCTATTTGCGCCGCCGTCTCTGATTGGACGAGCTACAGCTAAAGGCAGCCAGCATACGACAGCCCGCCAAAGAAAATCGACATCACCAAAAAGCAGTGCAAGCAACCTCCAACAAACAAACAAACACCCACCACAGCTTCACTTTCCCACTCCTTTTCCGAACCTCAACAACACCGTTTTTTCTTCTCCTTCTTGATCTCCAGTTCGTTTGGTCCCCATCTGAACTCCCGCCGTATTACTCATCCGGCTCTTCTCTGCTGGACCGTCACCCTTCCTCTCGATCTCCTGCGTCCCCTCCCCGCGATTGAAGCTCCTCCCACCCACTCATTCACTCACCCAAGACACCCACACTCAAACTCTCTCGATTCTCTTCCGCCATGCCCACCACAACCGCCGAAACCCTCTCGCTGGTGACGAGAAACGTGTCGGTGGCGCCGCTGGTGCTGCTTTCAGTGGTCGACCACTACAACCGCACAGTAGTTAAGGGATCGAAGCGGCGTGTGGTTGGCGTGCTGCTGGGCCAGAACCACGATGGCAAGAATGTGCGGGTATCAAACAGCTTTGCCGGTACGTACAGGTCGTCCCTCTTTCTGCCGTCCATGTTGTGGAGGCTCGTTGCCCCCCCCTGCGTTAGGGTTCCCATGCTAACTAACCTCCTCGTTGTTCTGCTTGCCAGTTCCCTTTGAGGAGGACGAGAAGAACCCGTCGGTGTGGTTCCTCGACCACAACTTCGTCGAGTCGATGAACGAAATGTTCAAGAAGATCAATGCGCGGGAAAAGTTGATAGGCTGGTACCACTCGGGCCCCAAGCTTCGGGCTTCGGATCTGGAGAT
Organism: Knoxdaviesia capensis; assembly: GCA_001510575.1. NCBI lineage: Eukaryota > Fungi > Ascomycota > Sordariomycetes > Microascales > Gondwanamycetaceae > Knoxdaviesia > Knoxdaviesia capensis. Next base: position 157,987 of record LNGK01000009.1, on the reverse strand, counting down.
CAACGAGCTGTTCAAGCGCTACACGCCCCACCCGCTCCTCGTGATTATCGATGTGCAGCCGAAGGAGGCTGGTGTGCCGACCGATGCGTACTTTGCCGTTGAGGAGATCAAGGATGTAAGTTGCACCGGCCTGTGGGCTGTTGTCTATGTATCCGGTTTTCTGTCCTGTATGTTACAGCTACTAACCCACCCTCTCTCTCTCTCTCTCTCTCCTCCCCGCAGGACGGCACCACCACGTCGAGAACATTCGTCCACACGCCCTCCCTGATCGAAGCCGAGGAGGCCGAAGCCATCGGCGTCGAGCACCTGCTGCGCGACATCCGCGACGTGGCGGTCGGCACGCTGTCGACGCGGCTGACCAACCAGCTGCAATCACTACAGGGCCTGCACCTGCGGCTGCGCGACATTGGCGCGTACCTGCAAAAGGTGCTGGACGGCGAGCTGCCGGTCAACCACGCCATCCTGGGCAACCTTCAGGACGTGTTCAACCTGCTGCCGAACCTGGCGTCGCCGCGCGCCAGCGGCAAGACCGCCGCCGGCGACCTGTCGTACGCCATGAGCGTCAAGACCAACGACCAGCTGATGGCCATCTACCTCAGCAGCCTGATCCGCGCCATCACCGCCTTCCACGACCTGATCGACAACAAAATCCAGAACCGCCAGCACCAGGAGGAGAAGGAGGCCAAGAAGGACGAGGCCGACGCCGCGGCGGCGGCGGCTCCCGGCGGGGCCGACGGCGCCAAGGAGGCGAAGAAGGACGGCCCGAACGGCACGGGCGAGGCGCCGGAGAAGGACGCGGAGAAGGAGAAGGAGAAGGAGAAGAAGAAGTGAGGCGGCCGCCGCCGGTCCTAGCCTAGCATAGATGCTTATAACCGGCTGCGTCCGAGTGTATCCTATCGTGGTCATTATGAATGTAACGGGATGGGATTCAATGCAATGTGCGGAAGTGTTTCTTCTTGTAGTATCGCCGTGATGCAGGAGGTTGCTCGTCATGCTCTCCTGAAGTGCCACCACGTACGTAGGTGTCCTTGAGGGGGGGCTTTTTTGTGATGTTTCTTATGAAATGTGGTGAGAGCATCGTCGACGAGAATCATGGCCCGGACGAAAAGAATACGACCTGGTTTGCTCAAGAAATAGAACATGGTTTCTCCTCCTTGAAGGTACTTAGTGCTTGAGAAAAGGTTGGTTTCACGACATCAGATGAGCAGTTCAACTTAGAGGACTTCTCAATTGTAATGCGTTGCTATGCTCCTAGGGGGTATCAAATAACCGTACAAGAAACCCGGGAAAAGAATCCATCCAACCCACGAAAACTCCGAATGCAAAGAAAGCCCGTACAACCCATCAAAACTCCGTCCATGGTGTATCGATCGTATCTCCGCAATGCACGCAACAGGCAAAGAAGAGAAACCGGCCCCTCTTCACAGCTCGGCCTCGATGCCGACAAGCATGTCGTCGGGCAGGCCGATGTGCGTGACAAAGCTGCGGGCAGTTGGCCAGTGCTCGGCCAGCACGCACGCCAGCAGGTGCTTGCAGCACGGAACGCGGCCGCCGAACGCCGCAGCCCCGCGGGAGAAGCCGCCGAACACCCACGCACCGGGGGCGTGCTGGTCGTCCTCGGGAGCCGGCGGCGGCGCCGGCGCCGGCGCCACCGGGGGCGCGATGGCCTCGTCCTGGGTGGCCACGAAGAGCTCGTAGCTGAAGGCCGCGCAGTTGCACGACCAGCCACGCAGCATGACGTGACGCGAGTTGCGGCGCGGGCCCGGCAAGCCCGACCGCACCAGGTACATGGCCAGCGGCGGCGCGGCGCCCGGGTCGCCGGTGGCCGGCGCGTCGGCGCGGTACAGGCGCACCACGGCGCCCTCGGTGTCGAGGAGGCCGAGGGCGGGGAGCAGCAGCGGGCTCACCAGCACGTGCAGCGCGCCGAGGAGGGCCTCGTGGTAGGGGTGCAGGACCAGCTTGCGCTCCGGCGGTCCGGGAGGCTGGGGGAAGAGATCATCGGTGTTGTGCAGACCGTTGATGATGTCCGTCACCAGTTCGCGGTTGGTCACAAGTTGGGCGGCCATCGTGTCGGCGGTGGATGGTCAATGAGGTGGGGCGTGGTGGCAGAGAAACAAAGTTGTGATGGAGAGTAAATACAGGAGGAAGTTTGGTTTGGCGTTGGGAAAAATATTTGCTGCCCTTTTGTTTGGTCTGATAAACGAGTTCCAGCTAAAGATAATCAAACAATTTATATATCAAAACATCCAAGATAACCCTAACCCTATAGAATGTGTGTTCTCTCCAACGACAAAGCCAGATGAGCTTAGAGGTTATAGCAGTACTACGACACTACGGAATGTTTTCAGGGGATAAAGAACGGGTGTTAATCTTCACTAGGCTATAAAATACGGGACTGACTCAGGACTCAAAGGCTGTATGTAACTCACATCAATATCCGGGCACACCGTATACATGGGTGAGCTGTCGGACGGCATGGGCTGACCTCCTGTGCAAACCCTTTTTCTCTCTTTCGTATTTGCGACTTCTGCTCCTTACGGCGGTGCAGATTCAACCAGTGTTGATACACATTGTGATGTGAGAAGCTCTTCGTCGTTGGAGATTGCGGGCTCTGCACGGCTGATGCACGGGAAAAAAGAGGCAGCACACGATAGAAGGCCGAGTTTGGTGATGAGAGGGAGTCTCGGTCTGACTTGACTGTCTCTGCGGTAGAATCACCACGTCACGTGAGAGAGGAGACACAGCGGCAGAGGGCTAGGTATAGATACTCGGCGAATGTCCCGTCGTTTAAAGAGCAAGTTCCAAGTAGTCTCGCCATCTCAGCACCCACCTTCAACTCAGACACTCTTGTTCTATCACAGACAGACCCATTCCCTCAATATGAAGCTCTTGCGACCCCGATCCGTCGTCACTCGACTGCTTCATGCAGGTCGGGCTGTCCTGGAGAGTAGAAGCACCTGGACCAGGCACAGGTGAATAAATAGAGATTTTACTTTGTTTTGCTTTTGGTGGCTAGAATACACAGGATGTGATATACATGATGGATAGGAGAGTGTAAATATGGGCCTGCTGATGCTCATATGTAGCTTGAGTATCCCCTCTGCAGAATGAGAGAGTGACTGCCGAGAAGAGTGGGGGGGGAGGTGTAGATATAAGAGAGAAAAACGAAAACAAAATGCCAATACAGGCCGCAAGATTCTCATCTACTTTTCTTCCGTCGACTTCCCCTGGGTCACGTCCGTCGCCCACTCCACCGGCGTCTGCAGCAGCTCGACCAGCCGCGCCTCCCGACTGCCCGGCTCGGGCTCGTGCATGTACTGCCAGCTCGCGGTCAGCGGCAGGGTCATCAGGATGCTCTCAATGCGCGCGCCGGGGGTGTGCAGGCCGAAGGCCGTGCCGCGGTCGTGCACCAGGTTGAACTCGACGTAGCGGCCGCGGCGGATCTGCTGCCACTGCTTCTCGGCGTCGGTGGCGGCCATGTCCTTGCGCCGCTCGATGATCGGCACGTACGACGGCAGGAAGGCGCGCAGGCAGTCCTGGACGAAGGCGAAGGTGTGCTCGCGCGGCGCCACCGACGCGTCCAGGTCGTCGAAGAAGATGCCGCCCAGGCCGCGCCGCTCGCCGCGGTGCTTGTTCTGGAAGTAGTCGTCGCACCACGCCTTGTAGCGCGGGTAGTAGGCCGGGTCGTGGCGGTCGCACGCGGCCTTGATGGTGTTGTGGAAGTGCACGGCGTCGTCGTCGAACACGTAGGCCGGCGTCAGGTCGGTGCCGCCGCCGAACCACCACGAGTTGGTGGTGCCGGCGGCGTCGAAGGTCTCGAAGTAGCGGTAGTTGAGGTGCACGGTCGGCGCCATGGGGTTGCGCGGGTGCAGCACCATGCTCAGGCCGGCCACGAAGAAGTCCAGCGGCGCGACGGCGGTGGCGGCGCTCAGGCTCTTGTGGTTGGCGCGCATGCGCTGGATGGCCGGCTGCTGCAGCGTGCCGTACACCACCGACACGGCCACGCCGGCCTTTTCGAACACGGAGCTGTCTTGCAGCACGCACGTGATGCCGCCGCCGCCGCCGTCGGCGCGCGACCACACGTCGCGGCGGAACGGCTGGCCGTCGATGCGCTCCAGCTCGGCCACGATCTCGTTCTGCTGGTCCTTGACGAACTTTTCCATGCGCAGCCGCATCGGCGAGGCGTCGGTCACGGGGCCGGCGCTCAGGAGCTCGGCGTCGCGCTGGAGCATCGACGCTCCGGCCGGGGCGGGCGCGGCGGAGTCAGCCATGGTTGGTTGGGCTGTGGCTTCAAGGTGCCGGGTTGGTTGGTGGATATGAAATTGATTCTGGAGGAATTCAAAAGACGTGAAGTCGAGAATCGAGGATGTTTGCGGGATAAAACGCCGGACAGATATCTTCGAGAACGACAAGAGAAGAAGTGCCGGAGGGGGAAGTGGGGGGAGCAAACACAGCAACAGAAGCTGCAGTCGAAGAATCAAGGGTTTCACTACAGGTGGGCCCAGTGCAAAAGTCGAAGAGGGTCAAACAACTGGTCAAGAAAGCTTATGGAAGGCTTTTTTTGAAAGTTTTATTTTTGTTTTTTACAGGATCTGTCTTTTTTATATATTTACTTTTATCCAGATATAGCACCCAACGCGCGACGCCAAAATGACGTCGAAACCGGGAGGTGTTCTAGAGGAGTGTTCTGGAAGCCGCACTTTTGGAGGAAAGAAGCGCTTTGGATGGAACGATCATCATGTGTGGATCAGTCGATGTTGCGGAATGAGGAAGGAAGGAACGAGGGAGAGCGGATGGGGAAGTTGCAGCTCTCTTCTCTCCTTCTCCGACTGCCACCCCGTTATGGCCATAACCCCGGTAAGGCTTCATTCCACCATCCATTGGGAGAGTCGGGAAGCTTGACTTTCAGCCGCCCTCACTCGGCGTTTGCTGGGTGTTCGTTCCTGCATGATATGCAGATAGCGATGACTGTGCTCGGGGCAGGATTCTGGTTAAGCTGTGCGTTTGGCTGTCTGTAGCCCACAGCTCCAGGGCGGTTTCTGCCTGGAATAAACGACACAGCTGGGTGCCGCAGTCACGGGATCCCTGTGCGGCAGCTCTTCACCGGCCAGATCTGCCACTCCAAACGCCGTGCCACCTGGCCGCAGCTGGCCGTCACTTTGGCCCTTTGGCGTCGTCGGTTCCGTAACAGGCAAGAGACCAAAAGCCTCTCCCCCGCTTTCAGCAAATCCACAGCCAGCAATTGGCTGCCGAACTGATCCAGATGTTTGCATACACCCCAGAACCCTAACACAACGAACGAACCAAAAAACACCCCCCCAGGCTGCCTGCAAAGCTTCAGGTTCGCGAAGGCGGTGAAGACGCCAGACATTACGAGGGACGAGGCCGAAGAAGAAGAAGAACACCGCCAATTCACGTGGTGCACGTACTCCTGGAGCATCAAGAACGTGCACCCGCAATGCTTTACCAACATGTGTAGTCCGCAGACCAGTAAGTACATGTGCACAAGTTCCTGTACATCCTCAGGCGTGACTTGTGCCTGCACCTGACAACAGCTGAAGCCAGCCGGAGCGGCAGGCAGCCTGTAACAGGAAAGCCGCAGCCACTGCACTCAGGCAAGCGCAGCCTGCCTTGCGTGGGAAGGAGGGGGATGACTAGCGGCCAGCCATGTACCTGGTACTTTGACTCACGCAGCCCCGGCGCCCGTGTGACAGCCAGACCGTCACTGCACACACAGGCGGTCCAGGTACCGCTGACATACGTAAACTTTCATGCCTTGAACTTTGGGGATTTCACTCGCTCTTTCTCTCTTTGTCAGGCTTCGATCGCCTTCCTTCTCTGCTTTTCCTTCCCTCCTCCCAAAAGTCCATCTTCTTCTTCCCTTCTCTTTTTTTCTTCTTCTCTCTTCTTTTCTTTTCCTCCCAACCCTGGATTTTTATCATCATCTTCAGTTTCTCTCCCACTTCATCCCTTTCCGTCGCTTCTTATTCCTATCGACTCCTTTTTTCTCTTCTTCACCGCGTCACCGCCTGAACCCGTCTTTTTCTTTTTCCTTTACCCGCCCAACTTACCAAAACTCTCACCATGCGTGTCAGATTCAAGGACGAGCACCCGTTCGACAAGCGGAAGGCCGAGGCCGAGCGCATCCGCCAGAAATATGGTGATCGCATTCCTGTACGTTGAGAGCCTCCGTTTCCACTTCTGCGTCGTCATCCTTGAGGAGGGGAAAGCTGAAAAGGCGGGGGGCATCGTATCGCATCATCAGGTGGCTAGCGATAAAGCTTTATAAGCTTCGTCCGTGGTTGATGTGATTACTTCTGCCTGTGCTACCCCGCCACTCCGTGATTACTATCACCAACGCCGGTTTGCTCCGTCAGCGTCTGCCGTAACCGTTGATTCCGAGCTGGCGATGGTGATGGTGATGCTTCCGGCAGCTTCACTTTTTTTTGGTCTTGCTTTTTGCTTGTCGCTCTGGACGCCCCGGTTACTAACTCCGCCTCTCTTTGCCTCCCCCCCTGCACAGGTGATTTGCGAGAAGGTTGAACGGTCGGAAATCCCCACTATCGACAAGAAGAAGTACCTCGTGCCCGCCGATCTCACCGTCGGTCAGTTCGTCTATGTGATTCGCAAGCGCATCAAGCTGTCCCCCGAAAAGGCCATTTTCCTCTTCATCGACGGAGTGCTACCACCGACCGCGTCGCTGATGTCGACCATCTACGAGGAGCACAAGGATCCTGATGGGTATGTCCTCTGCACACTCTACAGTCGCCGGTCCTTTTCGCGCCCTCTTCGCGCGCAGCCGCAATTTTTATCTGCCGAACCTTTTGCTAACAAAACCCCGTCTTGCTCTCTTCCTAGATTCCTGTACATCACCTACTCCGGAGAGAACACTTTCGGTGCCGACGAGTCCGCCTAAACACCCGGTCCACGACGGTGTTTTCCTTTGCTTGGGGGCCTTTCGCGTTATGATCCCGTTATTGTCTCGTTCCAAGCTAATGTGACTCTGGCATCAACCTGTTTTCTTTTTGTCTTTTGGGTTTCGCCCTCTCCTCCGTCGCTCCAGCCCGCCCCGCCTCTCTGCTCGACATCCCCTGTTTTACCAGCTGCTTCGATGCGTGAACTTTGTCGACATGGGGAACACCACCTCAAGACACGAGATCCTGTGAGACGCCAATGAGGATTCCCACAGAGTGGGCGAACTGAGGGAGGCGACAGAGACGGAGGGAGGGCTTCGAGGCGTTTTTTTTTTCAAGTCAACTTGTTCTTTTGGTGTCTCGCTATTTCTTTTTCTCTCTTTGCTCCTGTATGTCCTTTTTATTCTTTCCATCATGTCATCTGGGCATCTCCTCTTTTCTCTCTCTTCTCATTCCGTCGGTTACTCTCGCTCGTTTGTGTCTAGTATCGAACTCTCTTCTTTCCTGGTTGTTTAGTCGGCGTGAGACGGGAGGAACAGGCGAAGAAGGCGGGGAAAGTCAACCAATTTCCTCCAGGCTGAATCCAAGAATGCATGCAGTTCACTTAGCCTTTTCCTTTTCATGTGATGTGATTGATGTTCGTGTGTGTAGTATATTACTGCGTATGCATATCTCGACCAGTGTGTTCCCGGTAGCTTTGTGTGCCGTTCATGCACGGGCACACTCACAAATACAACGTAGACAAACCCGACCATCACCGGCACTGAACCAACCTCCTTTCTCCACCCTCTTCGGCCAGTGACCCCTACAGTCCGCCGTTGTGTCTTAGATGCAGTACGGGCTCTGGTTGTCCGAGTTGAAGTAGCACGTCGTCTTCGGCGGGCAGTCTCCGGCGTACTAGCAAGAAAACAGAGAGTGACGCGGGGTCAAAGTTTAGTTCAAGGGCCATGCTCACGTTTGTGTGTTTGTCTCTGCGTTCCAGGTGTGTGTGAAGGTTCCTCGTCTGGAGGGGGGGCGGAATGTTTGCATCGGGGTTTCCTGTGTCAACGAACACACAAACCTGCCGGACTTGGCACCACACCAAGGTCCAACACACCACGGCCGAGAGCAAGACGGCAGCATCGCCAGAGAGAAAAACGGGAGAGAGAGACCAGAACCCAGAGAGAGAGAGAGGGAGAGAAAAATAGAAAAAGAGGGACGGAGGAGTCACGGAAGAAGACACACAAACCCAGGAGAGAGAAAAGGGGGGAAACTTACAACCCACTGGTGATTGACATCACACACCGCCCACCCCTGCACGTGCGTCTCGCTGTTGACCGCACAGCGGTACGTCGCCGGCTCGCAGTACGGCAGCGAGAGCGCGCGGGTCGAGCCGGCGGCGGCCAGGACGGTGGCGAGGAGCGTGGTGAAGGCCGTCATTGTTGGCTCTCTCTCTTTTTTTTTGCTGGTTTTTTTTTTGTTTGTTAAGCGAGGGTGGGTGAGCGAGTGGATGGTGTAAGTCAAGAGTGCAAAGGTCAAGGTGGAATGATGTGTGGAAGACAGAGTGTGTTGGGAGAAACGAGAGACGAAAGGTGTAAGTGGACGTGGTAGAGAGGCGAGAAAGGGCGAGAGAGATGTGTTACCCAAACCGCGGGACACAAGAGCCATATATATATGTACTCATCCATCACTCACCACGCATTGCCCAGCTTCCCCCCCTTTTTCTCTTGTTCATCAATCTCCATATCCCCCATGCCGCACGAGAGTCGGCGACTCGTCTTGCTCTGCGTCTCCTGTCCAAGGGTTCGTACACCAGACGCCATGGGACGACTTCCCTTCTCTGCTCCCTCTCACGCCCCGCCGGGACGTTGTTCTTTGTTCTCGTATATCTCCCCCGTCTGGTCGCCAAAGTATCCCTTTCCGGGCGAAGAAAAGGAGGGGTCCGCGGGTAGACGAGACATGAGAGTCAGTTCTCCAGCGCCGCCGTGTACGTACAAAACGTCAAGATATGAGAAGGGACAAAGCACACCACACCAATATCAGCGGGAATCTGCAGATCCGCGCCTGACTCTCCTCGCCCCATAGTGTCCCAGATAGCCTCACACCCCCCCTCCTCGCGAGTCGCTCCCCTTCCGGCCCCAGACACTGACCAGGCGCGCACCCCCGCCGGCGGGACATACAGAGAGAGAAACCAGGCGAGTCCAAGTATAGCATCATCCCCCAGAATGCGTCCAGCGGAGGTTGACGTACCCAACAGGCATGCAGCATGTGTCATAACCCCAGCCCAGACCCAACTGATTCTTCACGAGAAATGCAATGGCCGCGGAATGCAACCCTCTCGGCGAAACTCTAAACAGCAGAAGAGAAACAAGAGTCCAAGCCCCCCTCCCATAAATATACGCGAATGTCGGACACCAGAACCAGTCAATCAGTGAAACGGTCAGACAGAACCCAAAAAAAATAAAAGAGAAATCAAGAGACAGGCCACATGCCGTTGAAATACGAGCTCAAGCCTCACCCAGCCCTTCGTCTTCTTCTCCGCACTCTCCATAGCCACACCCGACCAAACAACCTTCTTCGGCCGTCTCTTTTTTTTCTCTGCCGCTTCTCGTCGGCCTTGGATCACCACCACCTGCATCTCATCTCCTGCTATTTCTCTAACCCAGAAATCTCCCCCGCCAGCCACTCACTCTCAGGCCCTTCTCGTATCGGCAGCTCACGCCAAGACCTGTCATTGCTTTCCACCCGGCCAAATCCAACCAGCAAGAGGCCAAAGAACAGGTCAAACATCCCGAGGCATGTACACCGCCAGAGCTGTCTCGTATCTCTTTTCTCTCCTCCCTTTCCCGCGCCTGTCGCCCCACCCCGACTCCCCGGCTGCCGAATATGTGGGGCCATGGTCCGGGGGCAACCGGTCACCTGCCGCACGTCCCATTGTTCACCCACATCCAGATCCAGTCCACATCACACATTGCAATAAGAGTCCCAGCGTATCACACAGCCTGGAAGGTCTGCAAGGCCAAAAGCGAAATGGCGGGTCGTATTGACAAAATGACTGAAACCACCCACTCGCACGGCAGGAAAGAATAGGAATCCAAAGCTAGAACACAAAAAAGAATACATTCAATTGACTCCCCTCCGCTATCCCCCAAAGCTCCCTCCATCAAAGCATGATAAAAACACAGTAAAAGAGACAAGAAAACCAGAGAAACTTCAAATGCCCGAAGCAATCAGAGGAGATACTCGCGTTAGCAGAAAAAAAAAACGACCAAATCAAAATGCATCCACCAATGGAGAGGAGGGAAATAAAAGAGACGAGGGTGACCAGGTCAAACCACCTGCCTACCCACACTCTCGATCCAGTCTCATGAAAGTGAGGCCCAGATTACACCCCTTGTGAAATGAAAAGACGAGAGCAAAGAGCCCTGGTAGTAGCTCGATATCCGGTACAGAAATACCATTGTGGCAGACGAAAAACAGGACAGTGCGTTCTTTTCGAAGGCTTCCAACAAAGCCACAAACACCAAGAAGACGCCCAGCTGGCAAAAACACTGACACAAACCCAAACGGCGGGGGGAAAAAAGAGGAAAAAACATGTTCCAAGAGTCGTTGGCTCTTCTGCGCTGAGATGATAAAAAAAAAGGTAGAGAAGAAGAAAAAACGCGATTTGAGACGCCCAAAAAGAAACCACTCTCAAACCGAAATGAAGGCAGACGAAACCGCAAAAAAAATGAAGCTTGCTCTCCATGTGTAGTTGGAGGAAGCTGGAAAGAATTCAAAACTCCGGAAACGCAGTGGAAAAGAATATGGCAATAAATAAACAGGTGTGCTCCATGCCATCAGTCGAGTCGACAGAACAACGGGAATAGCTGGCTAGACTCGATGGGGTTGATGAAATGAAATAAAGAGGAAATGTTCCATAGTACACGTGTTGAGGCAAAGAAAATCGGCCAACATGATGAGAAATGCGGAGGAGCATAGATGCGGTAAGAGGTATCGTATACAGACAGTAAATAGAGAGAGAGAGAGAGAGAGAGAGAGAGAGAGCACAGAGAGAGAGCACAGAGAGAGAGGTGACGAAACGAGACGCTGAGACGCTCGGAAGAAAAGGAAAAGCAAAAGAGAAAAGAAAACCTCGTCCAAGCAATGTTGGTTGCATCACTGGCCAGTCTTTACCCGCTTCTGCGACATGCGAGGGGTGGGCGGCTTGGTTTTGGCTCCACCCATGCCGTTGAGCTGCTGCGGGCCGGGCCCGGTGGATCCGGGTGTCGGCGCCGATTGCATGCCGCCCCCGGTCTCGTCTTCGAGCTTAACCGTAGACGCTCGACGGCGCTTGTTCGACGCAGGTGACGTGTTCGCACTCGGGCCTCCCGAGTTTGTTCCGGCACCGGGGCCCGCTGCCATGCCCTGCTGGCTCTTTTGCATCTGCATTCCCGGGGCCGCCATGGGACCTCCACCCATGGCTGCCGGGCTGCCCATCACTCGGGGGGAGCCGGGAAGGTTCATGTGCGCAGCAGCGGGGCTTTGGCCAAGCGCAAACTGGCCGAAGCTGGGTGTGCGCGGCCCACCACCCGGCACCATGCCAGGTTGGCCATTCATCATGGCGGCCGCATTGACCTGCATGCCGCCAGGGCCACCACCTGGCATGCCAACGGTACCCGGCATTGCCACGGTTCCTACAACCGCGCCGGGGCCTGGCATCCCCATGGCACCGGGTCCGCCGGGCGGTCCGGCCATGACACCACCAGCTGGCAAGCTGTTGATCTGCATCATGTACTGCTCAAGCGCAGAGTAGGCTCCGACGTTGGGGTGATGATGAGAGAAATTGAACAATGGCGTCATCTGGTTCATTACTTCAACAACCTCGAGAAACTGGAACACGCCTTCGGTGACTCCGGTGTCCTTCTTCACCACCGACGGAGGAAGATCGACGAGGGCATCCGGGGGAGCATTCTGCGGCGACTTCATCTGCTTCTGTTTCGCCTTCTTGCTCATCTCTGGTGATGACTTTGAATCTTGGGAATTCACCTTGTGCCACTCCTTGACCCAGTTGTGAGCAGGCTTGGCAGCTTCGATGACTTGCTTGCGGGAAACATACTCCTCGTGGGAGTTTGTCGTAAACTCGAAGATCTCAATCTTCTGCTCGGCGTCAAACTGCACGCGGAGGGACCCCTTGGCAACCAGGTGCGACCCGCTGTCAAACCAGTACACAAAGCTAGCGCGGTCGCTCTCAATGAAGTGCACGTCTCCAGCGAGCTGACGGTCGACAGTGCCCTTCTCAGTGATGAACTGGATGGTCTTCACGCCGCTCTCAAAATGGGTGTAGAAGTAGCGGGCCATGGCGGCGAAGGCAATCTCGTACAGCTTGTCGGGCTCTTCGGCGTCGTTGCTGTGGACCCAGTGCCGGAAAACGCCGCGGTTCGAGAAAAATCGGTGGACGAACTCGTTCCAGTATTGCATATCGCTCTGGTTGCCCTTGGAGCCCGGATATCCACTCAGATGCTCGCTGAACTGTGCCAACTTTAGCAAGCACTGGCCACGAATTCCCTCGCGCTTCTGAAGCTGCAATTGTTGTTGCTGTTGCATTTGGTGCTGCTGCTGTTGTTGCTGAAGCTGTTGCTGTTGCTGAAGCTGCTGGTGTTGTTGCTGCTGTTGCTGGAGGGCTAGCGAACTGTTCATGATGCTTTGAGCCGACATCGGCACTCCCGGGTGAGAATGGGGCCCCTGAGGCACCTGTGGGGGGTGAAGGTTAGGATGAGGGTGGCCGTGGGGGTGGAGGTGGGCCTGTGGGTGCTGCTGCATCTGGCCTTGTTGCGGTGTCGGTGCATTGGGCATCTGGTTAGGGCCGGGGGTTCCGGACGGAGTTTGCGGGCCGGCTGGACCAGGAGTTCCCGGTTGCGGGGGTGCGGAGGCTTGCCTCGACTGGGGGCCGCCTTGCATCTGGACTTGTGGGTTTTGCTGAGGTTGGTTGGGGCCACCGGGCTGTCCCTGGCCGGAATGTTGGGCTTGCATGGCGGCAGCCACGGCGGCAGCGGTCATCTGCGATTGCTGCAGGCCTTGAACATGCTGAGGACTCATATGCATGGGGTGGCCATGCATATTGCCTTGGTTCATCTGCTGGTTCTGCGCGGCAGCTTGGTGCTGCTGTTGCAGGGCAATATGTTGGGCTTGAGCACGCAACTGGGCCTGTTGGTTCATCTGCATTCGCATGGCATTGAGCTGGGTCTGATTCATCTGCATATTCATGCCCATCTGAAGACCGTTAACACCGCCCATGTTGGCTTGGGCCTGGAGTTGCTGGGCGAGCAAGACATTGCGAGCCTGTTGCTGTTGTTGCTGGTTGAGTATCCGTTGCTGTTGCTGAAGTTGAACTTGCAATTGCGGATTGTCTAGTCAAAACAGAGATAATATGGGTTAGAGAGAGAGGTCAGGAGGGAGGGAGGGGGAAAGAGAGAGACAGAGGGAGAAGTAAACAGCAACGGTAGGATTGAGAAGGAAGGGTATCATCGTTGCTGGAAATCAAGGGATAAGAACAGGAAAACACTTACAGCCAGCAAACTGTTGTTGCTGGAACATTTGCGCCTGTCCAGGGTTCAAGTGTTGAAGGGCGTGGACTTGCGCGGCGGTAGCGCCAGCGGGAAGACCAGCCATCATACCAGGATTCACCTGGCCACCGGAGCCGGCAGCGGCAGCAGCCATTTGCGAGGCCAGATGAGGAGGAATTGTAGCAGGTTGGCCAGGGTTATGGGGCATTCCGGGGCCGAGAGGGTGTCCAGAGACGCCGGGATGTTGAGGCATGGTATTCGGATGACCGCCAAAGGGCTGGCCCATGCTGGTCATCATGTTGGGCGAATTTTAACGTGTTGAGGGCGGCGTGAGCATGAGAGGTGGTTGAGGACTGACGGGGGAGGCAAGATCAGGCGGGCGCGATTTCTTGGCTGTCTTCCTCTTTTAAATCAATGACCAGTTTAACAGAGCGACTCTGGCAGTTTTAACCCAGTCAAAGAGTTAGAGGGGGCTCGGCGATAAATTCGGTGTCCTGACTCTCGCGCGGAACTCCTCTTTGGGGGGAGGTGGTTGGTGGACGATTACAGAGAATCAAATTAGTGGACGGAGACGCATCAAACAGGACGATGAGGCCCAAGACGGACGTAGAAACGAGCGAATAAATTATAAAATATGAATTGATGTATTGCTTGATTGTGCGACTCAAAGATTTCGGATGGCGGAACCGGTCGAGAAGAAATCGATATCGCGTTGCAGGAAGACGGACAAGTTGGGGCGCGCAGCGACGAAGGAGAAGGCAACGGAGGCTCGATGGAGACAGATAGGAGCAAAGGCCGATGATAAAAGGACAGAACAAGGCGCACGCTGAGACAAGGACGATGGTGGGAGGGATGATATAATCGGGTGAAAATCGGCGCGTTCGAGAGATGCTGTCGCGATCAAGATTAATTACGGATTTCTTGAAGATTAAGGCGGAGAAGTTTAGGTATCGCGAAAAAAAAATTCGAACCAGGAGTCGGATAGAGAAGCAAGTGAAAACAAGCAAAACCCTGGACTTTGGGGAGAAATAAAGTCGGGAGGCTGAAGACGGCGGATAGCGCGAGAATCAAGAGATCAAACGGGGGAGGAAGAGAAAAAAAATTGAAGGACAATCAGAAGTTCTAGGAGACGGTATCAGAGAAGAGGAAAATTGTCAGTCCATCGAAAGATGCAAGAGAAAAGCGATGAACGGGGGAAGGAAGAAAAAAATCAACGAGGCAAACAAAGCTGAGACGAATGGGGGAGAGGACACAGGAAGGGGAGAAAAAAAAGAAAGAGAAAAATGGCAAAAGGAAAATCGGAGGAAAAAAAAAAGTGGCTTGAACCAGGAAAATGGTTGGTTTAGGAGCTCAACAACCCTGCACTATTTTGCGTTTTGTTATATATTTACTTAAGCTGGCCGGCCTATAACAGAGAACGCCGACGACGGCCAACAGGATTATGACGGCCAACAGAGCAAAATTGGGTTCCGATTGATGGGTTCGGCATGTGTGGAGTAGTAGAATATGATGTGAATGTGAGTGTGCTTACAGGTATTTTCCAAGCAGCAAAAGACGCAAAGTGAAAACGTCGGGCCCGGTTGCAAAGTGGTGATAGATAGAGGAGGCGTTAGGGTTTAAGGGTTTGGACGTACTCGTTTATTAGTCGGAGGAAGCAAACGAGTGGCGTTGGCCTTGAAGGAAGGATTGGAAACGGCGGAAGGATATACGAAGAGAGGGCGAGAAAGAGAGAAAGAGAGTGAAGCAGAAGCGGAGATAATGAGGGAGAGAAAAATATCGTGAAGATCTGAGATCAGTCAGGACATATGGAGGATCTGGAGGATTATCAAGCAGGATGTGGATTTGTCCAGTTTGATCCGGTGATGGCAAGGGTCTCGGCCTGGTGAAAGAGGCAGAAGGAGAGAATAGTGGTCTGGTGGGATTTGGAGATGAGAGAGCTGTTTGTGTGGGTAAAGCGGACGAAGAGAGATTCGTATAAATGTGTGGCAGCAAAAGAGGCCGTCAAAGAAGCCGGTTGTATGGGCTCTGTGTTCCTAGAAGCACGGCGGAAACTGTAAATATTGCGTTCTGGGGACGGGACCAGGTTTGGAGACCGCTAGCGAAGGCTTGGGTTGGATTTCAGGGACGCTGAAAGAGCCGAGAACAGGCACTGGAGTGAACATACGGGTGATAAGCGGGGAATGCGGAACCATGAATACCCTGTGGGTGTGATGTATCTATGGCTGGAGAGATGCAAACGCCACAGGAAACACAAATAGGCGAACCACGGTCAAGTCAAAAGCAGAAATTGCAGGAAGATTCTCCCTCAGATATTCATAAGAGTCCGAAAAGGAATAGATTGAGCAGCTGGCACGGATTAGATGGGGAGCGAGTGTGCTACCAAGTGATCAGACAAAGAGACAGACACAGACAGCAGCGAGCGAGAGAGGACCCGAAGCGTCGAGATAAGATTACAGATGGCCCAAAAACCAAGAACTGTCAAACACCAGCAGCCCGGAGATTCAGCTCCGAGGCCTTGAATTGAAACGGAGACGATGGGAAAGCGACGGAGAGAGAATATAAGAAGACGAAGAAGAAAAAAGAGGAGAAGAATAAAAGAAAAGAAAGAGGAGAAGGGGAAAATAGAGGTGGGAAAGTGTGTGTGTGTGTGAGAGGGTGGATTTCCAAGGCAGGCGCGGCCGAACTGCAATTCCAGGCAAGAAGCTCTGGATTTGGAATTGACGATGCCTGGTTCTACGTATATTCCGTTTATATGCAAGCACACGCAAAGTCTGCGTTTACTGTCTTCCGAGTCTGCTTCTACCGCGTTACGAGTTTATGTCGGGGACAGAAACCAAAGAGACGGGAAAAGGAACTCTTCGCCTCCCCTTTTCGTGCGTCGGACACCTTGCTTTTCCCTCTCGGTCTCTCTCGTCTCGCGCCGTCCTCGCACCCGCTCTCGCACCTGTTCGGCCCATCATCTCTCTACCGGGGCTGACCTAAGCGACGGCCCACCATGAATGTGGCGGGACCAATCACAGCTGTGGCGCATGCCCCGGTAGCTGCATGTGTGTCCTTTGTGAGAAGAGGGGTTTCCCGGCCCCCACGATGTTTATTGCTTTGTGTTGTTTGTAATTCAAAGTGTATCTACTCTCTTCTTTCTGGGTTTATGTGTCTGTGTGTCGGGCAGATGTGGTTGTGTCCATTTTGCTGTGCTGTTGTTGAGTCCATCCGCCTTGATCGACAGCGCTTCTGTCTCGGTTTCCTGTTCATCGCGTCGAAACGCCCGTGTATGTATGCCCGACCTGCATTTCCACCCTGTAGCCAGTCCTTTTTAGTCTGCGCGCCAAACTTCTCCTGTAGCTCAAAATGGGTGTATCTTAGGGGAAGGAAAAGGGGAGCACGGGAGAGAAAAAGCAGCGGAAAAAAGGGGGGTCAAGCGATATCAGCTTGGCCCGTCTCTCTAGAACGAAACGTGAACCACCGCACGTCATCCGCCGGTTACACTCTTGTTCTTCCCGCAAATACCTTCATCTTGGGAGTAGGACCCTCTCGCCTTCTTCCGCGCATCCAACATCCTCAACCCTGGATATATATATGTCCCCCTCCATTTCGCTTTCCAGGGCCCGTTTAGCGTCAGGCACAGTGGACGTAGAACACGCATATTACCCCTGCTAAACTTCGGTAACCCTATTTAACCCTAACTTCACAAAAACCCTTACCCACATACTTTTTCTGGGACGCTTATGTAAGGAAGTGGATCTGCCATAATTTGACCTGAAAACTTTTCTGTATCTTTTCTTCTGATCCTTGCTCTCAACTTTTTTTCTTCAATTTTTTTCCTCCTCTATATAAACCTCCTCCACGACCTTTTCTTCTTCTGTTTCTTCCTCTCTTCACCTTTTTCTTTCTTCACCTTTCCTGTTGACTTCTTTCTTGTTCACTTATCTTCATTAGGTTCATTACTACTCTTGATAGAGAGATTCTAGTTCAATGCACTGCAAACGAACCTGTGGCCAGTATCATCACTGCCATTGATCATTCGCCAGAGTTTACATTGAAGTCTTTGCTCTCTGTGTGTCTTGGTTCCTCTCTCAAGAGAAGTAGCAAACGTTTGGACTGGTTTCTCTCTATCATCACATCAATGGTAAGCTCATCTTGTCTCCCTCAACTCCTCCCTCATCTCTCTGCATCCTCCCATTTTCTTTATCATGATGACACTTCAAAATTATGTCTTCTTTTCCCAACTGAATCGACCATGAAGAAGTTCCGTCTTTCGGGTTTTCTCCTACGGGGGGTTTCCTGTTACTTGCCAGTAACCGTGTCTGATCCAAGAAATGGCGAATCTCAACTGCAGAGAAGATGCTTGAGGGTGTTTGATCCGTTTGAAAGCATTCACATCTAACATTCCAAGTCTTATCTACAGATCTGTCGATAGTTGTTCCGTAACCCGAAGCGATACGTACTATACATCTTGTATACTAACCGTCCAGTTGGCAATCTCTGAATCCTCGTAAAAAGGTCAGTTTCACACGGTGATATCACATGTCACATTCCACTCCCCGCGCTTCCTGATGAAAATTCTACCTCAATTCGCAGTTTCCACTCGAGTCCCATGAGCCTATTTTGGGACAGATGAGGGCACAATCCTTCCTTAGATGTCTGATCTAAGCGCATTTTGCACTGTTTATTGCTTTATTCCAGCAATTGATTCTTTCTCTAGAACGTTTCAGCTAACAGTTCATGTACATCTTCAGATACTCTTGATTTTTGGTTTCGATTCCGCGCTGGATCGTCCCCTTGGGCTCTGTATCCCGTAGACATGATGAATATAAACACAATGATCTATCTCTTTCACTATCTTGGGCTTCAAGAACCCCGTGATTCATATATCTAGCAGTGCAGTAACGACAGCAAAAAATACAGAGCCGCGCCGTAAATAGCAAACGCGCACGAACAGAACAATCTATCCAGTCGTAAACCCTAATTCGCATACCTAAAGAAATGATCCCATATCGCAAACAAGCAGACAGAAGACAAATACAAACACAAACGCTTCACGAAACCGTAACCTCGCCTCTCGGCTCCTCCCTCCGCACCCGCCCACCGACAATTCCCCGCCGATTGCGCCCCGTGCGGCCGCGACCCAGCCAGTTCAACTTCAACAACCGGCTCAACTCCGCCATCTTCCGGGTGCCGTCATCACTCGCCGACGACGACAGCGCGGGCGGCGGGGGCGGCATGGCGCCGGAGACGGCCGCAGGCGAGCCGACGGGCGTCGGCTCGTCGGCCACCACCACGCTGCCGACGCTGGACAGCACGCTGACGCACTGCAGCATGCGGCCGACTAGCTCGGCCACCTGCTTGGAGTCCTCCGCGTTCTGCTCGCGCAGGCTGCCCATGCTGCCCAGCGCGCTGCTGCCCAGCGCCTGCAGACTCGACGGCGTGAACGGCCGCAGCCCGCCGTCCGACGTGCTGCCGTAGCTGACGTTGCTGATCGCGCGGCTGCGCGTCCCGGCCACCGCGGCTGCGGTCGAGGCCGCGTGGGCGGCGGCCGCGGCTGCCAGCACGCTACTACTACTACTACCGCCGCCGCCCAGTCCCGACCCTTCGCCTAGCAGGGTAGTGGAGGTCGAGTTGTAGCTGCTCGAGACTGAGGGCTCCAGGCTCATGGCCGTGCCGGGCCGCCCAAACGAGCTGTACGACTCGGACGGGCTGGTCGAGAGCATGACGGCCTCGTGCGGGAGGGGTGGCGAGGCGAGCGCCATCGACGCCAGCGACGACGGGAGAAACTCGAGTGACAGCCGCGAGAAGATGTTCTTCAGCGTGTCGTAGCGCGGCAGAATCAGAATGTCGCGGTACGCCGTCAGCACCAGCCGCCGGACCTCCAGCGCCGCGGCTGCCGGCCGGATCATCGTGGCTGCGCCATCGGGTGATGCAGAGCTGGCAGCGGTCGGGATCACCACGCCGCCCCAAAAGTCTTGCGCCTGGTCGGGGGTCAGGAGCGTGCCGCGGCCAGCAAACTCGAGGTCGAGCGGTAGGAACACGGCTTGGAGGTACGGCAGCACTGATGTGAAGGTGAACAGCCACAGCTCGGCCAGGGCCGGGATGACCCGGTCCTCGGGTGTACGGCGGAGTGTGCGGTCGAGCGACGAGAAGCCCATGGTCAGTAGCTCGCGTAGGTCTTCAACGATAATGTTAGGTGACCGTCGTTGGATGCAGTACTGGATGTGCATAAGCACCAGCCGGTTCAGGTCCTCCACCGGCACACGCACATCCTCGCCCTCAAACACAATCAGCAGCTTGGCCTTGATAAACAGCCACGCATCGTCCAGGGACATATTGGCGGGACTGGCACCGCGCATCGGATCGCTTGCGTCCAGGAAGGTCATGGTCGAATGGTTCGGCAGCGACATGATGCTAGGTGCACCCCCGCCGCCGCCTCCACTAACGCTGCCACTGGCCCCAACGCCGGCGTTGCCATCTCCGTATAACGATTCGTTGTCCAGTCCGACCCGGCTATCCGAGCGCTCCTCTTTCCGTTTCTCCCGCCGCCCGGCGTGCCGTAGATCCAGCCCCGTCATGCTCTTGGCAAAGCTGGTGGTGCTGTGGGCCGGGCTAGCCGGCGCAAAGTTGTAGATGCTTCCGGCTGTACTGGACCCCGCGTGTTTCGATCCGAGGGAGGTGGTTGTTAGGTAGTATTCTTCCTTGAGTTTATTCTTCTGCCTCGACAGGAAGTGGTGTTTCTTTTCTTTCGTCTCCTTTTCGATCGGTATCGAGTCGATCGGGCGGATAGTGGCCGACGACGAGTTGGCCTGGCTGTAGATCGAGGGACTGGTCGTGCTCATCGGGGTCTCGGCAAGATTGAGACTGGTTGTGCTAAAGTTCCCCCGTTGGAGCGCCGAAAGCGCGGTCCCGATCTTTCCGGGGCTGGGAAGCGGCTTGTCCTTGGTATCTATTTTAGTGCCGATCTTCGCCGGCCGTGAAAACAGCTTTGAGCGCGACTTCTCCTTCTCTGGCTTTGGCGGAACCGCAGGTAGTGGGGGGATGGGTGGCAGAGGCGGGCCGTGAGAAGCTGCCGCCGCTGCTGCTGCCGCACTACCCAGGTTCATGGGGGATGTTTGTGGGGATCGAGGAAACACAACATTGGCCGCCGTAGTCGCTGCCGCTGACGGATTGCCCAGCAAGCCGTTATGGTAGCCCTGGTTGGAAAACCCGCTCTCGCGCGGCGCACTCGCCTCGGTCAGGCTCAGAATTGGGGGGTTCAGCGGCGGCGGTGCCACCGGCCGCGAGTTGCTGACTGCTCGTTTCGAGCCATCGCTGGGATCGGTGCCGGCGGGGACGGTCTGGGATCGAAGTCGCGCTTGCAGCGTGGTCGGTGAGGTCACAGTCGACGAAGCCCCGCCGATGCCGTTGCCGCTGCCGCTGCCGCTGCCGCCAGCCGCCGCCGCGCTCTGGTGCTGCAGAACCGCCGCCTGGGCCGCGATCTGGCTCGCGGTGAGCGCCGCCGCCGACACGGCCGGGCCTTGCGACATGGAGATATGGGAGAGGTTGGACGAGCTGGTCGACGGGAGGGTGGGCTCGAAGTGGCCCTGGGTCTGCGAGTGTTTCCGCGAGTGCAGGTGGTGCAGGTGGTGGAGGGTTTTCGACGAGAGTGCCGACGCCGCAGTCGACGAGTGGTAGGTGGAGCCACTGCTGGATCCTTGGTCGTGGGAGGCCCGGGCCGACGCCGACGCGGCCAGCGCAGCAGTCGAGGCGGCGCGGGACGACACCGAGTGCGAGGCGAACTCTTCGTAGATCGGCGTTCCAGTAGCCGGCGAGCGGCCCTTGGAGATCGAGCCGAGTTGCGAGCCGGTGTTGCTGCTGGTGTCACTTGTGGGAGAATCAACGCGCACCGGAGATCGTTGCGATGCCGCGAGTCGAGATGTGGTCAAAGGAGAGAAACTGCCCGGCGGGCGACTGGGACGCTGGGGTTGCATGATATTTGTAGGGGACGGGGAGAGCTAGTAAAAGAAGTGGAAATCGGGCCAAAACTCTGTTACATCTTGGGGGGCTCCTTTTTTTTTTTCCTCCAGGGGAGCCCTTGACGTTGAAGCTATCAAGCGAAACTGGGGTTTGTTTTGAGTGTGCTCGGACTTGAATCGCTGGACGAGGAGGCTCTGCGAGAGACTCAAAGAGAGAGAAACCGAGATGCTCTGAGGAAAAGAGTGTGTGGCTGAATTCCATTAAACACTGTGGCAATTCCCGAAGTCGGCTGGTTGAGACTGAATCAAGCGGTCTAGGTGAAGATGAGTGAGGAGAGAGAGTTGAAGTGAGATCAAGATCCAGACAGACGGAGAAATCATGAGAGGCGACGTCGTTTGGATGTTTATATGTGCAGCTGAGTACAGGTGCTGGCGGGTGGCGGCTAAATGGTTAGGGTTGTGTTGGGGTTAACTGGCTTTTCCAACCCCACCACTCACTTTTTTGTCAAGCTACACTTCACCACTTCACTTCAACCTTTCCTTCTCCCATTCCTTCTCCCAATTCTTCACCCTTTTCTCTGAATCCCTCTTTCATTCCCCCATCCGTTTTTCACTCTTATATCCAAAGCTCCCCCTAACCTACCATGTCGTCCTCTTCCGACCCCGCCGCCTCCAACGGCCAAACCACCGTCCTAGCCATCTACCAATCCCCCACCAACGCGCCGTTCAGCGTCATCGTGCCGGCCGAGTCCACCCCGCCAGCCTCGATGGACTGGCTGCGCACCGCCATCAAGACCGCCACCGACACCATCAACGCCGAGCTGACCAAGCGCATGGAGGAGGACAAGGCGGCTGCTGCAAAGGCGGATGCTGAGTCCGGCGCTGCAGGCAAGAAGGGCGCTGCGAAGGTGGTTGACGATGCGAAGGACGAGGAAAATTACGGCGAAGAGGTCGTTGAGGAGGATTAGACCACTTATGTATCTGGTCACACTGCACGCTTCACTCAAAACAATCACCATGGGCACCAAAAACCAATGATATATATACATCCCACCCGCTATCAGCATACATGCATCTCGACATGCCGAAAAAAGACAGTTCAACGTCCGAAGAAAGCAAAAAGAAGCCCGTCGCTCCCAAAACAACGAAACCCAAAGTCCCAGCCCAAGCAAACGGCAAAAGAATCGCAACACACCGCACTCATGTCG
The DNA here is from genome assembly GCA_001510575.1 of Knoxdaviesia capensis. Classification (NCBI taxonomy): domain Eukaryota; kingdom Fungi; phylum Ascomycota; class Sordariomycetes; order Microascales; family Gondwanamycetaceae; genus Knoxdaviesia; species Knoxdaviesia capensis. The sequence continues at coordinate 135,398 of LNGK01000009.1, read as the reverse complement.
CCCAGCTGGGCCGGCTCCACGTCGGCGCACGCTGGCCGTCCGCGCGTCTATTCAGACACCCGTAGTGCACCACCGTGTTATCCGGGAGCACCGACACCACGCTACCGCCCAGCCGCTTATGGCACACACCACAGAGCTTCTCATCCGAAATCACCACGCGGCGGTTCCGCCCGTTGGCCACCACCGGGGACCCCGGGCCCCCACCGTCACCCCCGCCCACCGGCGGCAGTCCGTCGCCCAGGAGCAGCTGCGCCTGGCTGGAAATATACTCGGTGGCGCGCAGCCCGACAATTATCCGGGACTCGTTGACGATGCTGTTGGCCGCCCGGATGCGCCCGCGGAAGTACGACACCAGGTCGCGCACCGGCAGGTTGTCCGGGATCAGCGAGAGCGTCGACTCGGCGGGGAGTCGCGAGCCGTGGCGCGAGAGAAGGTCCAGTGCTGGGCCAAGGCTCACGGAGTGTGGGGGTGGCGGGTTCAGATATATCGATAGCAGCGTGTGGTATATCGAGGTTGGAGTGCCTTCAGTATCGTCAGAAGAGGACGGACGCGAAGCTGAGGTTGTGCCCGCCTCTTGGGCCTTGTATACTTGATTACAGTATCTAGAACAAAGTGAGGGTGATGTTAGAGGTGTTCTAAGATTGTTTGCCGTGTGATGTGTGAGACTTACTCTTCCGCCTTTGTATAGTTCTGCATCTTGAACACATAGATTTCAAGTGCCTGCTTGTGGTTTCCCATCAGACTGAGCACAGTGGCTTGGGCCTCGTAGAAGGAAGGATCTGCATCAAACATCGTGTTAGTGAAGCAACACGAGATGACAGGAATAGGCGGTAACCAGGGTATCTCACCATCTCTCGGAATAAGGCCAAACGCCTTACTCAAGCCATACTGCCGGCTCTCCTTCAAAAACGCCACAAACCGGGCCATCATCTCATCCCACGCTGCATCCCGCGGGCTATGGTGTAGGTGCTGCACGTACAGCTCGACCAGCCGGTTATGGAAGTCCGGCGTCAGGTCATTCAGCTCCGATATGACGTGCTGCAAGTACCGGATCTCCAGGGCTGCGCCAATCTCTCCCAGGAACTTGCTCACCCGGTCGCGCGGCAGAGTCTCCGCATTCTCCGTGTCGCCAACAAACACCTCCATGCCCAGCTCCGGGTCGGCCCGCAGCGTCCACTCCGCGTACTCCAGGATCAGGTCGATGTGGACGGGTGGTAGGCTCTGCAGGTAACGGACGGTGCGCTGTGGGCCGTGCAGCGCGGGCGCGTCGGGGTCGGCCGTCTGCGCTGCGCCAAACCGCCGTAGCAGTGCAAGTGCCTGTGCGTGCAGCTTCTTGCCGTGGAAGAAATCCACCAGCTCGTTGTACCGGTTGTGCTCCAGCAGCTTTTCGTTGACCACATCCGGGTCGCAGAAGTTGGGGATGCGGAAGAGCGAGCCGGCGAGCGTCGGCCGCGAGTACATGTACGCGCGGAACAGCATAGTGTCGACTAGCCCAAATGTTTTGCGCAGCTGCTGTTCCAGCTCGGCGTCGGATCCGCCTGCTGACGAAAGGAAACTCTGTAGCGTCTCTTCCATACCTCCCTTGGTTCGGGGCTTCATCTTTCCGGTGGCCGGATCAATCACCCGTTGCAACCGAGCGCGGGTTCCCGCGAGGTAGCTGTTCAGCTCCAGCACGGCATTCATAAGATCTTTGCCTTCCAGGGGAACTGACTTTGTCATCACTTTAGTGGTTGGTTTCGGCGTATCTTGGCCATCTGAGTCTGTCGCATCTCCCCCGGCCTCCGTTGAGTCGGTTGACGGAGCATTTGACGCAGTATCAGCCGCTACGGCCGGCTTCTTCTGGCCCATCAGCATCTTCACAAACCCAGGGCCGGATGATGATGTTGAAGGGGTTGGAGCAGCAGCGGTAGCTGTGGCAGAGGGGGTAGCTGGATCAACAGAGGCAGAAGCTTCCGCGGGAACCGCTTCGTCTTGTGCAGGCTTCCCGTTGGATGTACCAGGCCGAGATGTGATCTCCTCACTGGCCTCAGCTGGCACCTCAGACTCGGCCCATTGCGACAGCGATCCAGAGATCGAGGGCGGAAACAAGCGCAGTACACGCTCAGGCGGCGCATGCACATCGTCCTCGTTGAACAAATCCAACGACGCTCGATACTTCTTTTCGCGAAACAGCTTCTCAGCCTTGAGCATCTTCGTCTCTCGCAGCAAGCCCGGCTTGTCGGTCATCAGGGCATCTTCCAGCATGTTCATGATACTGATGGCCTCGTCGTAGTGCTCGTTTTCCACGAGCTCGTTAATCTGCGAGTCGTAGTCCATGGCCCCCATCTTCCACACACACCGTTCACCACAGATGTGGAAGCCCTTCCCCGCATGAGCGAGGCTAACGTTCGGTGGGGGGAAGTGCAGCTGGGCGGCGCCGGGAAGCGACACGGTTTGCACCAGGGTGAGAGTCTCCGGGTTGCGGACCTCCAACATGCCTTTGGATGGCGGCAGGAGGGAGAGAAGGTACGGATAGGAGTATCCGATGGCATCTGGAGCCCCGTGCCACGGAACTTGTTTGCGATCCAGGAGCTTGCCATCGTCATCGATGAACAGGCTGTTGATATCTCGGGCCAGCAGCATTTCCCCTTCTCCGAGTTTCGCCGAGAGCGGCTTCGGGATATAGCCGCCAAGACCCATATACCCCATGCTTGCTGCGCTTACGGCACCAAAGCGGCTTGTCTGGCCAGCAGAAGCGCCGCCAATGGAGCCCGATCCGGGAATCTCCTCGATCTCGTGGGTTTCGACGTTGACAATCGCGTACGACGAGTTCATGCCGCAAACAATCTTGGTGGCGCTCGCCCACGTCATGGTGCGGATAGTCTCGGCAAGCGTGATCTCAACAGCATCCGCGCGAAGCTCGCTCTCGTGCCAGCTCCATAGTATCAGCCGGCGCTTCACGGCAACCGCAAGCCAGCTGATGATCTCGGGGATTCCCGTGGTGGCATCCTTGACGATATTCGACGTGACGGCAAAGCACGACGCGTTCTTCGATTGTGGCAGGGTCTCGAGCAGTTCGTAGGTCTGGAGGTCGTGGAGGGATACGACGTAGTTCGAGAGCGATACCAGAGTGTTTGCTTCTTTGATGATAGCCAGCTGTTCAATAGCGCGAGTTGAGAACTTCTCGACTTCCCTCAACAGGTCAGTGGGTTTCGCAGCCGCGGGTTTCGGCGGCTTGGATGATTCGGCGCCATCGGTGTCAGTATCGTTCGATGTCGAGTTTCCTGCCGCGGATGGTTGTAGGTCGTTCACCCGGTAAACGCGCAGGGAGCCGGTATTCAGGCCAACGAGAACACGATCACCTAGGGATCCCAACACAACGGCGTTAGCAACCACAGTCCCAGGTGTATGAGGATCTCACATGTGATATGCCATACCATGGGCCAAGATTGTTTCTATCTTCGACTTATCTCGTTGCCGCAGCTCGATAATCGGCCGAGCTGTAAAGGCTGAGAGCATCGCGGCTCTCTAATCTTGGCCACCCCGGACAGTCGCTGAGACCTATCCGAGGCAGATTCAGGGTTATGGTCGGAAACGGAGTGAGAACGGAAGCCAACTCAACATCCACAAGCTTCAAATAGAGCCGGACTAGGCACAGTACCAGGAAAAGAGGTGATATCTGTAGAAATTAGATTCTGAGGGATCAGAGAAGAAGTCGAAGCTCTGGAATGGTTAAGTGAGCGAGCTTCAGTCGAGGTTTGGGGGCCTGACCCAAAATGTGGCTGGTGGTGTGTGGCGTATGTGGCTGGTGTCGGTGTGGGGCACCGGAGTCGGCGTTGGTGGGGCCGTGTTTGAACGGCTGTGGAGAACGACAACGGCAAGCGGTTGACTTCGCGACATGGCAGGAAAGAAGAATCTTCATGTCTCCTGCTAACAGAAACTGGATACACCATCCCATCTTGCTTAGAAATGATCCCCCCGGGCCATCGCTGCTGCCGTTCAAACCAGCCTCCGAATCCGCCCGGCCAGCAGCCACAATTATCACAGCATGCAAGGAAGTCACGATGTAGCTTTCATTCCTTCCTACGTATTGTCCCTCGCTAAGCGATTATGTTATCTTGTCTTTCTTTTCTGGCCTTTTTACCTCTGGCGGCTTTTCTTCTTCCCTTCTTTTCTTCTTTCTTCTTCATATCCATTCACACATCACGGAGTTCCATTTTATCCATATCAATGTATTTGTGTCAAAAAGTGAAAGCTCCGGCATCGATACACGTGAGCGGTGTTGAATTGGAGAATTATTCATATTTTATAGTGTGTTGAACGGCGGTTGTGTCTTCCTCTCATTCTCTCCAAGATCCAACTCTGGTGTTCAACCCATAGTTCAAACACTCACTCTCTCTCTCTCTGTCTTGATTTTATATTTCCCTTCATCGTCATTGATATCTATTTTATGAGTTATATCCGTTAGTTTTGTCCCACGGAACCCCGGTGGCCATTTCCAGCTCCACTCTCCCCGATGTCTCGGATTCCCGACCGTTGACACATAGTAACTCTATCCGGTTCCCCACCTCGTCAATGCCTCGGCCCGTGGTCTTTCTGACTGTCATCAAGCATTGACCATGAGTCTAACACTGTCGGGTGCCGGCATATTCAATTATCGCCGGTCATGTATATCGACCTCTGAGGGCTCGGTCAGGTCGAGAAAGTCTTCGGGAAGCTATAGTGCCACCAACCCTCTCCCGTCTCGGGATATTTCAGCAGGCAGCATCAACCCTCTCCCGTCCCGAAATGTTTCGGCAAGCAGCATCCAAGTCTCGCTGCCTATAAGTCTACACCGGAAGAGTTCGGCAGAATGTCATCTCCCCGCATCATTCTTTTCCGATCCCCACATTACTCCACGTGGTCATGATGGCCGGCCTCCGCCGGTACCAAGTGCAAGCTTCCCTGATCGATTTATTCCGGCTCGGAACATGGATTCTCCCCTGTGGGAAAAGCGCAAGTCCCTGAAAAGCCCCAATAGTCTTACTCCACATGAGAAGTTTCTCAGGCACGAGGCCGCTTCCCAAGACCCCTTTGGCCGCTCTACGTTCAGTCAGGTAGTCACTGACGACGCGGAGACCCCCGAACGGCAAGCCTGGCAAGAAACTCCGATTTTGGCAGCTCCCAGTAAGCTTCGTCCCCCCTCCTATCTATCAAGTTCTCTCAAATCCTAACCGGTGGCGCTTTGTACAGCAGCCAGCGAAGATCAAGGTCACATGCTCCCCACTCGTGGTCTTCTTCACGGTCGGCTCAACCACGGCGAGGATCCGTTCGAATTGGACGGCGGACCGACCGTCGGGCTCCCTACATTACCACAAGTCCCCATTCATGTTGGTGGAATGAACCGTGGCGGTGATCCCCACCCCAGGGTTGCCCGGATGTATACAAGATCATTTCCCCCGATCCGGCCGACGCGAGCGGAACTGGAGCTTCAACAGCATAAGGAACGCGTTGCCACAGCTCTCTTCCTGCCGCGAGTGCAGAAGTTTCTGGAGACAAGCCCGCACAAGCCACCGTCGAGCGAGAATCAACGGTCGGCGATATGCCGAAGCCTAGACAGCAGGAAGTCCAAATGGAACGGCGTCGAGTGGTTGTAGAGCGACCAAGATGCGAGCCTGAATTCGAATAGTGCGTATCCCAACCTCGATTGTTGTCCGTGGCCAAAATTAACCTCCGTGCCTCTTCAGAATCCAGCAAAGCATACAACATGCAGATACTTCCAGAAGCTCCCTACAAGTAAGTGTGCCAGTACATGGCCAGGACATCAAAGCAGAGAGCAAGCCTAACTGGGTATGTCTGAGGTGTAGGGTTCTGGACGCCCCAAATCTTCGAAATGATTTCTATTGCTCAACTCTTTCATACTCTGCCAGCTGCCAAACACTGGCAGTCGGTCTGGGAACGCTCTTGTATTGTTGGTCAGAGAATTATGGCGCAGCTCTGGTGCGTGATGCACCAACCAACGGAGCATGGATCACATCGGTGGCCTTCTCGTCTGACGAAGGAAGAAAGGGCATCATCGCATATGGTCGCTCGGACGGAGAACTAGCGTTGATGTCTCTCAGGGAAGCGCCAGTGCCACGGTTCCAGGTCCAGCAGGCAGGCCGTGTAACGTGCCTCAGTTGGCGGCCAAGAGCCACCACCCGGCTGTCAAGGAACCCCATGACGCCGGGAACATCTGTGCAAACAGAGGATCTCCTGGTGGCAGATGAGTTCGGGCGCATATTCTACTATATTGTCGAGTGGCCATTGAGCTGGGAGGTCCACCGCCACAATTGGCCGGGGGTGCTCACACCAGCGGCGCAGATTGATGTGCACATGCAGCAGATCTGCGGACTCTCATGGTCCAATGACGGCAGACTATTCGCCTCTGGAGGAAACGACAACATGTGCAGCCTATTTGACGTTGACGATGTGCTGGAGCCAGAGAGTCCCCGAGGGGCAGACCGAGGCCGGCCGATGGTCCGGAGGGTCATATCCGGCCTTCATCGGAGACAGCACAGATCGCGTGCGGGAGGAGGAACGCCTGCTGGCAGAAGAAGGCTACGGGTACGAATGCGAAACCGGCCGGAAAGCGAAACGACTGATGACAGCAATGAAAACATGCCGGGAATTGCGCGGCAGGCGACAGAAGCACAGGTGCCTTCGAACGACACCAACAACGACTTTGGAAACGAATGGGACGTGCCCGGGCCGCTGTACATCACCGAAGCCAAGCACCGTTGGCAGCACGCGTCGGCGGTCAAAGCCATTGCCTTCTGCCCGTGGCGGGACAGCCTGGTTGCGACGGGCGGCGGATCGAACGACAAGTGCATCCACTTCTTCCACGTGTGCACGGGGGCCGCGCTGGCGCGCATTGCGGTGTCGGCGCAGGTGACGTCGCTGGTGTGGTCGACGACCAAGCGGCAGATTGCAGCCACGTTTGGGTACACGCAGCCGGACCACCCGTACCGCATTGCGATTTTCAGCTGGCCCGAGTGCCACGAGGTAGCTGCGATTCCGTGGGAGGGCGAGCACCGCGCGCTGTACGCGATTCCCTACCCCGGGCCGGTGGTCGGGCAGTCGGGCGCAATGACCAGCGGGACCAGCGGGTGCATTGTGGTGGCGGCCAGTGATGAGACGATCAAGTTTCACGAGCTGTGGAAGGGGGGTGGGGAGAAGCGCAAACGGGCAAGCGATGGCGGGTCGTCGGATGGGTTGGGGAGTATTAGTGATGTTGGAGAAGTCATTCGTTGAGTGCGGGTTCTCGTTGGCGTTTGTGTTTAGTATTCTTATGAGCTGTGCTCGGCGAAGTATATACAGGTCGGGAGATAGATTGAAATGTGAGTATTCGTGCTATGTCTGTGTCTGTGTCTGTGAGTGAGTATCCAGTATCCATATGAAGATCCGGGTTTTGCAGTGCCATGAACGAAGGGTTACAAGCGTGTATATATATATATATATATATAATATATATATATATACGTTATTGGGAAGATACGCAGCAAACGCAATATCTATTTTTTGTGTAATGCAGCGAACTGGGGGGAAGCCAAGGGGAATAGTCAAAAATTAAGGAGGGGTCTCCAGCTTCACCACGCAACATGGAAGCATCTGGACGATCCAAACGACTGTAACAAACGGAAAAAGACAGATGGTAACCGATGCCCTTCTCTGAGGGTTCTGGAAGGTACAAGTTATCGACAAGAAAATGAAGCAAAGAATGGACATGAAAGCGAAATAGCCCAAAAGACAAAAGACAAAAGCGAAGAGGCCACCACCGAAAACTCCATGCTATATACACTTCACACACTCTCTCTGTCTGTCACACTCGCACGCGCGCTTTCCAACCGACGGCGTCCCGGTTTCACTTGAGGATAGCAATCAGGATAACCAGGATGACAATCAGGATGACGATGGTCATCATGCCGCGGCTGTCCTTGCTGCCGGCGGCAATACGCCCCAGCGACTTGCGCGCGCGCTCGATGCGGCCGGTGTGGCGGTCGACCAGGGCGTCGGTCTCGTCGAGCATTTCGACGTGGGCGTCGAGCTCGTCGCCGATCTGCATGCTGAGCTCGCGCTGGCGCGAGATCGACTCGCCGAGGCGGTCGAGGTGGTCGTCCTGCTCGGCCATGATCTGGCCGTGGAACGCGTGCAGCTGGTCGTTCGACATGTCGGCCGCGGCGTCCGCGTAGCCCTCCGACGGGTCGTCGCGGTACGCGCCGGCCGCGCCGCCGAAGAGCTGCGCTTCCAGGTCGTCGTCGGCGCTGCGCGGCGTGTCGCGGAACCGCACGATCTTGCTGGTCGTGCTGGTGGTCGTGGTGGTCACCGTGGTCGAGGCGGCGGCGGCGGCGGAGGATGCTGCGGGGGCGGTGATTTCGGCGAGCTGCGCCGTCATCGAGTCGAGTTCCTTCTGCAGGCTGGGTATCGAGTCGGAGATGGTCAGGGCGGCGCTGTGGAAGCGGGGCGGTTAGTTCGACTGGACTTGATAGGTATCACATTCCCTCATCCTCTTCATGTTCCTCGCCCGCCTCCTCCTCCTCCCTCCTCCAAACACGAAACCTAGCCGGCCATATCATGAAGACAGCAAAACATACTCAACATCGCCGGAAGCCCGCAGCCGGGCCTCCTCGTCACGCAACCGCGCCAGGTCCTCGCGGAACTGGTCGAGCGAGCGCGCGACACTCCGGTCCTCGGCATCCGACTCGCCGCCGAGATTGCGTGCGCGCTGGCGCTCCAGCAGGCCCAGCTTGATGTGGTCGGCCAGCAGGAACAGGTGGTTCGGGTTCGACATTGTGGGAGAGTTGCGGGCCGGGAAGGGGGCGCCGGGCGGGGAGGTGGAAGCGATCGAGTCGTGCAAGGACGGGCAGAGAACAGCGGAGACGCAGGATGCGGTCGAGCAGAGGCACTGTGGGCGGCCACCGATGTCTTCGGAAGAGAGAAAAAGGGAGTCGAGCAGAGTCGAGATGGCGACACGAGCAAAATCACCAGGCGACAAGGCGGAGATACGCGGTGTTTGACGCTGGCAGAACGGAACACAACAGCTGTGTCCCCAGAAACAAATAAAATGGAGTAAGAGATGTACAGCGCACAACACACGAAGATCAATCTCGAATCGATCACAGAGGAGAAAAAAGGTATCGTAAGGAACATGGACAAGATGAAGCAGCCTGGAAATCCGATGGAGCAGGGCAGAAAAGAAAGCACCGACGAAAAAAGCCGGGAATCGTCGTCATCCGGTTTCGTCTGGAACTTTCGGGGACTCGATTACCTAAGGGTGGTCTAAGGGTCTAACCCTTGTGGTCTTGGCAAGACGGCATAAATCCCCAATGTTGAAAGGGCATGAGAAATGCCATTTATTTGGGTTTACATTGGATTTGGATTCCAGACAGTCTAGGTCTTGAGTTCTGGAATCCCATGATACGGGACTGTGTGCTCAACATGGGCAATGCCAGAAGCCAGCTCCACCTCGTGGAACCTGGATGTGGAAATGGTGGCCCAGAACACCACCAGCTCAGAACATACACATGCAAAGGAACAGATCGATAGAGAAGCTAATAGAGCATTGTTGCGTCCAAGATGTTATCCAGTCCCCCCAAAAAAAGCAGAAATATCAAAACTCCAGTTCCCCTTCATCATCCCTCCATATCACAACCCCCAACACACCCAGCATCACCAACTGTCCGTTCACACGGAGCACGCCGAAAGCTCACCCGCGCGGCACACCATCCCAGAGCGGCTTGCCCTTGCGCTCCCGCTCCTCCGCCGCCCACTTGGTCGCCTCCTGCTCGCGCCACCAGAACAGGCCCTCGTGCTCGCCCTTCGCGCTCGCCGCGCCCGCCGGCGGGCTGCCCGCCGCGCGGTCGGCCTTCACCGCCGCCTCGGCGTCGGTGGCCTCCTCCGGCGCCCATTGCTTCTTCTGCTGCTCGGTCTCTTCGCCATCTTGTGCCGCTGTCGCGTGGAGGTGCTCGTCTTCGCTTTGGTGGGGCTGTTGTTGTAGGTTGTAGCGGGCTGTTGTTCATTCAAAGCGGCAGTCTGGAGTTAGCTTGTTTTTTTGGTTCTGAATAATTTGGCGCTTAGGGTTAGGGTTGGCCGGTACGTACTGGTGCTCAGGGTGCGCCCGCGCAGGCTGCTGGCCACGGCGACACGGCGCGCGGCGATCTGGGCGGAGTGCATCATCACAGCGGTCGCAGCAATGGGCACGCGGGTCTGGGTGATCCGGAGAGCGATCATTGTGTGCAGGGGTATCTTGGTGGTTGTTTCTGTCGTTCGTCGTTTGGACTTGGTATATGTGTGTGTGTTGCGGCCGAGACTCGAAAAAAGAAGATGTCGCAGGGTCTGGTTGGGATGGAAAAAGGTGAAGAGAGAGCTACAACAACAGACCCCAAACAGTCGAAAGCACCTGTTCCGCTCTTTATATACCTACATCTGATCCCGCATCTCCCGATCCTTCGAGAGAAATCTGGCGACTTGCCTCCCCCGGCGGCCCCCTCATCGATACGCAAGCGGTAATCTAAGCATGACGTGAACTTGACGGCGCCGGTGCGCCAGTGCAAAACTTGGCGGTTGGCGTGGTACGCTTCTCCAAACACACCCCCCCTCGAGAACGGCCGACCTCGATCTAATCAGAGACCAAAAAGATGTTTCGGTGTCCATCATACTGTGTACATAGTGCTGCTGTCTAATTCCCGTGGGGGAAAACTCCAGACCGCGAGCGAAGCACACAACGGAACGGAGGGTCATCCGATGCAGAGCCGCATGTTCGTCGCTCGTATGGAATTCTGGCTTATCGCTGGTCCGACCATCTGACATGGCGTGATAAGTCTTGCGTCTGCCTCCCATCTGCCACCCACCCGCCCAAAACAGCCACAGACTACATACAGTACAATACCTAATATCAAGCTTGCCCTGGCTCCGTGCGCCGGGACTCTCCGCACATGACTCTTTCGTTATCTCGGTGAACGCTCTACTGACAGGACAGAACGAACTACCGTGCTGTCTCCAGCCGTGGATGCCGGACTAGTCATCTTCCAAATGCTACTGATGCCACTGGTTATGATGCCATTAAGAATGATGATGATGGTGGTACAAGCTCACACGTACGGTTCTGATCAAATCCAAGCAAACGACCACCGCCGATTCGGTGGTCTCTGTTTATTCATTCGAAGCGATATATAAACTCTGTTCAAGTAAATCCACACTCTTTTTGTATAGAACAGTCAGTCTTTCCCTCACCTGGTGATAACCACAGGGAACCAATTATACATCGTCCTCACACATCAGATAAACGCAGTCTTCTCAAAGAACAAGCCCAGAAGCTCTGACAGAATCACTAGAAATGGCACAGACAAACACGAAGAACGGAGAATCAACAGAGGAGAAACGACACAAAAAAGAGGCAGCGCATCAAGAAAATGACAAGAGAAGAATGATGAAAACTTAGAATTCCGCAAGACGAGACCAGGTCGATGCACTCAACTAGCTTTGCAATGATGCGTTCCCATGCTGGACAGCATGCCAAGTTGAATAAAAAAAGAGCACACACGCACAGATACACACGCACAGCTCAAAGGCAAGCAGAAGGACGAGAGAAAAAAGATAACACAGAAAAGAGCAAAAAAGGTATTGTCTGTTCATTTACCAACCGCATTTCCCAGCCGCAATATCCCTCCCAATTGATATAAAAGGTTCCCCAAAAGTAGTAAAACCAGATGAACAAAAAGGACTCCCGCTTTAGAACCATTCGATGAAACGAACATAAAAAAATAAAGAGTAAGAAAACACCGATCGACAAGAATCAAAATCGAGAGAGTTGAGGGCTTCTGCCGGCCCGCATCTGGCTGCTCGGGGATCGGATGAGACCGCCGAACAGGCCCGACTTCAAGACGGAGAAGAAGGAAAAAACACCCGCCACAAAATAGAACACTCATTCCATTAGGTTGGGACATTTCCCTCGCCTCTGCCCGATTGTCTCAAATGACTTCGTTAGAAAATAAAATAGAAAACACCTGTACAATCCGTGACATCCAGGTATGAACAAGAGGCCAGGGTATTTTCATGTCGCCCCGGATGAACAAAAACATAAAAAAAAACCAAGCCGCAATAAGAAAAGACACTGAACCGCTTCCCGTTTAAGTCGAGTTCACCAGATATTCCCCGCCCCCAAGATTATGAATGCCAGATATGATGAAAAAGATCAAAAAGAAACGAGAAAGGAACCCAAGAAAAGAAAATCAGACCCGAGATAAAAACTCCAAACATGAGAGGAAGAGGTGTCGAGGCCGATATTTTCAAGCGCGCAACCCAATATGCCCCCTATATGCAAGAAACCATACTTGTTTTTAGGTGTATAATCTTTGCGGAAAAAGCTGGAAAAGATGGGGAAAAAAAGAAGTGACCGCCTCGCTGAAACAAGAGAGAAAAGCCAAAAAGCCCGTTATTCGTACCCGATAAAAGAAAAAGAAATATGAGATGTAAATGATAAAAGCCTCGTCAAAGCTCTTTTTCCGAGGTTGGAAGAAGAAAAACCAGACACCGCTTCATGTCGAGAAAAGGAAAAGCGGAAGGAGATGTCGGAAAGAGAGAAAGAGATCGGAAGAGGGCAATCGGAAAACATCGCAACGAAAGATGTAAACGGCATCGGTGTAAAGTGAAGCAGAAAACGTAAAAGAAGACAACACACGGGCGCTTGTTCCCAGCATAAAACAACAACGCTCGACTTCATAAAACAGGGAGATCATCCGACCCAAAACAACAACACTCTTCGAAATATGAAAACAAGAGTGAACGAGAAAGGCGTCTACTGCTCCGTGCGAACGGAGCAATAGCGGTATTGGGAATATATATCGAAGAAACGAAGAGAGTTTGGGTTTGTACAATGGTGAGAGTGAGAAAATGTGTCCATACGACACATCTCGCCAGAGGAGACATGCCGAAACGATGGAGGTATAAAAACACACACACGTGCCAGCAACTGAAGGCTTGCACTCGAATGCAACCAGCCCAGAACGGAAAATCAAGAGGAAAATAAAACACATTGAAACATGCCGATGCCGTAAATAAAATCAAGTTGCGCGCAAGTGATTGACGAGGGGGGTTTTTCCGAGGGGAGAGGATTTGTCTCTTTTCTTTCTTTCGAGCCACGCCTCTATCGACGCCAGAGACACCAGCCTCTAACGTGTCTGTGTTGTTAACCGCATTCCAAGAATGACGAGAACGAAGCCAGCATCAACTCTCATAAGTGAGGAGAGAGAATCTCGGGCAGGGAGATGAGATGAAGAATGAGGGGAGAGTGGGAGTCGGGGGATGCAGCCAAAGATTATAGAAAAAACAAGGAGGGAACGGAATCTTAAACACTCAGGGACACAGCAGATGGCAACGAAGAGAAACGAAGGGCTCCAAGCAACCTCAAGCCATCTCTCCCAGGCTTGGGACCGAGCACTCTACAGTGGGATCTGTAGACACTGGCACAAGCACTGGGGAGGGGAGAGCTATGTCGGCGATTAGATTTCTTCATGATCCTTTCAGATCATCTTCTATTCTTTTACCATCTACGTCCCAGAGAGTGCTGCATCCGGCCGGGAGACACAGACGGAGGCGGGCTCGAGAGCGTGGTGCCGGTAGCCGGATTGATGATGGGGATGGCATTTCTGGTGCGAGTAGCAGCAGGCTGGTGCATCTTCAACGACGGCTGCGGCTGGAAAGTGGGAGGCACAAAGGGAGGGGAGGCAGAGTTCAAAGAGAAGGCGGGAGCAATGGTTTGGGGTTGCTGGGTGGGGGAAGATTCAGGAGAGCTGCTTGCCAGAGACGAGCGTTCAGAAACCGAGTGGATGGACACCAGATCGGTCTCGGTCAGCAGACCAGGGCAGAACTCCATGTCGTCTTCCAGGTCGAACGACCGGCAGGCCTCGAACTTTGAGCGGAAGGCAACCATGGAGGCCGATTCATTGTTAAGCTCCTTCATGGACCGGAGATCGCGGAACTGTTTTTGCGATGGCCTCGGCCCGCGACGAGTGCGGCCATGGTGGTTGTGCGACATCGACGGGGCCGCCGACGGCGGGTGGGATTGGTGAGGGCCATAGTAGTATGCAGACATTTTGAATTGGGGGGTTTTGTGTGTGAAAAAGATTTGAGAAAAGAGAAGAGTAGAGAGGAAAGTTTATAATAACAAGTAGTTCATCTAGATTTTGTCGAGCAAGGAATAAAGAAAAGAGGAGGCAGTCGAATCAAAGTCGTCTTCGTATATTCTCATTTACACCGGATTGTGAGTCAACTGGCGTAAAGAGCTTGGGCCGGCGAAGCTGAAAAAGCAGGAGCGAGAGATTTGAGATGGAAAGAGCTGAGGACGAAGAAGGAGAATAGGAGAAGAGTGGATGGAATATTATTGACTATGAATATGTAAGACAAGAAGAGAAGAGATGATTGATAGGGAGAGAGAAGAAGAGAAGAAAAATGGAAGAGATGGAAGATGGGAAGATATTGGATGGATTGGGAGGAAAGGGTTCAAAAGTTGAGAAGTGAGCAGGAGCGGGATAGGAAGGAAAAGCAAGAGAGAAGGAAAAAAAAGAAGGAGGGGGGAAGACGACAAAAAGAAGGAAAAAAAGAAAGAGGCGGTGACTGGGTTTTTGTTAGATTTGCAGATATGCTGTATCAGAGGCAGGAGAAGTACCGGAGCGGTGCAAACTGGCGCAGGCCGGTACCAAACGACAGCGAGTTAGGCGGGTGGGTTACGTCGAGGACCCTAAATGTTAGGCTAGCCCCAGTAGAGACAGAAGCAGGAGTTAGGCGGTATAGCGAGGGAAACACAGTGTGAGAGTGTGGACTTGGTACAAAAGAAAACAGCCAGAGAGAGAAAAAGGGAAACAGAAGGAATGCAGCGTGCAAGATACAAAGCGGACGAGAATGCAGGAAGGAAGGAAGGAAAGAAGAGAGAAGAAAGGAAAGAGGAACAAGAGAGCTGAGGGAAGGAGCGGCCGGATCCTGGACGAGGGCGGGAGAGTGAGTGGATTCGTAATTCAGTGGGGGAAAGAGCAGCAGCCAGCAGGAAGAGGCGAGGGCGGAACCAGTGGGTCTGCACGGTGCCAACCCGCGGCAGAGTCACACTGTGTACCTCGTGAGCACTGGCCTCGTTCTCTGGGTTTCCCAGGTCTGGGATATACGCGTAGCGGTGCGTAGATTTCAGAACTGCGCTTGTCACTAAATTGGGGGGGAGGGATAGTGGATCCAAGCTTTCTCTTTTCTTTGAGACTTCGCCCAATTGTCTCGTGTTCCTGTTGTGGATTTGGATATATTATTTATTGGCTTTAATGCTTCTGGTTCCTGTGTTCCTGTGTGTGTGTTTGGGGGTTAAGGCGCTGGAACACACTATAGGCATGCGCAGGTGGACGGCGCTGAAAAGAATTATAAAATATACAATAAAATAAAAACCGGTGTACCGACATCTTTAGCTCACCAGCCCAGCCAGCAGAGCCCCCATCGCGGAGCGGCCTGGAAAAGGCGCAGCAGGTACCTAAAGATACACCTGCACCAAGACCAGCAGCGAAGATCGCCCACCGAAAAAAAGCCCACAGAGAGAGGAAACCGGGCCGGCACTGACGGTGATGTTTCACCCGGTGCTGTTGTTTACGGAGCTGTGTTGTTGTTGTTGTGTTGTTGGATTATCCTTTGGCTGCCAGAATGGCCTGTCGTCAGTTTTTTTCTTCATCCGGCCCGTCACGGGCGGTCTCGGCGAATGGCCCGTCCATCGGGCATTTTCTCCAAGCCCAGGCTGGACGACCATCGTCGTCCTCAGACCAACACTCGAGACCACCGACCACTCGACTTTGACAACTTCAGCAAAAGGTTGGGGGGAGGATTCTCAACAGCCAATGAACAGCAGCACAGTGCAGCACCCGATACACCCACATCATCGCCACTTCTGACACACACATGATGATGTGGAGAAAGAGAATATCATCAGCATGCACAATAACAAACAAACAAAAGCCCAGCGGGCGTTCTGTGTTTTTTTTTTCGCCTCTTCAAGCGCCGCCTTTCGAAAAATAAAAAATAAAATGCTTGAGGTTGGCCAAAAGAGAAAACCCCGAGCATGGGGGGAGAAAAAACCGAACAAATGACGAGCCCAGACAATTGGTCACCTGCGTCCTGCAGCCTCTCATTTTTTTGGGGTGCCGGGGTGGTCCCTGCCACCAGCATGTAGCAGGTACTCCAGGCACCCAGCCGATCGCCAGTGAACGCCCAAGTACCCGCAACCTAAGCAGCCAACTTTGCCACGGCCGATCCTATTGGTCCTGGGCAAACCGGACTCCACTGCGTAGCGCCATGCTAGACCGCATGCAGCCTAGCGCAGGGTTACATATTACCGGGATGGTTCTAAATGCAACCTGAGCGATTTGGTGGTGGTGGCCAATCTTTTGATATTTTTTTTTTTGAATTTCTTGCTTTTTTCTCTGCTGTGGTTTTTGATGCAGGTGTCGGCTAATGCATGAAGCCCCGGGGTCGCATTGCATTTGCCCTTTCCTTTCTTTTCTTTTTCCTCGCTGTTGCTATTTTTTACCCGTTTCTGGTGGTCTGTCCGTCTGACCTCTCTTTAGGTATTGGGTTACCACTCTCTGGATCCCCGATAGGTGGCAGAAGAAAAAGTTGGAGAAGGAGCGTGGCTGTCCTTGCCGTTCTCGGCCGCGTGAATCGTGTGTGGCACCTTCCTTCCCCTCCAACCGCCCGCGCCGCCATCGGCATCGGCTGTTCGTTTAACAAACTTCAGTGCTCCAGCTGTTACTGGGTGGGGGTGGTTCCTTCTCGTGTCTTCGCCGTCATGTCATGCACGCAAATTGGCGCCTAATCTACTGGTGGTTTTTTCTATCTATCTTAATTTATCCCCTCACCACTTTCGTATTGGCTGGATGCTTTTAATTGGCGTGCGTGTGGCCTGTCGTGGAATGGTGGGTGGTGAGATCACGACATGGAAAATGTGTGCTACAGCACTATCCAGGCCTGGACCGAACCCTCTGTAATTTGTGCTTGTGTTTCAAAGTTAACCTTGCTGATATTACACCGGATGTCCTGCTTTTTGGAGTAAAGCAAAGTGGGAAAGAGAGCACACAGCATGAAGACGTAAAAGAGACAACCGACCAGAGGAGAGAGGCATAAAGCTGGAAAGGACGTCCGTCGTGTGCTCCTTCCTGAGGCTTCGGCACATCGTTTATCCAAATGACGAGCATCGTCGCGTGCCTAACGCGGTCGATTTTTTTTTTAAAAAAAAAAAAAAAAACTTCAATAGGAGCCTCCCAATGGAAATGGAAGGAGGTTCCAGATAGACGCCGGCAGCTTCGTTCCTGAGGGGGAAGTCAATCGATTTTCTTTTTCTTTTTCTTTTCTTTTTTTTCTTCTTTCTATATTCCTTTTATCCCCCCATATATTATGATTCAGGAGTAACAATGCACAGTACCGAAATGACCGATATTTCCCAAGACATGCATTGCGTCTGGTTGTTTTTCGACCGCAAAAGCCCTGTTGGCTTCTGCTGGAGCCCCTCTGAACAGCCTTCTGTACCGCACATATGAGCCCCCCCCGGCCGCCCTTCTCCTGCAGGAAAAGGAGAGAAGAGCAGGGAAGCCAATTTCAGCCGCTCATGTGCAGCATGTTTTTGAAATTACCACCCACAGCCATTTTGCCTGTCTCCTTCGGTTCCTGCTGGGAGTAATTGCTCTTCTGCTCATTTTTGCCTGCATGCCGGAACCGCGACCTTTGGGGGCAGAGGAATCCTTCAGGAGGTTCCAGACAGGCAGAAGTGACAGCCTGCCAAGTCCGACGACAAAGATCCCTCCGCCGCCGCCTCCACACTTGGTCTTTTCTCGTCCTGTTTATTATCGATCGATGACGAGATGTGCTGCTCATTACTCACTCGGCTGGCTGGCTAAACTGCTCTCCCTCCCCTAAAACGCCCCCAACAAGCCCACTATACAGTATATTTGGGCCTCGGTCACGCCATGGGCGTTTGGGGAGGGATTCCTTTATCGATCATGAGATCCAAGCCCCCAGATGGCCCAGGACGATGAGTAATGACACTTTTCTTTGGTTAACGGACGGCCAGCCTCGGAATCGCACCGGAGAGTCCGGCGTGCAGTACATAGTGGACATCCAGAGGTGCCCTTCCGTGTTATTCTCGCAGAATGTGGCCACCGTAACTTTCTCTACCACTTCCCACAGAAGTGCATGTTTGGCATGACAGGTCAGTCCCTGACCAAAAGACACAAGAGCAGAAAGGGGGAGCTCTCTGACCCTTTTTTTGGAGTTCCCCCCTCTGACGCAGGTACCAACAAAACCACCCAAGCCACGGGCCCTTTCCAGAAACCAGTCTGCTGATGAAAGTCAGCCGAAATCATGAATTAAAAAAAAGGAAGCACAGCGGCGTGGGGAGAAGAGGGGGACTGGAAATGGAAGCCGAGAGAAATTGTCAGCAGAACAAAGGCTCTAAACTCACTCAGGCACTGGTCCGACGGACGGGACTTGGTGCTAAGAGAGTGAGGCTGAACAGCAGAAAGTCCGCGCAAGTGTGGCTCGATGTCTCTGTTTTCTTTGTATTTTTTGTTTTGCCGCCAGGAGCGAGCGCTCCTCTCACCAAACGAAGACACTGGCCGTTTCCGGTGCAGGTGATCCAACCAAACAGCATTCCCCGGGATGCTGTTCGGGCAGGCACCCAGCAGCCTGGCGTCGCACCGTCTCCGATCTTGCCGTTGAGCGCCCTGGACGAAGCACGCTCGTTGGCCTGCTTGTAATCCTTCGTGCAACGACCGGCGGGTTGGGGTCGGCGGCTCTCTCGCTCTAGGCCCGGTTGGCGCCTTTGCTACTGGCAACATGGCACTGGGGACAATTTCTTCATGTCCCTGGACTTGGCCGGTGGTGTTGGCCTGCCCGGGCGGTTGTTGTTGTTCTGCACCGGACCGAGCCCTATTTCTGCTGCGGATTGGAATTCGGATGGAAGATCTCTAAGATAGGANGGGGGGGGGGGGCCAAAACGACGGCCCTTTTTAGAGAGGGGGACAGCTTGGTCTTCGAGATTGGTGGATTGGGTAGTTGGAATGAGGCAGGAGGGGGCAGAACGAGTCACAGACCGGAGGCAGCAGAACGAGGAACGTAGGCGGCGGAGGTCACAAGAGATAACTGGGGGGGAGGGAGAGGGAGGAGGTCGGGCATGACGCAGGGTTGGCCCTCTCAGCTTCTTGCGCGAACACACAGAGCCCGATCTTCTAACTTGGTCCTTGGTTTCAACGCCAGGACGGTGGACACTCGAGGCCCGCTTCTCCAGTGTGCCTCTCCCTCCTCTGTCTTGCTCCCTCTTCAGTGGTTCAGTGACTCCCACTGAACCCAAAAACAGGGTGAAAACGGGACAGCCTCCCCCCTCTCAATATGTGGCTCAGAGTATTCCCACTGCAGCAAGGCAGGGCCTGGAACCAGGGCACGTTGGAAACGTCAGAGACCCCGGCTTTTGAAACGAGCCCGCCGCCGAGTTGTTCCTGTTGTTCCGTGCCACCCCTTTCGCCCTCTCTATGTTTCTGCTGCTGCTGCTGCTGGTTGGTTTATTTTCCCCCTTTCCTCACCGCCTACTGCTCTGTCACGATAGCCACCCACTCTTGGGTTTCGAAGGAGAGAGCAAGAAAAAAAAGGCGGTCTAGGCAGCCAAACGCCGGGGAAAACTCTGCGCTGGGTAGAGGTGCAGGACTCGGGTGGAGATGCGACGAATCAAAGGGCCAGCAGAAAGAGAGAATAACAAAAAAACGGGCGGTGGGTGGTGGTGGTGTGGGTGGTACTGCATGAAGGAAGCAGCAAAAGAGAAAAAAACCACTGAAAAAAACCCACTCACACACTTCCTATCTGGCGGAGGATTAGCACCCAACGTTGGTGCGCCTATCTATACCCAAAGTGTGCTTCTAAAAATGTAACCATGTTGGCTCTGTATCTCTCTCTCTCTCTCTCTCTCGATCTCGTTTTGTCTGCTCCGTCGTTTGAAAGGCGGTGAGATGCGAGGAATATCGACAGACCTGGCCAATCTTATATCTGCCTGGGCGTGTCGAATATGCTGCTGCTGCTAGCTGGCTGCCGGCCACGTCTTTCCAATTCCCTCCCCGGCACCGAGAATCAAAGCCGTCGTCTCTTCGGCACGCCCCGGACACTGGGCTGTGACGTCAGGCATGTCACGTGGCTAGGTCACGGGGATCTTGTGCAAGAGTTTGCACCACAGCGGAACCGGGCCTTCACAGTCACGCATGATAAACGGCCGTCCTGCAAACCCTAACCCTATACCACGCCGATCTTATCGGGTCTACACAGCCATGATGATGCACGACACACCACACCCACACACACCCACAAGTGAACACAGCCCGTCTGCATGTCTCTCCTCGCGAACTCTGCCTCCCTCCCAGGGATCCTGTTGTCGAGCCGAGTTTCGCTGGACGACAAGCGGACGAAGCCCCGCCAATCTGCCTTGGAGGACTCTTGCACTTTGTTCTCGGGACAAGTTTGGGTGCTCGCAGGTCCCGTTGGTTGGCAGTGCGGATGCGGTGAGGCTGGGCCAGCGATCGTCATTCCCGCATCACGCTTCTGCCGCAACCTCGATCAAGACACGGGGTTTTTCTTCTTCTTCGGTGCGAGCCTCGTGTTGTTCCTTTGTCCGGATCGCTGAGACCCCTTATGTGCTCTTCATCGACCACGACCAACGCCCCCCCCCCGTTCCACGTCCACGCTTCTCTGGGGTTTGCTCGTGGCGACACACCCACACACATCGTGTCGAACTGTTCGTGTTCTGTTCTCCCACACCCAGCCTTGAAGCGGACCGAGAACTCGCACCGACTGGCTCAGCTCTCTCTCGCTAGGCCATCTATCCTCTTCCGTTTGAGCAAAGTTCCGGGGTGGCTTTGATGGTAGTATGTGCGTAGTTTCGTTCTTCCCAACCTGCGTTTCTCGCTTCTGCTTCCAACTTCCCCCCTTGCATTGCCACGGCTTATCACTTATCCTCATCCTGGTCAAGCTTCCTCTTCCTCCCCCCCACCCACTCTTTTCTTGCTTTCGCCCCTTTTCCCCTTCTGATGATGTGAAATTCGCATAAACTTCCAGGCCAGAACATGGCCCTCCCTTATCCCTGGCTCATCATATGGCTGCTCTGGGGAGAGTTTAGTGTCTGACCAGCTCTTAATATCACACACATCTTAAGAAAAAAAAAAAAGGGGGGGGAGAGGGAAATACACAGATAGAGGGGCTGTGAACCTTCTCCCTCTCTCTCTCTTGTGCTCTTCCCCTCCCCCTCTTCACAGCTGACATCCCCAAAAGCACACTGGCTTGGACACTTATCTGAGCATGTTCGACCATTTGTGTCCCGCACCTCGCCTCCCCCTCCATCCATCCCCACGCGGCTCCCTTCTCCCGCACATCTGCACATTCCAACGCGCGCCCGTATCGGACTTTTTCTCTGGCCCGTTTGCCTCGTCGTATAGATTGCCCCTATAGTACATTGAATTTGCCACCCCGGAGGTGCGTGGACCTTTCACCGCACCTGGTGGTGTTCCCAACAGCCTAAACAGCCGGCCTCCCACGTCTGCAGGATGGAAGTGTGCATGTCGTAGATACCAGAGATGTCTTGTGTCCCACGGACCCCCCTCTGCCACGACTGAGTTAACTTCCCATCGCCGTGGGCCGGACGTGAGCTGGGCTGTCAGCCGCGTATTCTCGTTAATATCGGCCGCAATTTGCACACAATATCAAGTCGAAGATGTTCCTGTCCATCTCGCCCGCCACCGCCAAAGTCCTCCTCTGCACGTAGCCTGCGCATGCCATATATGCAAATATATTCACCCGTTAAGCCTAGACATACCAAATCCCACTTCGTCGGACCTCCCGGATACTTTCCACGTCTCTGTGTATGGAAGACATTTTCGTCTTCCCCCTCTTCCCCTCTCCCCCACTACACCATCTCACACACACACACACGCACACACACGCTCTCGCCCAACACAAAACGATACCATACTCATCTCCTCAACACATGCTTTAATATACCTGACACTCGCTTGTGAGCCGGGTCGACGCAGTAAGGGGCTTCACACCACTCTCACATCACTCATACCGCAATCTGTTTGTTCGTTATTGCCATCAATTGAAGCTCCGGCAGGAGGAGAACACGTCCCTTCGGACAACAATCAACCGCAGTGAAATAAGATATACATTTGCCTTTCATCCATCCCCTCTTGTTACCGAGGGGTTCAAGTGCTCTAGTTCCAAGTAAAAACCAATCCCCCAGAAAATGATGATAAAACAAGTTGAAAGATAAAAATAAAACAGAATCCGCCCGTAGAAGAAGCAAGCAAGCAAACAACCATCTCCGGTGGACTTTTCTGGCCCTTGACATGCGTCCCTCGTACAGCTTGGGGGGCGCAAAGGCAAAACGTAAAATGAACCACAAGAAACAAAGGAAATAAGGTTAAATCATCATCATCACATAAAATAGAAACCGGCTTATCGGTGTATAGACAAGCCACCACAGAGAGAGAGAGAGAGAGAGAGAGAGAGAGAGAGAGAGCCCTTCGTGAGAGCGCTTTCGTTACTGCCCACGAGCTCTACTTCTGCTGTCCGCTGGTGCTCCGCCCGAACTTGGCCAACCACTTGCGCTTCGGCCCCGTCGGCGTTCCGGCCATGGTATCGCCGCCGCGGCTACCGGGCCTGGCCATGTCTCCACCAGCGCCTTTTGGCGTGCCCACACCGGGCGTCATCGGCCGGTCATCGCCGTCGTCAAAGTGCACCTCTGAAAGTCCGCGGTTGCGCATGATCGGTGGTGGCGTGGCGCTCGGCCGGTCATCGTCCAGGACGTTCTGGCGGTGGATCCAGGACGCGGTGCCCATGGTCGTCGACGGATCGTTCGGACTGGCCAGCGGGGAACCGTGACCGCTCAGACTGACTCCCTGGTTATTCTCAGGGACAACAATCGATCCTCCAATTGACCGCCGGAAGAAGTTGTTGATACCACGGCTGCGGTGTCCAGCAACCGGAGGGTACTGCGTTCCACTGGCCGGCGCCTTGGTGAGGCGGGCCGGCTGCTGCTGGCCCTGCCTCTGTTGCTCACCAGCATCTCCACCATACGGCGCCGGTGGGGCCACTGGCTGCGACGACGGCCGGCCAATGCTCATGATGTCGCTGTGTCTTCTGGAACGGCCTGGGATAATGTTGGCACCGTTGTTAGTGGGCTTCACCGGAGAGACCTTCTTAGGCGTCGGCGGGTGGCTGCCCATTCTCGGCGTGGAAACCGAGGCCGTGGATCCCGTTCTCGCGTGCAGACTGGACCGGCGGTTGGGAGGCGGCGGGGCCTGGCCTGCGCTAGCAGCCAGAAGCGACTGCTGCACACTGGGAACGGTGTACTCCTCCGGCCGTGTCATGCCGTACGGAGACGCTGCCCGGTTGATGCCGGCTGACCCAAGAGACGCCCGGCCGAACATTGCGCCGGTCGCCCATGTGTTTCCGGAAGGTCCAGAAGGGAAAGAGAACAGGTCGGGCGAATCACGTCCGTTGCGTCGTCCGCTGTCCTGGTAGGCCGGCTTAGAGCCCTCCTTCATCCAGATGTCCAGACTCGACGTCAGCGAGTGCGTGTCGGAGTCGTCATCAATCATCGAGTCCCAGCCCTTTCCGCGACCATGCCGGGATGTAGTTGTCTCTCCCGCAGATCGGGGCCGCTGAAGAATCGCCGATGATCGGCTATCGAAGTAGACGCTGCTTCCAGACACCTCTCTCCGGCTGTTGAACGCAGTGACCGACGGCATTTGGGACGGCGCATACTCTGACTGGTCGACGCCTTCATCCCCAATGTCCAGTGTGTGCGCCGAAGTGGTGTAATCCGAGAGGGCAAGGAAGCTCTTTTCCGTTTGTACCACATTCTGCGCGAACTGGCCATCGGGCAGGTCATCGTTCGAGTTCTTGAAGCGCCGCAGCGTCGCAGTCGAGATGGTATCGGGGGTGGGTGGGAGGCTACCGCTGGGATTGATCGGCTTCGACGAAGGGCCAACCACGCCCAGCCCGGTCGCAGCAGGCCCCGAGATATCTGTGAGCACCCGACGGAGCGCCTCGCGCTTCTCTTCCTTGGTCTTGCGCTGCTGCGGCGCGGGCGCGATTGTTGCCTTCATTGACCGCAGCACCCGCTGGCTGGAAGCACTGTCGTGATCATCCGCGCGCAGGGACAGCGTCCGCTCCAGCTGTTGCAACGGAGAGCCCTGGCCAAGGAGGCTGGAAAGTTCGTGGAACTCACCCGGCGCGGTACCATGGGTGATCGAATTGGACCGCCCCGGTCGCGACGGGGTTCCGGTGGACCGGCGATCACGGCCCTGGACGTCAGATAGTCTCGTGGTGGAGGGTCTCGGCGTTTGGCGTCTGTCCGGCACTCCAGAAAGAGCTGAAGATATCGTTCTATCCGCCGAGGGGGAAGCGGCGGAATCCATCGGCGAACCCCCAGCGCGGCCGTACACACTCACAAACGAGCTCTCGCTAAGCACACTGACGCTGGGGCTTCGCAGGTTTGGTGGACTATCCAGCAGGTCGGAGCTGGATTTCGCCTCGCTGAGTTTCGGCAGGCTCATCAGGCTGCCCAAGTACACTCGGCGCAGGTTCTCAGTGGTCTCGCTGCGCTCCGAAAGAAAGCTAGGCATTCGGTTCAGGTTGCGACTTTGCAGGCTGTCAAGTCGAGCACCGCCGCCCTCGTTGTCGGCATCGTCGAATTCGTCCAGGCTGCCGGAAACGTTGCGATGGGGCATGGGGATCGACGGGGCAACAGAGGAGGTGGGAGTGGAAGCTCCCTGAAGCTCACGGATGCGTAGACCTAGCACCTCGACACGGCGGGAAGCTTCTCTCTCCTCCATAAGCTTCTGCACTTGAGCCTCTAGGAGGACAATCATGGCAACAGCTTCCTCAACGGCCTTGTCCCGCTTCTCCAACTCCTTCAACAACTCGTCGTTCATCTCCTCGACCTTGGTCTTGTCCTCCTCCAGGGTTTGCACCTGGGTTTCGAGAATAGTCTGGCGCTCTCGGCGGTGGAAGAGCTCCAGCTTGAGGTCGAAGTTTTGTTTATGGAGGTTTGAAAGGGACTATTTACAGGTTAGTGAACCTGGCTCGGTTTACTCGCACACCAAGTTTGGTCAACTTACAGATTCCATCTCCTTCAAGCCCATGGCCTTCTTCTTGTGCGGCTGCTGGTCGTTACCACAGCTCGACACTGGGCGCTTGGGATCCACAGCAAGGTGCCGCGCGGGCGAGCTTTGAATCGTCCGAAGCTCCATTGGCGAGGCGGCGACGTCGGGACTGCGGCAAGACGACAGCTTTTCGCCCTCCACCATTCTCTCGCGCTGCAGCTTCTCGTGCAGATAGGTTGAGATTCCGGGCTGCTGGAGTTGTTGTAGGCGATCAGGGAAAGGCTCTCGAGACATGGCTGTTGATGGCCGGAGCGATTGCGCAGTCATAGACTTGACGCTCGAGTTGTGTTGTTGTCGGTAAGAGGCGTACGCAGAGGAGAGTTGTGGTGAGCCAATGGAGCCAGAGCTGGACATTGAGCTCATAGCAGTCATTCGAGAGGTGGTGGTGGTTGAGGAGCCAGCGACACTGGATGAGGAGCTGGCAGTGGTGCCCCGAGATGGAGCTCGCGAATATTGTGAGTATGCGCGTGGGCGAAATGCAGCCGCAGTTGGCTGGGGGTGGGCGATAGGAACACCGTCCATATTTGGCGGGTGGAAGCTGTGGCCGGGAGCCAAACGACCGAAAGGAAAAACAGAAGAAAGAAGAACAGGTTGGAAGGGGCGACGCTATGATACACTTGCAGTAGACAGGCAGCTGGCACCGGCTGTCTCTGAGGTTGTTTCTGGCTGGTTGGCTATAGCGGTGTGTTAGTTGTGATTCACAACATGCAGGTATATCGCTAGCTGAAATGCGATGCAGGAGACCACATCCGCTGAAGAGGTCACGAATGGATTTTTGGGAGAAACCAGAGAGAAGAAAACAAGAAAACGGTTGAGGTCGCGCGCAGGATTGTGCTCTTCTGAGGGGATGTGGAGATATAAGTGAAGATTTGCGACCAAGCGCCACCAGGGAAGAGAACAAAGAACAATCAACAACAACAGAATAAGACGGTCATCTGAGACGATGTCGTTATAAACAATCTTGCGACTGGGGAAACGGATGCAGGAACAAAAGAAAGAAAAAAGAAAAAAATCAATTGAAATGCACTCACTGACAGTCTATGCTCTGGTTGCTGTTCCAAGCTCACCACAGCCCTGTTTGTTATTGTTTCTGAACGACGACAGGAACCAGGATCTCTATTTGTCGAGAAGGTAGAAACCCCTCCCAAGTGAGCAAAAAGCCAGTGAAGATACAGGTACAGCGGTGTGTTGCGTTCGGTTATTGGTTACGACATGCAATGCAAAGGGAAATTGCGGGACTCTGAATGATACAAAGTCCAAGGCAGTCGAATTCGTTGGAGGAGGCGTGAGCAGGGCGAGAGATGACAGGCGAAACGGTAAGATTGAGGACAAAAAAAAAAACAATAAATCGGCGCGGGCTGAAGAGCGTGTAAGTGGACACAGCGGGTTTCGTCTCAGTTGAAGTTGAATTTCGATAGGAAGATACAGAAGAAAGAGAAAGGGAACGAATGTGACCAGGAAACGAGAGAGGGTGAAGGAGGGGGATAAGAAGAGAAAAGAAATTGACACAAAAAGGATATCAAGTGTTTTAAAGGTGTTAGAATTAACGGAAGGATAACGGACGTGGGAGAGAGAGAACAAGACAAAAAAAGAGAAAAAAAAAAGATGAGAAAAGGCCTTCACAAAAAAGGAGGTGTTGTGCGCGAGTCAGAGAGTCTAAGCCTGAACAGGGAAACCATTGGCCCAGGGAAAGGAGATGACCAGGGGTGAGCAGCACGAGAATTAAAAAGGTTTCTGTTTATGATTTCCAAATGTTTCCTTTTTTGCCCACTTATATGTTTTTCTTTCTTTTTATCGGCTGTGAAGCATTCTCTGCGTGTGGCATCGGTGCATGAGACACAGCGAGACAATGTGCCAGAAGAGAGAAGAAGGGCTGAAGACGAGAGGAAAAAGAAAGTCGAGGCGGATGAGGATTTGCAAGCACCAGGATAGTGTGCGAATGGGATATTCACATTTCCTGGCAAGACAGAGACTGATGGTGTGCAAGTGAGCGTTTGGTTTGGCGCGTTTGTTCGCGTTGAAGATCGCGTAGGTGTAAGTGGAAAGTGTAAATGGTGTGGTGATGTTCGTGTTGCGCTTCGGTCAACCCGGTATGGTTGAAGCAATAATGGAGATGATATACTGTAGAGGGAAATGGCCCGACGAGAGCACTGAACATTGAGTTGCCGATCGTCTCTCTCTCTTTCCATCCGTTCGTATCGACCGAGTACGTGCGTGCTCCTCCGGCCAGGCACTTTCGTTCGTTGTCGTTGTTTGATGAGGGAACTCTCAATGTAGCGTAGCAGTCTGTGCTGAGAGCGAGAGATTTGAGAGGAACGCCAGAAAATTTCTTTCGGCCGCTCCAAGCCAAAATGGATTCCTCAAGTCGACCTCTGCTTCTGCAGGGGTATAGGGGTGTCAGTCACATTAGCTTAGTGCTCGTTTAGGTGCAGAAGTGGGTGGACACGGGAAATTTTGGGGGGGGGAAGAGTATTGCAGATATTGTGGATTTTCTATGCCCACTTCTGTCGAAATCTTGCCCACAACGCTCGCGCATTTGGCTGAAATTTGCAGCGATCGCTTGGCAAGATTCACTGACAGTCAGTCTCCTTTGTTCAAATGTCGTCCCGTTGGCTGGGGCCTCTGGAACCCGACCGGCGTGGAGGAGCGTTCAGGCACGCTGGGGCAGCAGATGCGCCTGAGAGTACCTCACTCGGTACCGAACATACTACTGTACACATGGCCTGGACAGTGATGTACTGTACAACTGTGATAGGAGTCCTGAACAGGCCACTGGCCGCCGCCACTGGCGCAAGCAGTTCAGATCTTCAGAACGCTCCCAAGTCCAAGTCTTACGTGGGCTTGTCTTGCAAATCCGTACTGTATAATAGAAGTTGACAATCTTAACATGATGGAAGGCAAAGCAAGCAACAGGACGACCAGAAAAACGAAAAAAAGCCCGCGCTATGCATGCACATGCACCAAGATTCCCGGCCAATCGGGGCGGCGAATGGATTTGGGAACATGCAAGGATGGAGGAACATTGACCAGGATTAGCCAGGGGGAACATGGTGGACCGAGCGGTAGTGGGATTGGCTTGATGAGGGAGGGCCAGCCTGGACCGGGGGGGTTGTGTCGCAGTGTGCCGTGCCGTGCTGTGATGTGCTGAGCAGCTATGCTCTGGAGTGCGGAGGGATATCTGGCACATGTATCTCTGGCGTGCACAATGAGGGAGTGTGTACCTGATGGCCGGAATTGCTGTTGTTTGGGTCGGTCGGTGCCCGTGTCTTGGGAAGCCAACCTGTGCCGGGCTAGACCAGGGATATTCAACATGTGTGTGTGTGTGTGTTATTTTTGACCCCGGCCGTAAGATAGGGGACTGTGATCCGGATTGCGCCTCTCCAACCATGTTCTGCACTAGTGAACTTACACTAAACAGATCTCGCTGCTGAAGGGTTCCGCGTTCCGTGAGTTGTGAAGGGCGAGAAGACCCGTGGTGTCGTATGAGCAGCCTCCCCAAGAGTGGTAGTGCAACCCATTTGTGTGCGGGAGATGTGAATATATACCGGTTATTTGTCCGAATATCAGCGGACTTGGAGCCGAGAAAATGACCGTTCCCAGAGTTTGCAACGAGGATCAATGATCGCCTGGAACAATGGAAACGAAAAGAACGGTTCAGAACTCTCAAGCTTCAACCAGAGTTTCTGCCGTGGTGGCTGGTATCGATAACGCCAGAGATCCCGAAGAAGGCAACGAGGGGCGAAAGCACTTGTTGACTCTGTTCAAACACACAGAACTGGGAACTCCCGTTGTCAGCCGTACACTCCGTTCAGCTATGAGCGAGCTCATGGGAGTCCCGATGTGTTTTGGCGAATACCACTCACAGCTTGATGGGTTTCTGTTCCCCACACAGTTGTTGCGCAACCCCAGTACAGTACAGTACACAGGCCAATCCGTGACTGATGCAGAAAATAGGCGAGCGAATGTGGCCAAAAATCGGTGTGAAACATTCCTCACGATTACAGAGGAAGAGAGAATGAAGAAAGGGAGAATGAAAATTGAGACAGATTTTCCAGATTGCATACTTTGTGCGTTTCAAGCCCTAATATATACGGAGGAAGGAGCAGCAACAGGGAATGGAGGGCAAGAACACCGGTTCGGCATCAGACGGATGCGCCTTCCCTTACAGATCGAGCCCTCTGGGCGCCCTATTGTGTTTGGAGGAGAGAATGGCTACTGTAACGCGGACGAGCAAATCTGGAAGGACCTATCGTCGCGTCATAAAAGGCGAGCTTAGGACTTTCGCTGTCCGGGAAGGAGAGGTTGCAACCGCGAGGGCACAGCTCCTTCCTCGCCGTACCGCGGCTGCGGCAAACGGCGGCAAACGAACGACGACATCGCATCATATAAAGTTCACCAAAGCATATCAAAACACGACAAAGTAATGTTAAGGAACCTTGATTGAATTCTACAAGCGCTCCCTTCTCCCCCCCAAGAGGCGCTGGCACACCGGCGAAAGCCATCGCAGAACAATGCAGCAAGGGAGACAGGCAAGAGGCACGAGAATGGTCGATATCGGGACTCTGTCAGAGACAAATATTGCGGTTTGGCACTCCAGACGATGACGATCGTTGTGTGAGCAGAGTTATGGTGGCCAGAACCTGATACGAGACGACGCAGAAGGGAGAGAAGACGACGTGTGTGAAGTGTGCCCTCGATATGGGATGGCCGAACCCGTTTCGTGACTCAACCGATTGTTTCACAAGTATTGGCTGGCAGACACGCTCGTTTCCATGCTCTCGGTTGCTGCATGTACGAGTATTGTACAGACTGCTTGGGCTGAAGTGCAACATGCCCAAGACGAATGTTTGCACAATAATCGACCGTCGACGGGAATGCATCGCCACTTTTGCACCCTTCCAGAGACCCTGAGACAGGCTATCACAGACCACAGCCCACCCCCGCCAATTGGCCTTTGCCCCGACAGAGCGAGGGATGGCCCTCGAGGAATCTCCTTGACTTTTGACTGGTTGCCGGGCACTGGACAGATTCCTGGCACTGGCTATGCCTTGAGTGAGTGGGTTGGCCGGTATACAGAGCAATATGCAAGTACAGTACAGTATGTTTGGCGAGGTGAGACTGCTCGTTGTCCGTGTTTGCCATGGCTGTGGCTTGTCCAGGCCACGGAGAACCGAGACTCTTAACCATGACACATCCTTGTGACCTCTTTGACACGCTCTCTAAATCGACGGCTAGATAAATGAAAAGAGGAAACGCCAGTCGATATGGGCTCATCCCGGCCGGGCGCGGTATCTGGTTCTACCACCAGACTACGAGTATTGATTGCTTCCCACGGGGTACGTTCAGCCATGCCATCCCAAGCCAGAGTTTGCAATATATTGCCAATATACTATCCCCACATTAGAGGTTCATACAAGTTGGAATATTCGGTAATTGCATGCTTCAGCCTCGAACAATCCCCCGTAACGTTGGACAGAGGCTTTCCCACCTGTGAGGGGGGTTTGATATCTGGCTGATATAGTCCCAAGATCTGCAGGTCCAGACAGACACAGTGTTCACCCTCAAGAGAGTTGAAAACCGCCGATCCTTTTCGCTAAGAATCCCACCACCCACTCACACGGAAAACCGTAGTCAGTCTTCGACGATGAAGCACCACCTGCCACACATCCAAACAAGGTTCCACTCTCCATTTTTAAGAGGGAGTTTTTTTTTTCCAACTGGTTTTCTCTTCCAACAGCAGGGCCGTTGAAACAACCCAACCCAACGTCCAAGGATGTTGCCGGGACCTGGCGGCGTGAAAGTCAGTTTCTAATACTAGGCTCAGGGACTAAAATAGCAGCACATTCACCAAAAAAAATGTGCCTGGCAGGAAGCACTAAAATGGGCTTTTGGGATAGGTGGTGGACCCTGAGGGGTCAAAGAATCCGGACCAAACCAAGACCTGTTTGTTGCCATTGTGCTCGACGAGGCTTGACACCTGCGCCGGCACAGAAAGTCCGGGCGCGCGCCGACGCCGGCGCTGGTTAACAATGGGTTGCGTGTGCCCTCTGACAGTTCTACTAAATTGGAGCTTCTTCAGGAAAATAGACTACAAGTGTATTGTGATGGAGTCCAAAAAGGGTTGGCGAGCGAAAGACAGCGCGGTTCTCCACTTCCCAGTCCCGTCCGCTTGGGCAATGAAGATACCAGACCCCAAAGCTGTGCGACTGCGAGGCTCACTCACGCGCACCGTACTTTGGAAATCACCAACGATTCACAGAAAAGAGTACGCTCATGTGTGCAGTTCGTTTAGGTGCGGCCACTGGTGCGAGGTGCTCTCCGAATACACACACTAGGTGCCACACGTACCGCCGCCGAGACACCTCGGTTGCCCTCCCCCAGAATGGCTTGCGGCTGTTGTGCAATCAGGGCCCTTGCATTGTGTACCAAGTGGCTTTCTGATTCTCGCTTTATCGTGGTTGTACTGGGAAAGAGTTTGTGAGTGGAGTGAGAAAGTCAGGTTGCAAAAGGCTTGGAACAGCACTGGATACTTCGGATTATTGTCGCACATGCGATTTCTAAGCAGTTAAGGACATCGAGGAAAGAAGATATCATCGAAACACGCAACGGCAGTATCACGGATGATAGAGAGAGAATGAATGTTGACGTATATAAGGACATAAAGAGCAATACAACCGCTAGAGCCAGTCATAGGACGGACTAGTAAACGCCAGACGTTGATCCTGGAGACCGGAATCCCCAAATAGACAAAACCACCAAGAATACACAAAAACGCTATGGACGAAATAAAAGACAGTAAGACGTATACGGACGAAGAGAAGGATAGAGAAAGAGGCAGCACCCAATCCAATCACCCCAGCCAATGGCGGGGTAACAAGGTACAAGCCCACCGTACTAGGGCGCGACACGAAAGCAAAGCCAGGAAGTTCACTTGACCGTACAGCACGAAGGGCAACGAGTAGAACATGATTCCCATCTTCCGGATGAAGGTCCAGACCTACAGCTCGTCATGGAAGAACACCTCCTCGCTTCCGCGCTCCGTGCCGTCATCTTGCAGGTAATCGCCGCCGGGCGCGCCGGCCCCGCCCTGGGGGTGACCCCCGGCAAGCGGCGGGACATCGGGCGCCTCAGCAGCCTGCAGCACGCCCTCGTCGGCCTGGCCACTGCCACCGGCGCCATCCGTCTCGACGCCGTCCTCCGTAAGCAGAACGCCGCGGATATGGCGCTCCTGGCCGGGCATGTCAACCACCTCCAGCTTCCAGCCGTGCGCGCGGCCGGCCATGTTGCGCAGCTGCTGCTTCATCTGCTCGACCAGCTCCGGGTTCACGCCGAGCTCGATCATCTCCTTACGCGTTAGCGACTGGACCCGTCCGCCCCGCGTGCGGGGGTCCCCGCGCGCCACCACAAGCGTGTGGTCGTCGTCGTAGTCGTCTTCGTCGTCCAAGTCGGCGTCGTCGCCGTCTTCGCTGGTGGTCTTATGCAGCTTCTCGACGGCCTTGGCGAGCTGGTTGAGGAGGTCGTCGTTGAACTTCTGGATGTCTTCCTCGCTGGCCAGTTGGACGCCGTCGTGGGCCTTGTCGGCGTTCTTCGCCGGCGGCTCGGGCTTCGCGTATTTGAGGACCTTGCGGCCACCGACTACCACTCCGCCAATGGACACACTGGGCTTCTGGAGCCCGCCGGCAGTGGCCGCGGGGTTTTCGGTGGTGTCGCTGGAGCCGGGGAGGACTGCCTGGGCAAGGTCGGGCTCGGCGTCGTCGGGCACGATCAGCGAGCAGGTGATTTTGTTGGATGTGGTCTCCTGCGGAGGCAGGAAGGCCACGTCATGGCAGAGACGGGGGGTGTTGACGACCATGAGATAGGTGCATGTAGTTACTTCCTTAATCCAGCTAATGCGATCTGTCTTCATGGTGGGCACACAGTGGTACTGGATCTCGACGGTCCGCTCGCGCCCGGTAAGATCGCACACCGTGCCGCCTCCCATGCGCTGTACCATGAACCGCTGGTCGCCCTTGACCTGGAGTTCGCCGTTTTCCGGAACCACGCGCGAAGATGCGGCGTTCGACGCATCGGGACCGTTCTGGTTAAAGACGGTGGTCTCGGGTTGTCCAACGTCCTCAATATCCTCCAGCTCGTCGCCGGTTTTCCGGCCGACACCCCTCTTGTTGACACTGCGGCTAGCGGCGGGGGCGGCCCGCGGGGCTGAGCGCCCAAGCACATAAGCAGGAGTCTGGGGGTCTTGGACGGGGGGAAGGCCGTTGGCAATAGCGGGCAAAGCGTGAAACTGGACGATATCGCGGTTGTAGCAAAACTTGTAGCTCCACCAGCCAGACATGAAGTACAAGCAATCGCCATTAAGATCGCTCAGCAGCTCCCATCCACGGGTAGTGGCACGCTCGAGCTCGCGCATCTCGTCGGCCTTGGCCAGGTCGCCGGCGGTCTTGTTATCCGGCAACGGAGGCTCAACCACGGGGATGGCACACAGGTACTTGGACGGCGGCATGTTCATGATTTCGTAGACTTGCTCGGGCGGCTGGGAGGATTGCTCGGGGTCGTCGGCCTGCGAGCCTGCCGCGGGGTCCCGGTGGGCAACATCGGTATGGGCCGAGTCGGGGGTCAGGTTTGTGGCCGCCGGGGTGTCGGCGTCCGACGGTACGGACGGAGCTCTGGAGCGGGACTTTGGTAATTGCTGGGACAAGAGGGCCTGTGCATCGCTGTGACGGACGAAGCTGTTGGAGAAGGACACCTCGAACTAATGCAGACATACACACGACCAGGTCAGCGTTTGGTGGGGGGGGATACTGAGGGGGGCCGGCAGACGGGAGTAGTAAGTCTGAAGACGCTGGCTGAGGTACCGTACCTGAGGATATGCGACTAGGTCATCATGAATACTGAAGCCGTGCTGTCGGGCCAGACACTGATGTGCCACAGCCAGAAGCACCAAACACCGGGCATGCATGATAGCTCGTTTGCCGTATGCAAGGCCGTACCGTACAGCTGTCGATAAGAAGCTTGGGCAAGAATGGAAAAAAGAAAAGAGAGATTCACGTGGGGGCTGGCATAAATGTGAGGCTGGAATCGAAGTCTATCGATATTGGCAGAGGACCGAGGACATCATTGAATGTGTGATGTTGAGAGCAGAACAGAGTTGAGCTGATCCAGTTTGCTCTTCGTCTTGCGCCGTCTTGCTTCGCTCCTGGCATTCAATTGCGCCGTTCCCTAAAGGTGTCATTATCGCCAAACCAGCTGACTACACACGTGACAGCCGGTGGCGGTAGAATACCGGCAGAACAGCCGCGATCCCGGAATACCAAATCTAGTCAGTCGGGTCGGATCACACGGCAAATTCCAGTTTGACGAACAGAAGTGGAAAAGCCATTGCCCGCCTCAAATCCCAATTCGCTGGAGGAGGGAGAGTGGAAGATGGAAAACCTATTGCACCCTTGTCGCCTTTTTTATTTTATTTTTCATTATTATCTTATCTTATTTTTTCCTCGTGAAGTGATGGGTCTGTTGGGTCACATCAGGCTCCAGCGCGGCCATGGCTGCGAACTTCGGCGACGACGAGATGAGATGTGACAGAGCTGCGTAGTGCGGACCACGACCTACGAGTACAGTACTGTACATAGTTTGTGGTGATGGGCCGTGACTCGGAAACTAAACAGGCTGGCGAGTGAGGTGTTGACGGTTGACTCCACGGCCTGTGGGCTGGGCTCGTTCTTGTGGAATGTCCAAGTGCGAAGTCCCTCCGATGGGTCTACGACGATGATGATGATGGTGATGTGCTGGGTGTGTTGTCCGGGCGGCCCTCGCAAGCGGCCCCCCTTGATTGAAGTTTTGTTATTGTTTTTTGTAAAATTTTCACTGGCTGCATAGCCGGCTGGATTTTGTTTGCAAAGTTCCAAATATCCGGCCTCAATTGTGGTTATCTTGGTATATATTGGGCCTGCTTTCTGGCCGCAGATGTTGATGATACCATACCAACAAGCCTCAACATTTCTCAAGCCTCAACCGGCAGAACGTGACTCGCTCCAGTGGTGTTTGATCTCATGCTCGCTTTGGCGGTTCTGCGCTTCTGTTTCTCTCGTTTGCGATGTCCGCCCTCAAGGCTCTCTCGTTCTCTCCGTTCCTCTATCTCCTTGCCCATCTCGCTCTACTGGCACCACGAGCTGGGAAGGCCCAGAACTTTCAAAGCCCATCGTCCACGTCGGAGACCAGACCCTGTGATCAGACCTCGTTCCCGGGATACCGGTTTCGGCCACACTTCCGCGTTATCTATGCAAGGTATACCATACCGCATCTGTACATCCGCAGGCGCTGACTGGCCAGAGCCAGCCGCAGATTTGTTAGCGACTCTGGGGGAAGAGAGACGCTTTTTTGGGCGGTGATGGTCAGCTCGTCACTAGGTAAAGCTCGAAGTGAGTGTGTGGATCGGTCCTCCCAGGAAGGACTCCACGTAACATGGGTGGTGGTGTCACGCAGGCGGAGCCTGTCTATTCACCATTCAGGTTTATGTAAATGGGTGTTTTTTTTTTTACAATCCTGGCGACCCTGCATATACACGTTAACCAACGCAAATGTAAAAATTACCATGCAGGAAGAGGGTGAGGCGCTGGCGCAGCCGACACGCCTATCCCTCCTACGACATAATGGGTGAAAGTACCGTTTCCACCCCACCCTGCTTTCTTCTGTCCCACGATCTATCCCGTTTGGACACTGGGGAAACAACGGAGCCGGCGATATATCCCGCGGAGAGGCTCTTTGACGTTGGGTTCGGTTCAGCGAGAGGATATGGTAGGAGTACACGAAGTCGTATCATACTACATAATATAACGAATTCGTGCTTCCATGTCGGCCGTGGAGGAGAGTCGCAGCCCATGTCTTGCACAGCCGTCCGTGGTTGGAACTTGGGAAGTGTGTGCTAGGCAAACGCGGTAAGTGTGCGTGATAGGCTGTGCTGGAGGACCTAAAGGAGGAGAAGGGCAGGATGAAAGTACTGATGTGCGGCCACAACAGGCCTCGGTGGCGAATTGCGCGTGCAGGTGTGAACCAGCCAACAGGAGTGTTGATGTCGTCAAAGTCGGTCGGTTCAGGAGGTTTTGTTCTGTTCTTTTCCTTTGTCCTTTCTCTATCTCGTTCCTTTATGCTGGCCTCTCAGGCGGTGGGTGGGACGGGCATATGGCCGCCCACCCCCTCCTCGCTGGCCATATATAATTGGACAACACCTCTACTGTACTGTAGACCGTCATCTTTGCCGGCCCCCGGAATGCAAAGAGAGGTGTATATCGCGGCGGGCGATGACTCAACTCTTCATCTGGGGCCCTGCTAAACTGTTGGGGGAGCTGATGCTGTTGCTCTGATCTTGCGTCTCGCTCAGTATCGCACTTGTGTAGTGTCCTCCATTCTGTCTCGTGGAGTCCTTCTTGCTTCTTGTTCGTTGACAGATGGGAGCGAACTGGGAATTTATGCTCTTTTGCTTCCGGCACACACAATCGCCTGGCCTTCACCTCGGCCGGGGGGTGCACTCACCAGCTCCCACAGCACAAAACACCCCAGGCAGCGAAGACCGCTCGGATAGGGCACATCCAGATCGCCCAATCAGTGGGCTGAACACCAGTAGATATGCAGGGTGTCTTAAGGCGGACTGTGAGGAGAATTTCCAAGCAACGGCTCTGCTCTCCCCCACCCTCCGAGAAGATGCTGTCCACTAACCCTGTCCCCAAAGTCTAAGCCGAAGAGGACATGGGGGGAGGGCACCGATCAAGACTCACTGGTAGGCGAACCGGGCAGATGATGTTGGCGGTTTCGGTTCACTTATCGCGAGGCCATTGACGTATGGTACCTTTATTACACTTCGGCTTTTGCTTCCTCTGTGATCCCACCACCATCCTCCCTGCTCTGCCCCAGTATATCGACGCCACAATCCCTGGAGCCCTATATCGTCCAGACCAAGTTGACTTCATGTAAGTGATGGATGGGCAATACCGAAGACTGTGGTTCACCCGCTCTTACCATACATGACATGCATATAGAGACAGTACAGTACATACACTTCCTTCCAAGTATGTGCCACCTTGCTATAGAGGCAGACTCTGTGGCTGTCTCTGGCCCCGACTGCGGGAAACCGAAGACGAAAGACACACACACCATCACGCATTCTGTAAGGTAAGACCCGATGTTTCCCTGCGTTATCCCCTCACACCATCTCGTTTTCCCTTAGGGTGGCTGGCTATGTCTGCTGTACAACGTGGACGGACCAGCGCTCGGGTGCCGTGTGTGCTGAAGCGAGGAGACCAGACCTGGGGCTATAGTACGCTCACATATGTAAATTTTTGGGATTCTTGTTGTTCAGAGCTTGTGCGTCTTTTGGGATTTCTGTTTGGAATTTGGTTCTGGACCAACTGAATCGGGCTTGGGTCACCTCAGCTGCACTTCTTACTCTACTTAGATATGTGCGCAATAGATGAAGCGGGATTGTGGGAGGGGTTCACAGGTCTGTTTTTGCTCTCAAATCCTGCCGGCGATTGCCTCTAGCTGCATACAATTCGGTCTATGTCGACATACAAGCCAAATGGAAAAACGGAAATAGAACTAGAATCCCAAAGGACAGAAATGTAACAGCACAGTTGAAACCTAACCGACATACACACACACACAAGCACACACAGAAGAAGGGGACTTCCGCCGCTCTTGATGACTCCTACTACAACCTACAGGGTCCGAAATCTTAGCCCGGGTATTTACACGGACTTGATTAATGGATGTGGCTTACCGAAACACCCATCACACGGCGAGAGCAAATGAAAGGTCCTCCACATCCGTCGCACGCACATCGGAGCAATCCCAGACCTGATATTGGAGATATGGCGCAGTCAAGAGATCAAATATATGGATATAAATAACGACGTATTTCTTCTTTTCTCTTCTCGTTTGTCTCAAGGTTTCTCCAGAGTAGTGAAAGATAAATAAATAAATAAGTAAATACAACACCCAACGTCATCCACAGGCCAAACCCTCAGAATTTGCAGCTTCAACCTGAGGCGGCCATGCATGGAGCTGCATATATGGGGACTTGGGACTCTGATAATCCTTTTTCCTGACCCTGTTCTGCAGATAACCCCGAAACCTTACACCCAAACCTCGATGTTCCCACACACCTACCTCGCTGTACTATCACTTACACTGGGTTATACCCACACCCTGTCAAATCTGACGCTGTCCTTTGGACGCACATAGACGCCGTAAAGCTACATATACACGACAGTACATACATACGTGCTCTTCTGCCTATGTGGGCCGTGTATGTACAGTATGGTACATATGTCCTTTCATCATGTTCCTAAACGCCGGGGCTGCATGTGCTCTATAGAAGGCAGTACAACGTCGTTGGCATGCAGGATAAACGCACCCCCTTCTTCTCCTGGTTTGACGGGGGCTTATAGCCATGGAAAGGAAGAGGAAACAGAGTAGGACTCACCCACGAACACCGTTTTTCTCTATGGTCAGCTGTACTGATTGTGGTGTGCCCAGCTACACTGACAGACATACTCCCCCCCTCTCCTATCCCCTCATCCATCGAAAAAAAAAGAGGCTTCGCTTCCTAGCTGCTGTGACTTTTTATCGAGATCAGCCAGCCGTAAGGGGGGTATGGTATGCCTGATGTCTCTTTCCTCTTCCTGTCTGCTTCCACGGCCACCCCGTGTAGATATATATATAATCCCGACCGTCCTCTTCCCCCCTTCCCGCTTGTCTTCCAACTTCATAGCTTCATGATCCCAATGTCAGCACAGGAACTTTCATTCTTGGTCCCCTATATCGCCGGCCGATACTCTGCCATGTATGTCTATAAGCCAAACCTGTATCTGCTGTCCTTCTGTTCCCCTGCCCTTCCCCTTCTGCCTACCACTTGACTCACAGCCTGCTATCCGTCACCCACCACAGCTCTCCCATATTGCTACTGACATGTGCTAACATGACCCCATAGCTTTTCGTGACCTCGCCCCTCCATGAAGATAGAGACATAAATTCTTCCATACATCAGTCTCTTGAACGCCATTCACAATGTCTGCGGAACGTGAATGCCCATCCTGGAAAAATCCAACCCTCAGCATGAACAGCAGCATCCTTTCATGCTATGACGACAAGCCAATGACCTTCTGCAATACAAACATCAGTGTGTCACCTCCTAGCAATGATTGGCCGTCCACAATGCACTCTCCCACCGAGATGCGACTGTTCCCCTTCCCCAGTGGACTTGAGGGCGTGTGTCCCAGCGCCCTCGGCGAACAGGGACACCACCGGTGGTCGATTACTGCCGGTCTGGTGGGCGACAACGCCGCTCACGACTACCAGGACCTCGGAAATTCGACCAAGCCGTACCTGTATCCGGAAGTGTACCCGTTCCAGACGTCGAGTTTCCACACGTCGCCGACTGATTCAACCTACAGTCGGTCAACAGCCACTTCCGGTGGGTTTGGTGGCTATCTCCCAGCCATGTCGACCAAGTTCGGCGACGACACAGGCCCTTACAGCTTTGATGCTCACGATGAGGACGACGAGGACGACGAATGCAGCGGCATTGTCTCATGGCCGTCGAGTCTGGTCACTAAAGCCCACTCTCTCAGCCCCACTCCCCACTTGATCTATTCGGACTTTGCTGTGGACAGTATGGAGGCCGACGACGAGCCTGAGGCCAACGATGACGCTGGAGGTGCTAAGTCTTCTTCTTCTTCCTCCTCCTCCTCCTCCTCCTCCTTTTCTACTTCTCCTCCTCCTTCCCACTCTTCTTCCAAGAGCCACCACTCCAAGTCGGACTTTCGGTCCAGAACAGGCTCCTCCGGCAGAGTGTACTGCGACGACTGCCCCAAGACCCAGCCAGGCTTTAGAGGCGAGCACGAGCTGCGTCGCCACCGCACCGCTAAGCACGAGAAGAACGTCAAGTACTGGGTCTGCCGAGACCCGAATACCGTCGACGGCGTTCCCGGCGGGCCCGCCCTGGACCCGTCAGCGGCCACTGAGAGCAGCAGCACTCAAGGCGGTGCTGGCAAGCGCCTCAAGAGAAACTCTTCCTCAGCCAGCAACAGCGCCGGCGATGAGCCCAGCTCTCGGCCTCTTGTGCCGATCATCCCTCTCAGCAAATGCCGGGCGTGCACGTCGGGCAAATTCTACGGCAAGGACTACAACGCCGCCGCCCATCTCCGGCGCGGCCACTTCAACCCGCGCAGCGCGGCCTGGCGCAACAGCGTCAACAGCGCCAACAGCGGCAAGGCCGGCAGAAAAGCCGAGAAGGCCTACGCCGCGCAGATGGCCGACGGCGCGAACAAGTGGCCGCCGATGGCGCAGCTGCGGCCGTGGATGGGCGAGACCATGGTCACCGAGAACCGCAGCCTGCAGCTCAAGGAGGAGCCCGACACCGACACGCCGGCCCTGCTGAAGCGCGAGATGCGGGACTCGTTCTCTCCCGACGACTTGTGTGGCCCCGAGCTGGTGGCCGTTGAGGAGTCCCCCCACTGGTCGCGGTCCTCCCAAGCGGCGGTGTGTGCGGTTCCGGTGAAGGTTGAGCAGGACACCGACGACACCGACAAGGCTGATAGTTTGAATCTCGGTGAACCGTCCGCCGAATCCATGCCCGGGATGAGCCTTTCCGAGCCGTTTTTTAGTGCAGCGTATCCCCCAATTAGAGGGTTTGACTATGTTTCGCTATGATTTGAGGATCAATCTGTTTTCTTTTTCTGATATATGACTACGAAAGGCGTGGATTTCTGGCTTACAGGGAGGGAGCCTTTTCGACAGCAAAAGATGGGAGTTTTCTTTTTCTTTTTCTTTCTCTTCTTTTCCTTTTCCTTTTGATAGCCTCGTAGATTAGAAACTTTGCTTTTGCTTTTTGCCTTTCGAATACAATGAATTACGACCATACCTGATATTTTCCCCTGGTGAGAGTAGCCCCAGGTGGACTGCAAATTGACACTGCGATGCATGTTGTAGCCGTTGGGTGGTGATACAGCACACCCGCTTCATGTTCCGTGGTTGACCGAGTATGCAGCAACTTCAAAAGGACAACACTTGCATATGAACATCCGATCTCTGCTGCTGAGCGACGTGTCTCGCACGGTTGGTTCATGTAAGTGAAGTACCCAACATGCATGTACACACCCAATCACCAGTTGTGTCCTGGGGCACTGCAAAGTTCTGTCGGTCATGCACATTTACACCGGCGGTCGGACTGCCACCTCGAACTTTCTGCTTTTGACGGGCAGATCTTCTCCTGACAACACGGCACTTTGGAGGGGGTGTCTGGCATCGTTGCGGCCTGACCGAATCGGAGGGGAAGTGTGGTGATCTGCCACCGGGTAACCCGTTTTGGGAGATACCGATTAGGCTTCGCTAAGAGTCAGTCGGAGAGAAGTTGGCTGGGAATTTTAACAGAATACTTTCGCTGTGAACTCCCCGTAGCAACAGCGGACGGTGACAACTGGCCCCGCGCGCACTCTGCGGGGACAGGAGCGCTGTAGGAGTTAAGGTTGTGCCTCCCACTGGGGTAGAGAGAGGGGGCGTGTGCCGTTGTATGCGCGGTTATTGTGTTTCGCTGAGTGCTGCTGCACGAATCACACAAACCGGTCCTCCCAAGACCAAGAAAATGTCATGCGTGTACATGCACCGTGGCGCTCTAGTGACCTGCATGAAGTGAAGGAAGCAGCCTC
Organism: Knoxdaviesia capensis; assembly: GCA_001510575.1. Lineage (NCBI taxonomy): Eukaryota > Fungi > Ascomycota > Sordariomycetes > Microascales > Gondwanamycetaceae > Knoxdaviesia > Knoxdaviesia capensis. The sequence goes on along the minus strand of LNGK01000009.1, from coordinate 93,484 downwards.
AGCGAAAAAAAAAGAAAAGAAAAAAAAAAGATAAGCCTTTTCCGGGCGCCTAGAATCGGCTCTGAAGCACGATATGCCTGCAATAGCCTGAGATGTTACTATTCACAGCTGGTTTGCGAATGAAGTCATCATCGTCGTGGGATACGTGACTCCGGGGGGCAGGTGGGGCCGGCCGGCGCCGGAGCGTGGACCGGGCCGTGGGTGTGCCTGCCAAAACGGTATGGGCCGTCTGCAGTTAGCTGAAGTGAGGATCCGTTACAGGAAAAGAACAGAAGATTCAGCCACGCTTTGGCAAGTTCAAGTTGCTATCAGCTGGACCTCCGATATGCTGGTGATGTCGTGTTGATGGCGGAAGACACGGCCATGCATCAGAACATCAGAGTGGAGGTGTGATATTGAAGACACGCCGCATCATGGCGTCTCTGGAAGCGAATATAAAATCAGACACCGGAAATTCCGAGCCCACACACACGAAATTGCCCAGACCCTCCCGAGCTGGCGTTTGATGTCGTGATGATAGATTGTGAGAAACGCTACAAACGCGGCAAATGGGACCTCAAGCACCGAAGCACCGTGTCTCACCGCTTTTAGACACGGCGCTGACCACGTGCAAGGTCACATGCAGCTCCCCGTGACATGCCCAGTGTAATTTGGAGTTCCAGCCAATCAGATGGCAGAACGGCATAGAAAAGTTTTTATTCCTGGTTTCTCTTTTGTTATTTCAACCTCTTCATTAAAATCTGTCAACTCCATGCTGGTGATGATCTTTTTGCTATCTCTCTTCTCTATTGATCTGAATCTTTATATATTTGTTTATGCTGAATCTACTATTTTATATCTGCCTTTTACCTGCTCTAGATAGTAGTAGTTTCATATGCTCTCTTTTGTAAACAAAGCACACAAAAAACCACATACCTGAATTGCCCTACGTGGCGATACTGAATCATATAAACAGTCTCCCCTCTTCTGTGTGATTCTTTTTTCTTCTTCTTTATCCTGCACCTCTCTATTTTCTTTTCTCTGGCTATATTGTCCAGAGTTTGAACCGGTTTTCTATTCTTTTTTCCTTCCCCCAATCTCTTTCCTTCCAGTCTGGTGATACCTATTCAATCTGTAACCCTCTTCCACATTAGCCGTGGTGCTGTCTATTCTCCTGATCATTGCATCGCCAGTTATCAGATTTCATTCTCTATCTCACTTGACCATCAAGGACTTTCCTCTCCAACTCCCTCTTCCTCGTTTCCGGCTCTTTCAACGCCCTCTGTCACATCCGTGACGGAGTGACCACCAACCGTAAGATCCTTTACTGGCAGCCTGGCACGGAAAGCTGGTGTCTTTATTCATTTGCAGACTCTCGAGAAGTTTCTTGGAGTCCTGGATTGAGTCTACAGACTCTCTCTCATCTTCTATTTCCTGCTGAACCTTGATGTATGTATTGAAAACCTGAACCACCATCCCGTTTGCCCTTTTCTTTCCCCCCACGTTTGCTGCGCATATAGTTGGCCCCAACCGAGCTGAGAGAGCACACTCTTCTCTTCTTCTCCAGATCTCTGTACTTGGAAGCAGATATGAGTGAGAGAGTGAAACCGCTGTCCGCCAAGAAATACCAATGTCTATCTTATGTCTTGTCTTGCCGATTCCCATCTGTGCTTGGGTATATGCACCATCCAAAAAAGGCCAATGTGACAGGTGTGATACTTGCTCGTATTCTCTCTTCTTCCATTGGTGACACTGTTCTTCTTTTTGTTGGCACTTTCTGATGACTTGATGACTTGGTGAAGCTTGGTAACTATCATTTTCTCTCGCTGCTCTTATATGTGTGCTTGCTTCTGAACCATGAATCACCGCATCCACTGTGCCACAGATGCGGTGGGAGAGCTAAATGACTGTATCCGAATAGCAGGACTGAAAGAGAGGACCAGGACTGAGGACTATATGTACATCTTGCTGTGCAGTGTCCAGAATTTTCAGTGTCCCGCTGCTTATATGTGTGAGGCATTCCGTCCGCTGGACTTCTATTCCGAAGACGTTATACTGTGACTTCGCTCTCTGAATGGTTGCCCAGAAACGGAGTGTCCATCTATATACGCATTCAGGCGTCTCCTGATGGGTTCTGGACGCATATGCATGCACATCTTATCTCCCGTGATCTTCTGGTCCTGAATTTCTGGCTCAGTCTCTCCGGATTCCCTGATTATTCTCTCCTTTCAATTTCACTCTACTCATGCTTTGCATGAGAGTCTAACCTGGATTATGCTCGTGCTGTAGGAGTGATTTATTTACTAACTCTTCAGAAGATCCTAGTACCAAGGCCTATCTTCAAAGCTTTGAAGGGTGTTGATAGGGCATCTCTCAAGCTAGAGCTTCAGCTACACTCAACTGTGATTCTAGACCGTGAATCATCCTCACTTGAGGCGGATATTTGTTGTCCACAATTACTTATCATACTCCAACCTCCACAACACACCCATAAACAACAGGCCCGAGCCTGAGTCATCTCCTTTGACAACACAACAACACATATCCGACACATAAAGCAAATCTCCTAAGATTGGCTCAGCTTTGTGTAACTTTCCCACCTTCTAACTCGTTCCATATCACTGATATTGTGCCTATATTTTCACAATGGCGCAACCTGCTCAAAATCTCCAAACTGTCCTGGCAGCCCTAGGTAAGCTTTCCCCTCCCTTGATGTTTGTTCTTTTGTCCTGTGACTAACGTGTTGTCCTTTCTTGGCTGTAATTATAGCTGCTGCTAGACGCTCAGCTCCTGGCCAGGACTCTGTGCCTCAGAGCCAGAGTGGAACCCCTGAATCTTTCAACGCCTATTCAAAGCCACCCCCTCCCCCACCTCCCCCCCAGGAATCTATCTCCTCGAACCCGGCCAGCAATGCTGCCACTCCTCTTCTTCCCGGCCTAGGCCAGGCCGGCAGCGGCGATGCAATCTCTGGGCGGCCTGCCCCATCCGGCTCTGTGTCCATTGCAGAGGCCATTGCTCAAGCCAAGGCCTTCGCCGCCGAGAAGGGCCTTTCATCGTATGACCGTGAGCGCGAGCGTGATCGTGATCGTGACCGCTCCAACAGTAGCCACGCCAACCCGGCCCATGGCCCCTCGACCTATGGTGGAGCACGAAACAGCCGATCGCGGTCGCGGTCGCCTCCGGCCCGCCGTGCCCCTGAAACCTACCGTGAGAACTACAACCCGTACCGGGACGAGCGACGCGAAGATCGCGGCCCTGCGCGGGAGTTTGGCCGTGGAGGCGGCGGTGGCGGCGGTGGCGGCGGTGGCTACTCACCTGATACCCGTGGCCGGTCAGGCGGCGGATTAAACATCAGCGGAAATGGCGGCGACGATAACTCGGAAACTATTAATATCGAAGCAGGCCTCGTGGGGCTGATCATTGGCCGCCAGGGGGAGAATCTCCGCCGCATAGAGAACGATACTGGCTGCCGTGTTCAGTTCCTCGGCAACGTTGACGGTGGGCTGCGGCAGTGCAAGATTTCCGGGCCTCGCGAGCGCCGTGCTGAGGTCAAGGCCGCCATTGACCGCATCATCGACGAAACCATTACCAACCCCGGCCGTGGTGGCCCCTCGCGGGCGCGTGAAGGACCGCGTGGCGGGCCGGGCGGTGCTCCCAGCGGACCCGGCGGACCTGGCGGACCTGCAGGACCGCGCGAAGGAGAAGATCACATGCAAATCATGGTGCCCGATCGCACTGTTGGCCTTATTATTGGTCGTCGTGGCGAGACTATCAGCGACCTTCAGGAACGGTCAGGATGCCACATTAACATCGTGGACGAGACCAAGAGTGTGAACAACCTGCGGCCCGTGAACCTGATCGGTACTCGCGAGCAGACCCAGCAGGCCAAGGAGCTGATCCTTGAGATTGTTGACAGCGACTCGCGTGATGCCGCGCCGAGCAACACGAAGAAGCCGTACCGCGGCGGCGAGGGCGGTGGTCCTGGATTTGGTGGCCCGCCGGGCTTTGGTGGCGGCGGAGGTGGCTACGGTGGCGGTGCTCCGGGTGGCCCTGGCGGTGGTGGCGGCTACGGCGACAAGATCCACGATAAGGTCATCGTGCCTTCGGAGGCTGTTGGAATGATCATCGGAAAGGGTGGCGAGACCATCCGCGAGATCCAGACGTCGACTGGCTGCAAGATCAACGTGGCCCAGGGCGGTGGCCCCAACGATGCTGAGCGTGAGATTGCTCTTATTGGATCGCGGGATAGCATTGAGAGAGCCAAGAAGGCCATTGAGGAGAAGGTTGATGTGGTGGTAAGTGCTTCTTCCCTCTGATCTTAACGTGGCGCGGTATTGGAGGCTAACGGCGTCGGTTTTTCCGGTATTTAGAAGAACGGCCCGCCTCCTCGTTCTCGCAACTACGACGGAGAAGGCCGCGGCGGCGGCGGCGGCGGCGGCGGCAGCGGTCACTATTCTCAACATCACCAGCAGCAAGGCGGTTACCATCAGCAACAGCCGCAGCAGCAACAACAGTCCTCTGGGTTCGGTGGTGCTGCCCCTGGCGGACCCCCTCCCGGTGTTGGAGCAGACGGCGTCGATCCCTATGCACAGTGTAAGTGATACAAGCTGGAGACTCTTTTATCATGTCCGCATGAGATACTGATATTCTGCACCAACTATCTAGATGGAGGATACCAAAACTACGTCGCGCTCTGGTATCAGCAATGGGTCAACCAGCAGCAGCAGGCTGGACAACAGCCCCAACCCCCGCAGTAAATATGGGATAGAGATAGATGTCTGCTTTATTTGGCGTCTGTGGTCGGGATAATGGGTATATGATACGCACAAAAAGGTTTCCTTTTAGCTTCCGATTGATCAAGTTATTTCCCCCCTCTTCGAGTGTCTTTTTGGTGTTGTGCTCTGGTTTTCTCCTGTGTACTTATGATGGGCTTCTCTCTCTTTGCTTGTTCATTTCTGTTCCTTTTGGAGAGGGCAGATTGGTTCTTCAATGGATGAGATGGGTGACGCTGATTCTTTTGAGCGAGTAAATAGGGGAGGATGGATTGCTTAGGGAGTCGCAAGGAGGAGATACGAACTAAAAGTACCAGTGCTTCTTACCGACCACATTCACATGAACATTATATCCAGTGAAAAAAAGGGAACCCATGTATCATTACAGACTAACTCGAAGAAACAGAGAAACACAAGAAACAAATTGATGATGACCCAGGCCGACTTTTAGACTGAAAGAAAACTGCCAAGCAATGCTAGTACCGTAAAAGCAAAAAAGAAAAAAAGACCCGAACCCCCAGACCGAAAGCTTTGGGAGTCTAGTTTATTCTCCTCCGGCCGCCCCGCGACTTCTGCCGGGGCTGGCTGCCGTAGGCGCGGCGAGCGGTATTCGACTTCATGCCGGCGCCGACGGTGACGTCGACGCGCGGCGGGGTGGAGAAGCAGAAGCTCTTGGCGACCTTGACGAGGTCGAGCTTGTTGATGTCGAACACGGTGCGCAGCGAGTGGCTGGCGTAGGCGTGCAGGTAGGCGCGGTAGCCCTCCTTGGCGCTCTTGTTGAGGTAGTAGTTCTGGCTGATCAGCTTCTCGAGCTGCGACTGCACGTTGACGATCTTCTTGGCAGGGAACTCGAACTCGACGATCGGCACGCGCGCGGCTTTCAGGTGCGACAGGAAGCCGACCTCCGACGGCTGCAGGAACATCAGCGACCGGCCGCGGTTGTTGGAGCGCGCCGTTCGGCCGACGCGGTGGATGTAGTCGCGCGGGTCATCCGGAGGGTCGAATTGGACAATCCAGTCAACGGCGGGGATCTGTGGGGGAGAGATCAATGGTTAGACGCCGGGCTATACTACGGTTAGGGGAAAGGGACGGGAGTGAAAAAGAATGCTTACATCCAAGCCTCTGGCGGCGACATCCGTGCAGATCAGAGTGCCCTGCTTGGCATTGCAGAACTCGAAGAACGTGTTTGTCCGCTTCTGCTGCTTCTGCTTGCCGTGCAGCGACAACACGGGGATATCGATAAAGTTCAGCAGCTCGGCGTGGTAGCTGACACAGGCGCAGCTGCTGAAGAACACAATGACCTTCTTCTTCATGTTCAGCTTGAGGAACGAGAACAGCAGCAGGAAGCGCTTGTCGGCCTCGCACACGATGTAGCCCTGCTCCAGGCCCTCGGCGGTGCTGAACTGCTTCTCCTGGTCGACGTTGATGTACAGCGGGCCGGGGCGCAGCGAGATGCGCGCCAGGTCCTCGACCTTGGTGGTCTGCGTGGCCGAGAACAGCATGGTCTGGCGGTCGTCCTTGGGCAGGATGCGGATGATCTGGCGCATCTCGTCCTCGAATCCGATCTCGAGAATGCGGTCGGCCTCGTCGATCACCAGCGACTTGAGGTTCTTGAACACAAACGGCGTGTTCTGCAGGTGGTCCAGCAGCCGGCCCGGCGTGGCCACCAGCAGGTTAACGCCCTTGGCCAGCTTGTCGGCCTCGGCGCGGCGGTTGGCGCCGCCGATGACGATGCCGCACGTCTGCGAGTGGTGCTCCATCAGCTCGCGCGCCACGCCGAAGATCTGCAGCGCCAGCTCGCGCGTCGGCGACACAATGATCACACCCGTTCCGTTGCGCGGCTTGAACTTGAGTGCGTGCAGCATCTCCACCGCCGGCACCAGGAACGCCAGCGTCTTGCCCGAGCCGGTCTTGGCCGCGCCGAGCACGTCCCGGCCTGTCAGCAGCGGCGGAATCGCCCGGCGCTGGATCTCGCGCATTTCCGTGAGTCCCATGCCGGTGATGGCCTTGGCCGTCTTCTCGGAAAGCTGCAGTTGCGAGAACAGCGTGGCGGTGTCGCCGGCCGCCTCGGGGAGGGTCACGTTTGCGGGGAGGTCGGTGGAGGCGGGCTCCTCGCCTTCGTTGTCCTCTTTGTCCTCCTCCTCCTCCTCCTGCTCCTCCTCGTTATCTTCGGCATCTTCGTCGTCCTCTTCGTTCTCGTCATCCTCGATTCCATCCTCATCATCAAAATCCTCGTCATCTTCTTCGTCTTCGTCGTCCTCCTCCTCGCTCTCTACCAGCTTCGGGGCGGGCTTCGCATCGGCGCGGCGAAGTTTCTTGGGCACGCTTTCGGTGACAGTCGGTTCGACGGCTCCGGCCGAAGCCTTGACTCCATTGGAGTCCTTGAATTTCCGCTTCTGGCCTGCGTTGGGAGCCATTTTTGGAGAGGTGTTGTGGTGAATTGTTGTGGTTGGTGATTGATTAAGCAAGGAAAAAAATCTGTGGTGATCAAGTAAGGAAAAAAAAAAAAAAGATAAGAAATTGATAAAAATTTGTTATCCTATCTAATCGCGATTCCTTATCGATAAACCTTAAGTGTACAAATACATTCGGCCTCTCTTTACGCGTCTAACATTTCCATACCGCGTTTGCTGGGATGAGATTTTCCCCTCGCTTTTCATCTTACAGTCATGAACTTTGCCATTGGTCTTCAAAATACTCAATCCTCTCTGAATTGTTTATATCCAGTTGCTCTAGAAACCTAGATCATACGCCCTCACCATGACAAAGTCTTCAGCCCACGAGGAACTGCAGTATCTTGATCTCGTTCGCGAGATTCTTGAGAATGGCGAACGCCGTCCTGACAGGTATTGCACATTGCCCCTCCTCTTCACTTCTCCTGTGTCTCTTGGAGGTTTTTCATTGCTTTGAGGTGCCTCTATCCCATGGAATGTACCATCTAACCAGATTGTGTCTCTCCCTTCAGAACCGGAACTGGCACTCTGTCTATCTTTGCGCCCACGCCGCTCAAGTTCTCGCTCAACGACAACGGCAAGCCGATCCTCCCGCTCCTGACGACCAAGCGCGTATTCACCCGAGCCATCATCGTCGAGCTGCTCTGGTTTATCGAGGCCAATACGTCCTCGCTTGCGCTGAGCGACGTTGGCGTCAAGATCTGGGACGGCAACGGCTCGCGCGAGTTCCTCGACAGCGTCGGCCTAGGCCACCGGGAAGTCGGCGATTTGGGCCCGGTGTACGGCTTCCAGTGGCGCCACTTTGGTGCCGAGTACGTCGATGCGAAAACCGACTATACCGGACAGGGCGTCGACCAGATCGCCGAAATCATCCACAAGCTGCGCACCAACCCGTACGACCGCCGCATGATCCTCTCGGCGTGGAACCCGGCCGATATTAAGAAGATGGCGCTGCCGCCGTGCCACATGTTTGCCCAGTTCTACGTTTCGTATCCCGGCTCGGGTGCTGCTGCCGTGGGGGAAGCTAACGGTGAGCAGAACGGCAACGGCGCCGAGACTAAGCCCAAGCCCAAGGGACACCTGCACTGCCAGCTGTACCAGCGGTCCTGCGACATGGGTCTCGGTGTGCCGTTCAACATTGCCAGCTACGCCCTTTTGACGCACATGATTGCCCACGTGTGCGACTTGGTGCCCGGAACCCTCACTCACGTGATGGGCGACGCCCATGTGTATATCGACCACATCGATGCCCTGAAGACCCAGTTGGAGCGTGAGCCGCGGAAATTCCCTGACCTGGCGATCGCCCGGGAGAAGGGATGCAGCATTGACGGCTGGAAGCTGGAGGATTTCGTGATATCCAACTACGACCCGCACAAGACCATTGCCATGAAGATGTCTGTGTAGTGCGCTCTAGTGGGAAATTACCGGTATTTCTTGATATTGGGATGGTTCTGGCTCTTGACATTTTGTGTCGGATTGAGAAGCTTCATGTTTTTTTGTGTATATATCTTCCTTTTTCTGTCTGTAATGAAGCAAATGATGTTCTTGAGTGGCGGGTTGAGTTTCAGTCTAAAAACATTTAGGGTTAGAATTGATGTCTAGGGCTATGTCCCATTTCCATTTCGGTACCGACAATCTTCAAGTGCTAACATAACATGGATGTGCATTTCCATTCTGCCCCAGAAACGACTACTAATCCATCTTTCTCGGTCTGGACCCCGATACTTGAGAGCCGAAGCCCCGGAACCGGCTGTACGACTGTTCGAGGAGATTTCCCCTGTCTCATGTCCTATCCCGGTGAGGCTGTTCTGTTCCTGGAATCTACACATTACTGAGGCTCTTTTAGCGATTGCTAGAACCGGGATCTTTGCGGGGAAGAACCCATACCATTGTGACAGTAGAGTAACAGATAAAATCTCATTACAACAACTTCTTCGGCCGTTTGACTCTTTCAGCAGATGAGTGAGCATGTAACCCCAACCCTAACCTGCCGCGTCACCAAATATTGGCCCCAACAAAACCCCCAAATAGCCATTGCTAACCCTAGCGAACCCTAGACTGGACCCTAAACTTCGGTTCGGAACTAGAGTGATTGGCCTCTGACTCAGCCAAATCGGACTCCAAAGCTCACGCGGCCTTAATGCTCCGACCGAGAAAAATGCCCAAAGCTTTCTCACTCTAACATCATCGCACGATAATTCGAGCCTTCACCCCTCCTTACTATCGTCGTTTTTCTCCAATTATCCTCCTTTCCTCCTGTTCTCCTACTCTCATTTCAAAGCCTCTTTTTCTAACAGTTTCTGTTCTTCTCCTCCGTCTTTCCTTCCCGGGGTTTGTTGCTCGCATTAACCCTCACTTGACCCGATGTTCGACAAGCCACACAAAACTTCAATAGTGAGACAAACCCCTCCAAAAGTTCCCAAAGCGGCCTATACCCACAGAATCCAGGGCCGTGGCATTTTCTTTTGGCCCGATTTTAGCTTGTTCCGTCACTGTGCGATGGGAATGATATCATTCCGATTCTAACGAGTTGCTGTTATATGACATTCAGACCTTAGTGTAAACAAATCGAGGATCAACACCACTCAATCAGATCTTCAATCCGAACAATCAGTGTAGCGAACCCCCTCAAACTCTACTTGCCGCGTTTGCATTGACGATCTCGATCACCGTTGCAAACACCCTCCTACTTGTACCCGACGATATCTTCCTCGCTTCCCTCAGCTTTCTACAGTATAATATCGTGTTCCAATTACTCCGCAATCCCCGCGATCTTCTTTTCGTCGATCACCCACTTCTTTTATCTTATCTCCATCCGAAGTCCTTAACGCCACTACCCCTCAGCAAAGCACCTCTGAACGCATGGGGTGTCCTGCCCGGATTTATACCATATCACTGTGATCCACTGCCGACCGTTGTCTACGGTGATACCTCGGAAATCAATACTTCCTACCCCTCCGCTCCCGGTCTCCGTTCTGTCGGAGTATTCGGCCCCATTTCCCGCCCGGCATGCTCGAAGGTCTCGTTGCCGGGTTGCTTAACCGCTTCCTGGGCATGTACGTTAAGAACTTCGACCCTGCTCAGTTGAAGGTTGGAATCTGGTCTGGAGATGTCAAACTCAGCAATCTTGAGCTCCGTCGAGAGGCGCTCGACCAGTTGAAGCTGCCGATCAACGTCATGGAGGGCCATCTTGGAGAGCTGAAGCTCGTCATTCCGTGGTCCAACCTCAGAGGAGCCCCAGTCAAAGTCTTTATCGAAGACGTGTTCTTGCTGGCGTCACCAAAGGAGGAAAGCAACTATGACGAGGTCGACGAGGAAAACCGCAAGGTCCGACTCAAGATGGAAAAGCTTGACTCAGCCGAGCTGTTGCGGGAGCGCAATATCGAGGGCCTCAGCCAAGAGGAACAGAAGCGCACACAAAGCTTCACCGAAAGTCTTGCCACCAAGATTGTCGACAACCTTCAGGTCGAAGTCAAGAACATTCACATTCGTTACGAAGACTCAATATCGGCCCCCGGCCACCCGTTTGCTCTTGGTATAACCCTTGCTGAGTTCAGTGCTATCAGCACAGACGGCAACTGGACCCCGGCATACATCCAAGACACCCTCTCCACTACCCACAAGCTCGCCACCCTAGGTGCCCTGTCAGTATACTGGAACACCGACACCGATCTGCTCGGCACCGGCCGGGACGCCGATCCATCCCAATCTCCGTCGCATAACGTGTTTGTAGAAAAGGTCAAGAGCATGATCGAACGACATACCAACCATGACGAAGACGCTCTCAGCCACCAATACATCCTGCGTCCCGTCAGCGGCCAAGCCAAACTCGAACTCGACAAGACCGGAGACGTCCATGCCCCGCGACTGAAAGCCAGTTTCATATTCGAAGAGATTGGCCTTGTTCTCGACGATAATCAGTACCGAGACGCGCTGATGATGGTGGACTTGTTTCACTACTTCATTCGTCATCGCGAGTACAAGAAGTACCAACCCAAGGGCGTTACTCCCAAGGAAGACGCGCGTGCCTGGTTTCAGTTTGCCGGTAATGCGGTGCTCGACAAGATCCACGAACGAAACCGAAAGTGGTCATGGGACTACTTCCGAGAGCGGCGGGACGATCGGGTACGGTACATCGAGCTCTTCAAGAAGAAGAAACAAAACCTTCCCTTCTCTGAAGACGAAACTAAAGACCTGGACCGGCTCGACCGCAAACTCGGCTACGAAGATCTGCGGTTCTGGAGAACCCTTGCGCGCAACCAACTGAAGAAGGAAAACGCTGCTCTGAAAGAAGCGGCCCCGAAGCCGGCTGCTGCTGACCAGCAACAAAGTTGGCTGTCGTGGGTCTGGGGCGCCAAACCCGCGGAGCCCACACCCGACCAGGCTGCGTCTGATGACGATACCGAAAACACTCAGATCACCGAAGAGCAGCGCAAAGAGCTTTACGAAGTCATTGATTGGGACGAGAAGACGGCCCTGGCTAGTGCTGTGGACATCCCCAAGGACTCTGTTACTCTACGGGTAGAGGCGGCTCTGAGTTCGGGAAGTTTCACGCTGAAGAAGACTTTTGCTGGTGGAGTGCTCCGGGATCTTGTCAGCTTGCATTTTGACGGCTTGCAGGCGAATGTTTCGCAACGGCCCGACTCGTTCCTTGCCGATGTCAGCCTCGGTGCTTTGCGTGTGCACGATGGCACTACCCCCGATACTCTCTACACCGAACTGGTGAGACTCAAGGATGCCCCGACGGCTCCGTCATCCAAGAGACTGTCTACCAACGACATATCACGATCTCGTGAGGATCCTCTGTTCTACTTCGAGATTGAGAACAACCCCATTGAGCGTGAAGGAGATGTGGCTCTGGTAGCTCGACTCAAGCCTCTGGAGATTGTTTGGAATCCCAATTTTATTGTTCGAGTTTTCGATTTCTTCCGGCCGCCCGAACGACATTTGGAGTCCATCACAGCTCTTATGGAGTCGGCCACCGCTACCGTCGAGACATTCCGGGAGCAAACTCGCGCTGGTCTGGAGTTTGCCCTGACAGAGCACAAGGCCATCAACGCCCAACTCGACCTCCAGGCTCCTCTCATCATTGTCCCCGTGAGCGTGACAACTCCCGGATCGACATGCCTGATTCTCGATGCCGGACACATCAGTGTCTCCAGCAAGCTCGTCGATAAGACGACAATGAAGCAGATCAAGGAAAAGGAACGCCGAAGCTACACCGACGAAGACTTGCGCCGCCTGGAGTCGGTGATGTACGATAAGTTCCTGGTCAAGCTATCGTCAACACAGGTTCTAATTGGACCGACCATCGATGAGACAAAGTCGCAGCTCGCTGTGCGGGCTGATGCGAAGATGATGCACGTGGTCGACCAGATTAACGTCGACTTTGTGGTGGAGATATCGATCCTGCCCAAGGCTCCGAACCTGACGCGGCTAAAGGTGTCCGGCCACCTTCCGCTGCTTCATGCGGCCATGTCTGACGACAAGTACAAGACGTTGATGCAAATCATCAACGTGGCAATCCCGCGGTTTAGTGACCTTACAACAGACCAACAGCGGCAACCAACACCACCACCACAGCCACTACCTCAGCCAGTGAAGACTCCACGATCGTCACAAGCTTTGACCAAGAAGTCTCAGCTCTCACTTGCATCCCCGACCACTCCATCGCGGCCACCAACCGCACGGTCCCGTGGCAACACTAAATCGTCGAGGCGAGAATCCGATTTGTTTATGCCACAGGAGAAACCGATTCTTGCCGACGACGATGATCTCATGCAAGAGGATAATGACGAAACCTTTGAAGACGCTCCAGCTGGTCTGGCAAATGACCAGATTCGCATGCAGCAGCGCAACTTTGAGCTCAAATTCAAGGTCGACGTGCTGAAAGGTTCTCTATACCGCAGCGATCCAGACCGGCGGAAGCCCGATCAGCTGCTTGTTGAGCTGGTCGCTGAGAACTTTGATCTGCACTTCTACAACCGTCCGTTTGATATGGTGGCCGAGGTGTCCCTTGGGTCCGTCACAGTGGATGACTTTGTTGAAGATGTGCCTGCCCAGTTCAAGTCGATTGTGTCTACGGGAGATCTAGAGGATCGCCAGCAGAACCGCAGTCTGGTGCGTGTGAAGTATGTCCGGGTCAATCGGGATTCTCCCGAGTTCATGCCGATATACGAGGGCATCGATACCAATATCACCGCTGAAGTCTCGACAATCAACGTGGTTGTGACGAGAAACACGCTGCTCACGCTTCTCGACTTCATCCTTATCACTTTCACCGATAATGGGAACAACAATGCTGCAGCCACACAACAGCCACAGCAACAGATTCAACCGGCCCAGCAAGCTCCGCGGGATGGATCGATCCGTGTCAAGGTTGAACTCAAAACTATCCGTCTGATTCTGAACAACGACGGTATTCGACTCGCCACGCTGGCCCTGAAGCATGCCGATGTGGGCATTTTCCTGTTGGGCCGCACAATGCGCATTTCGGCTCGATTAGGAGACTTCATACTGGTTGACGACGTTAACACTGGCGTATCGGCAGACTCGCCGCTGCGGACACTGGTGACGGTTGAAGGTGACGAACTGGCAGACTTCAGCTACGAGACCTTTGATCCCACCCATCTGGACACGTACCCGGGTTACGACTCGTCAGTGTATCTCCGCGCCGGATCTATCAAGATGACGTTCCTTGAGGAACCTGTGCGAAAGATCCTCAACTTCCTGGTCAAGTTCGGACGCATGCAGGCGTTGTATAACGCGGCACGCCAGGCGGCGGCCAACCAGGCCAACCAGATCCAGCAGAGCAACAGCCGCATCAAGTTCAACATGGTGGTCATGACGCCGATTGTGGTGTTCCCGCGCGCTACGATGCCGTCTTTGGGCAAGCGCGACACTCTCTCGGCGTATCTGGGCGAGATCTACGCCAACAACGAGTTCTCGGTCATTGGCGATTCTGGAGCTCCCGAAACTAGTGCCATGAAAATTTCAGCTGGAATCCGGAATATCAAGCTCGTGTCCCACTTGCACTACAGCCGGGATCGGTCGGAGGAGCTCCAGATGCTGTGCAATGTCGATCTAGGCTTCAATATCCTGTTTACTGAGCACCAGGAAGGGTCTAAGCGGCCAGAGATTGAAGTGCGCAGCAACATGTCTGATGTGAATCTCAACCTCACTCCGTACCAGCTCAGATTCCTTCTGGAGCTGTCTAGAACGGTGCCGGCCGCTTTTCAGGGCGGATACGACCAGCTTCCCGGAACCATCGGTCCGGAATCCAATCAAGTGGACCTTCCCGCATATGCCGGAGATGACGGCGCCCCTCCCCGACTTCCACCACGTGCGCAGACGTTCGATTCGGTCACTTCAGTTTCCAGCGAAATGCGTATCGACCAGGGCCCGGAACTGTACGCTGGCCGGGCGGTGTGGACGCGCCTGGATGTTGTGTTTGACGTACAGACCATGGGTCTGGACCTGATTACGGCCAACGAAGACGATCCGGTGGGCCCGCTTGAACAGGCTGCGTTGTCCCGATTCTCGTTGGATGTGGCCAAGGCCAAGCTGCGCGTACTGTCAGATGGGTCGATGGAGGGCGAGCTGCTGATCGATTCGTTCACTATCCACGATACCCGGCCCCGGGGCACGAATAAGTTTCGCCGTATCATGTCGTCGCGGAACAAGAATGTGCAGCAGCTCATGGCCAATGTGACTATTTCCGGTGGTGCGCAGCGCAATCTGATTGCTATTGTTACGCTCGACAGCCCGCGAGTCATTTTTGCGCTGGATTACCTGTTTGCAATTCAGCGCTTTGTCACTGCCGGCTTCCAGACTCCTCAACCTACAGTGGTTAAGCCGGCCGATGGCGACGAGGTGATGTTGTCCCCGACGTTAGAATCGCCGTACGAATCCGACGCCGACTCGATGCAGGTTACGTGGACGGGACACCCAGAAAGCTCGGGCCATTTCAGCAGTGGACTCAACAGTCCAGTCCCCGGGTCCGGGTCCGGTCTCAGTCCCGGTGCCGCCGTCAGTCCGTTCCGGGCTCCGGCCACTGAGCCCAACCATCCCCACAAGCAAAGCACCCCCTTGGCCATGAAGGTCGCTTTCCGCATTAACGTTGTCGACGCACAAGTGATCTTGATTGCCAATCCTCTCACCACAAGCTCCGAGGCCATTGTCCTCGGCACCAAGCAGGTGCTTTTGTCGTCACAGCATGTGCTGACCTTCCACGCTGCGGAAGTCGGTATGTTCCTGTGCCGGATGGACAAGTTCGAGACGTCGCGGCTGCGCATTATCGACGACTTTTCGATCCAGTTGTCGATGGACTCCAACATGCCTGATATCACCACGCTCCATGTGGATGTTGATCCGCTTATTTTGCGTTTATCGCTGCGTGATATCCTGTTGGCTCTGCAGATTTTGGCCAAGGCCTCGGAACTTTCCGGCAACAATAATCAATCTTCCGGACAACAGCAGCAACAGCAGCAAGGCGACGGGTCAAAACTGACTGCGGGATCTGCGGGAACCCGGAGGCGAACAATTAGCAACGCTGGTGGACGGCCTCCTGCTGCGGCAACTTTGGTCAGCACGGTCGCGCCAACTGGCGTATCTGGGCCTGGAGGAGCAGCGTCTGGCACTGGCCAGTGGTCTCCGGACCTTGCGCTTCTAGAACAGAGAAAAGAGCATCTAACGGCAAGCTTCGAAGGAATCCGTGTGGTGTTGATTGGCGACGTTCACGAGTTGCCGATTCTCGATCTCGGTATCAAGGGCTTTACAGCCGCAGCGGAGGACTGGTCCTCCAAACTCAAGGGCCATATGGCCATCGACATGTACACCAATGTGTACAACTTCTCCAAGTCGGCGTGGGAACCACTGATTGAGCCATGGAGTGTTGATCTCGGCGTTGGTCGGGACCAGCGCACCGGAATGCTGTCACTTGACGTCAGCTCGAACAAGACCTTTGACGTAACCGTCACTACCGCCACGATGTCTCTTGCAGCGAACTCTTTGGCCTTCCTCCGCGCCGATCAGGACGTGCTTGGAAAGCCACGCGGAGTCGAAGCGCCGTATCGGATCCGGAACTACACGGGATTCGATGTCACCGTCACAGCCCCACGCGCAAGCGCCGTAACCGCGGCGAACCCGAATGCGGAAGTTGAGACCATCTCGGCTCGCCTGGAAGACGGCGAGGAAGCCCCGTGGAGCTTTGAGTCGTGGGAAAAGATGCGTGAGAACCTGTCGTCGGAGGGCGTGTCCAACTCGGTCAGCGTGTTCCTGGATGGCAGCGGCTTCGACCCGGTGCGAAATGTGCGGATCAGCCGGGAGGGCGAGTTCCTGTTTGCGCTGCGGCCGAAGACCCAGGAGACGCTCCATCGGCTCCTAGTTGAAGTCACCCTCGGCACCGACAATGTCAAGTGTGTGACGCTGCGTTCGCCACTGCTAGTCGAGAACTGCACGCAGATCCCCATCGAGCTGGGTGTGTACGATGCCGAGGAGGGCCATCTGGTGAAGATCGAGAAGATTGCGCCAGGAGAGGCGCGGCCGGCGCCGGTCGGTGCGGTATACAGCAAGTTGCTCCTTGTGCGGCCGGATTCGGGCTTCGGATATGGGTGGTCATCCGAGGGTATCCAGTGGACGGAGATGTTGGGCCGTCCGACCCGCACCATGGCGTGTAAGGGGGAGAATGGCGAGCCGTTCTATTTCCAGGTGTGCGCGCGGTTTGACAAGGCGCATCCTCTGACCAAGTAAGTCACCCCTGAGATATTTTCCTTCAGGAGATCAGAGACTAATATTGCTTCCCTACAGAAACTACCCCTTTATGAAGATCCGCCTGTCGGCACCGATTGTTCTTGAGAACCTGCTTCCGTATGATTTCAAGTACCGAATCTACGACAAGAATACCAAGCGGGACTGGAGCAACTTCCTGAGAAAGGGCGGAGTCAGCCCCATTCATGTGGTTGAACTCTCCCATCTGCTTCTGGTTAATATCGACATGCAGGACACGGTGTTCAAGCCCAGCGACTTTGCCATTATCAATTCCGGCAACAACGGCGACTTCAGACAAGAAAACGGCCTCGTGTGCAAAGACAATCAAGGCCTCAACCTGCATCTCCAGCTTCACTACTTCAAGCTTCCGGATAGCGGTGGAGCTTTCAAGGTTACGGTGTACAGCCCATATGTGATTCTGAACAAGACCGGCATGAACTTGAGCATCCGCGCCCGAGGCCGTCCGGCGGCCGGCGAGGTTGGACAGCCCACCATGCCGGCGAATCTCATTGACTTTGGCGACGACAGTGCCGAAAGCGGTTCGGCGTCTGCCGGCGGCCGTCCTCAAGCCAAGCCGTTCATGTTTTCGTTTGGATCTTCCGACAACCACAACCGCGCCAGCATTAAACTTGGCGACTCGGACTGGAGCAAGCCGCAGTCTTTTGAGGCCATCGGCAGTTCGACTGAGGTGGTGTTGGCGTCTCTCTCCGGGACTACCGAAGTGCACGCGGGAATCGGCGTGGAAGCCGGCAGCGGCAAATACAAGCTGTGCAAGGTGGTGACGATTGCTCCCCGCTTTGTGCTGCAGAACAAGCTTGGCGAGGAGATTAATGTGCGCGAGCCGAGCTCGTCTGGCTTCACAACACTTCGGCCGGGAGCGCTGCAGCCGCTGCAGTTCATGAGCCGGGCCGCTGTCAAGCAGCTTTGCCTCTGCTTCCCGGGACTAAACAACCAGTGGACGGCGCCGTTCAATATTGCCGATCTTGGCACCACGCACATCAAGATTGCGAAGACCGGTCAGCGACAGCGGCTGGTCCGGGCAGAAATTCTCATGGAGGGCGCTACGATTTTCGTACACCTCACTCTAGAAGCCAAGAACTGGCCGTTCTCCATGCGCAACGAAAGCTCAGCCGAATTTGTTTTCTACCAGGCGAATCCCTACGTCGACGAGGACGGCATTGAGCTGCAGGCAGGCTGGAAGCCGATCCGCTACCGACTGCCAGCGCGGAGCATCATGCCATATGCATGGGACTTCCCAGCTGCCAAATTTCGCGAGATCATCATCGGCACTCACGGCATTGAACGGCACGTGCGGCTTTCGGAGATTGGTACGCAACAGCCAATGAAGTTTGTCGCGCCCAACGGTCAGCACCGGCTTGTCGACATCACGGTGGCAGCAGATGGACCGATGCAGACGCTCATTCTCTCGAATTCCAAGAAGGTGCGTCCAGGTTCAGAGCTCACCAAGAGCAAATCGGCAGCTTCGGCGTCGGCGCGGACGACGGCCGTCTCCACTAGCTCCGGAAGTGGATCCAGGGACCGGCTTGGAGCCCCGTCCCCCGGGTCGGAGCCGGCCGAGGCTGAGGCTGGCGGCAAGACCATCATCCACATGCAGCTCAACCTTTCGGGCATCGGCATCTCTCTCGTCAATACCCAGGCGCGCGAACTGGCTTATATCACGTTCCGTGGCGTCCAACTCCGCTACAACGAGTCTCAGCTGTACCAGACATTCAGTCTGGCAGTGAAATGGATTCAGATCGACAACCAGTTGTACGGAGGAATCTTCCCGATTGTGTTGTACCCTAGCGTGGTCCCCAAGAAAGCCCAAGAAGTTGATGCTCATCCGTCAGTGCATGCGATGATCACGCGGCTAAAGGATGATTCCTATGGAGTGTTCTACGTCAAATACGCCACGATCCTGATCCAGGAAATGACGGTGGAGATGGATGAAGACTTCATGTTTGCGCTGCTGGACTTTACAAGTATCCCGGCCCTGTCGGCTTCGGGTAGCGGCAGCGGGACTGGCTCGGGTGGCCCGGGCGGAGTGGGAGGCCTGAACGGCAGTGGCGATGACGACGACAATGTTCAGCTCTGCGACGAATCTCTCGATATCCCCGAACCCAAGCAACGCGCGGTTGGCGAAGACTTCTACTTTGAGGTGCTCAACATCCAGCCCATGTCGGTCAACATCTCGTTCATGCGCACCCAGGTGGTCAATGCCGAATCGCGCATGACGTCGCGGAACCCGTTCATGTTCCTGTTGAACGTTATGACCATGGCAATAGGCAACATCAACGACGCGCCGCTTCGACTCAACGCGCTGATGCTGGACAACGTGCGCGTATCGATCCCCGTGCTCGTCCAGCGCGTGTCGAACCACTACAGCCAAGAGGCGCTGTACCAGGTGCACAAGATCCTGGGCAGTGCGGACTTCCTCGGCAACCCGGTCGGCCTGTTCAACAACATCAGCTCCGGCATCACGGACATTTTCTACGAGCCGTACCAGGGCCTGATCCTCAGCGACCGGCCGGAGGAATTTGGAATCGGCATCGCAAAGGGTGCGGCAAGCTTCTTCAAGAAGAGCGTGTTTGGCTTCAGCGACAGCATCTCGAAGGTCACGGGCAGTTTTGCCAAGGGCCTCGCTGCGGCCACGATGGACAAGCAGTTCCAGGACCGGCGGCGCATCAGCCGCGCACGCAACCGCCCGAAGCACGCGCTGTACGGCGTGACGGCGGGTGCGAACTCGTTCGTCACCAGCATGATCTCCGGCGTCAGTGGGCTGGCGCTCAAGCCGCTGGAGGGCGCCGAGGCGCAGGGCGCGCTGGGCTTCTTCAAGGGGGTCGGCAAGGGCGTTATCGGGCTGGCCACGAAGCCGGCGATCGGCGTGCTGGACATGGCGAGCAACGTCAGCGAAGGCATCCGCAACACCACGACGGTGTTCGACGCGTCAGAGCTGGACCGCGTGCGGCTGGCGCGCTTCATCCCCGCCGACGGCATCGTGCGGCCGTACTCTCAGCGCGAGGCCCTCGGCCAGTCGTGGCTGAAGCAGGTCGACAGCGGCAAGTACTTCGACGAGCTGTACATCGCCCACCTGGAACTGCCGCGCGAGGACGTCGTGGTGATGGTCACGTTTGCGCGCATCCTGCTCATCCGGTCTCGCCGGCTCGCGTCTGAATGGGACGTGCCGCTGCGGGATGTGCAGACGATCCGCAAGGAACGCACCGGCCTCGGCATTGTGCTGCGCGGCGGCGCCAACGGCCCGTTCATCCCTGTCTCGGACGAGTCGGGTCGCGCGTTCTTGTACCGCATGATTGCGGTGGCGGTGGAGGAGTTCAACCGGCGGTTCAAGAGTCAGTAGCGGGGCTCGTTAGGGTGTCTGTATCTCTTATTTTGTTTTCTGTTGGTGCAGTGTGTCAAGGCCCGGTAAAAATAGGAGGCTATTCAAAAAGTTCATGATAATTTGGAGTTTGGTGATTGTTCTCTTCTCCTTTTCATAGCATACAAGTCTGTACTAATTCGAATGCACACATACACTTATGAGTACTTTTAAAGGTCATGCCACACGGCTATATCTATTCAATAGACCAAGATTATCAGCTATTGCTTTCAGGATTAAGTCAGAGAAGCATATCATGAAGATGTAATGTTGAACCTATCCTAAGGGTTAGGGTATATAATGAACATACAAACACCGCAAAAGCAAACTCTGGTATTGAACTTCATAACAGGATTCATTAACAAACAACCAACGGGTGCAGGAGAAGAGAAAAACAAACACCTCGATACAACCAAGAAGAAGGAAAAGAAATAGACTCCAACTAATGCATGAAGAAGACAGAAAAGAGTCCTCCTAATGCCAGAAAGCAGAGAAGTAGAGGCTCTCTTTAACTAGAAATAAAACCCTTATCATGCAGGCATGCTGTTAAAGACCCCTGATACCTCTCTAATCTCCTGTCTATTCCTTATCTGCAGGTCATCACCACATTAATAGAGCAAAAAAAGAAGAAAAAAACGGAGATTGCAGATCTGGGGGCTGCGCTATGAAGAGAAAATAACATGGAATTCAAAGGGGGCTATGTACATATACCACTGTATACGGACTTGTGCGGGTTCGAGGCATGAAAGGGTGTTGGATATCGTGGGAGGAGACGGACGGCTGTAAAGAGATTTACGGCCGTGTGATGCCTTGTTTGGCCTGTAGTATCGTTAAGAAGACCAGTTAGAAAATGGCTACAACTTGCATCAACGACGAATGGAAAAAGAGAAAAAACGAACCTTCATCTGCTCAATCCGCGCCTTCAGCTGGCTCGTAACCTCGGCAGCACGCTTCCAGTTCTCACCGCCGCCCGGAGGACCTCCGGCAGCAGGTGCTTGCGCAGACGGCTGCGGCAGGCTTCGGTGGCCTCCACCCATACCACCACCGTTTCCATGGTGATCCTCACCACCACCGGATGCGGCGGCGTAGCGGAATCCACGGGCCGGCGATCCCCGACCCGACACCGACACGCCACCGGGGCCACCGCCCGCGCCGGCTGAGGACATGGCCGCGGGATACCGCAGCTCGGGGCTCAGCTTCGAGCGCGGCGGGTACACCGACTCGCCGTTCTCCTTCTCCTCGGAAAACGTGCTCTGGTAGCTGATGCGGTTGCGACTGGCTGAGCCGGGACGGGCAAAGCCACCCGGCGCGCCACCGTCGCGGAAAATCCCCGCGTCGTCGTGCGTCGGGGACGTCATGCCCGATGGGCTCTGCATGCCGTTGTTGCTGGGCGTCAGGCCCTCGGCGTGGCTGAGGGCGCGCTTGAGGCGGTCTAGCTCGCGCGTGAGCCGCTCGTTGGTCTGCTCGGTGGCCTCGGCATCGCTGCGCGCCCGCACTAGCTGGGTTTCCTTGGCCTTGATGCTGAGCACGTCGCGCGTGTGGTCCTCGATTAGGCTGGCGTTGCTGTTCTTGAGCTCCTGGATCTCCGATACCAACTTGCCGCGGTCTTGCTTCAAGTCTTCAATCAGGCGCATCAGCCGGTCGTTGGCGGCGCGGAGCTCTTCCAGCTCGGCCCGCTCCAACGGCATGAAGCCTCCCGCCATCGAGTATGACGAGGACGACGGTGGCGGCGTGGGTGAGTCGGGCGGCATGATGGGGGCAGTGGCGGGTTTCGTGAGTGACCGTCCGGCCAGGCCGCCCCGCATGCCGGGCCGCGCGGAGGCTTGAGGGGGAGATGCTGCGGGCTCGTCTTCCGGCATGATGGGCGGTCCAGCAGTAGAGGTTGGCCGCTTCGGGGAGGCGAGAGAGCTGCCAGGGGCAGCAAGACGCTTCTGGGGCGCCTTCAGGCCAGCAAGGCCGGACGCCTTGGGCATTCCCACTTTGGCAGCAGGTCTAGCGGTAGGTTGAGGGGCCAGATCGGGTTCGGGAGGCATGATGGGCGCGCCGACTTTCTTGGCAGGCGCTTTCCGGCCTCCGACAATCTTCTTGGGCGGCCCACTAGGGGGTGCCCGGGCGGGAGCCGGCGCCGGCTTCGGCTTGTCCTTGGCCTTGACCACAGCAGACTCGAAGAACTCCTTGATTTTGGTCTTGCGGATATCGTCAAGTCCCTCCATATGGGGGTTCATGGCCCGCTCTCCGATGATCTTCATGATAGTTCCCAGCACTTCAGCACCACCAGACCGCAGAACTTCACTCGACTCGGACAGGAGCTTCTTGGCAGCCTCAACAATTGTCTGGATCTCCGCCTTCGCCGGCACGACACGGGTGGTGCAAAGGCAGCGGATTAGGAACTTCATGGTGCCCTCTTTGACCTGAGGGTTCTTGTGGGTGAGGAAGGCGAGGATGTCTTCGAGGCAGTCTGTCAGATTAGTAGCAAGGAACACCTGGTCGAGGGCGGCACCAAGAGCGTCGGCAACAACCTGCTTCTTCTCCTTCAACCGTTCCATGATCGGAGCCATGACAGTGGCGCGGTATTTGCCGTAGCTCTGGCGGAGGCCCTTGGCAAGCAGCTCGATGCACTGAGCAGCCGTGGTGACCACCATGATGTTGGCATCCTTCATGCACTTTGCTAGACCGCGGTTGATCTCGTGAAAGTCGCCATCCTTGATACGGGGAACGTCGAGCAGAGCATGAAGAGCGTCGAGGGCTTCTTTGCGCTCTTTCCATTTGGATGATGCCAGACCGTCGGAGAAGTTGCTGGGGATGTTCTTCAACACATCCTGCGGCTCGGCTAGATCAAACACATCGACTTCGACAGCAGCGTCGTCACCACCATCATCGTCGCCGGCATCGTCAACTTCAGCAGCGGCGGGGGCACGTGCAAGGGCTTCTTGTTGTGACCGCAACAGACGCTCCTGTTTGGGGGCACCTTCGGCCTTGACCTTTT
Organism: Knoxdaviesia capensis; assembly: GCA_001510575.1. Classification (NCBI taxonomy): domain Eukaryota; kingdom Fungi; phylum Ascomycota; class Sordariomycetes; order Microascales; family Gondwanamycetaceae; genus Knoxdaviesia; species Knoxdaviesia capensis. The sequence goes on along the minus strand of LNGK01000009.1, from coordinate 70,150 downwards.
CGAATTGCGCCTCGAGGTCACTCTGCTGGGTAGGCTTGAGATCGCCCCAGAACAGGGGCTTCATGGCTTCCCGGAGCCACCGGTACAACTCAACACTCAGGTTCGTTGCTTCGGCTCGCACATTTTTGTCGGCATGGCCGAAGGCCTTGGGCAAGATCTTAAGCACGGGCTTGGGATCGACAATCTTGCAACCGTAGTTGTGGAAGATGGCGGTTAGGGCGGCTAGGGTGGCAGCGACAATCTTCGGCTGCTTGTTCGATAAAGCGGGGAGGAGGTCTTCGATGATCGGGGCTGCCGAGTCTAGCTCAACAAATAGGAGCAGTGCCTCGACGGCGCTGGTCTTTGTGGCGGCACGGGTGGAGGCAAGAGCCTTCTCGACAATGGCGGAAACGGCATGGCTTCGGGATCGTACGCACTGGTCTCGACCACCGTACTTTAGAAACGCACAAAGCGCGGCGATACCCTCTTGTTGGGCGGCGACGTTCGAGTCGGCAACGGCACCCTTCCACAGGCTGCCTTCTTGCAAGAATGGCCGAAAGGTGGCGTCATATTCGTCGACGGTTTTCTCGAACTGAGCAGCGGCTTCTTCGTAGCCGCTTTTACGGGCTTTCCAGGACTAGAGGGAAAAAGAGAACAATATATAGGTAAGATTGTGCGTAAAGAAGAAAGAGTTTTGCGGCTGTTCTTCCCGGACACGGGACCCCGCATGATGTGGTGGTAGCTCATACCTTGTGGGTGAATCGATCTACGATCGGGATGGAGCTGAAGTCTTCTTCGTCGGCCATATTGAACAGTGGCGCGTCTGTCACTGAGAAATTCGGACGGGGAGGGTCTGGAATGCGAAATCGAGTGGAATGCGAAGTCGGAGACACACGAGAATGGCCTATAGAGTTCATCAGCTTTCCAATCCATTTTGGCGTTCTCCGAGAATGGTTCACATCCATGTCTGGACCACCATGGCAAGATAATGAAGGGAAGGCAGCGAAAACACGGGGGATTTGGAGGGATGAGGAATAGACACAGCAATGTGAACAGAAGCCGTAGAGAACCAAGAAAGAAGCCAGAGGAAAATGGCAAAGAGCAGAAGATCGAGACCTGAAATGCTGGTTTGGACCTGGCCAAGACACATGAGGGAAAGAGAGGCATGAAGAAGGGAGGGAAGGAGGAGGGGGAAGTGCATCGCACAGGACATTTTACAGAGTCAAGAACACACAGCGACAGCAGCGGAATCGCCAGACTAGCGAAAGCAGGCGAAGCCACGCGAGACAGGAGAAGAAGAGGCACAATGTGAGAGCCACAAGAAAAGAAAGACACGAGACACAGAGACACGGAGACACGGCGACAGAGAATGATAGGAGGAGAGGCAGAGAGAGGCCACAGACACGGACACGAGATCACCTGAAAGAAAGAAAGCGTACCTTGGAGTTCCTCACGGTGAAACAGTTGGCAGTGAAGCCACGGCTGGATGTGTGTGAGGCGCGAGATTATTCACAGAGAGGACGAACTGTGTGGCGCAGAGCTGGGAGATTCTCCAATCGAGCACGACAGGAGCGGAAGATCGCGAGAGCGGATATTCACGGAGCACGAGCTGGTCCTGCCTTTTTCAGGGCTGCGGGATGTGGTAATCTAGGGATCGTCGGCGTTTGAGGGAGCGGAAGGACGCGACAACGGGGGGCTTCCGAGTAGCCGGAGGAAACAGCTTGTGGGAGCGGTGACAGAGAGCAATATCGGCGAAGGAAATCCGGCGGAGAAGGATCCGGAAAGGGCGGCCTCAAAGCGTCGGTCGGGGGCGGCAAAAACCGGTGACAGCGGCAGGGAATTGAAACGGCGACGAGGGGTCGTGATGTGTGTTTATTTCTCCGGAGCCAAGCAGATGCCGACAGGGAAGAGCAAAACGGAAGAGAAGTGGTAGTGAAGTGAGGATGATAAGACCTATTAAACAATATGATTATACCACGAAATGGATGAACTAAGTAAGAAACTAAGATTTGCTAAGAAGGACAAAAGCAGAGGTGAGAGGGAGAATGGAAATGAAGCAAATACCAAGATATGGTGGTGATGATTATTTGGGGGGATAAAGGAAAATAAAATATCAAGGAGACAAAAAGTGTGGGTAGTGATCGTGTGTATGTAATCAGGGAAACAAAACAAGAGCAAACACTGGAAGGTGCAATCTAGGGAGTTTAGGCCAAAAAACAGGGAAGGGGCAGCCCAGGCTCAAACAACAGACAACAGACTTAGGCTCTTTCCTGTTGCCCGGTGGACCAAGTAATACTCGCTGGCCAGCTGGCAGCACAGCTCTTTGCAGCTGTCAGTAGAAACCTCAGCTAACTTCATCTTGATATTGAACCAATCTATGTCATAGAGCATACATAGCAGGTATAAATTAGAGTCAACACCTCTATCACTTTCAAACTCATATAATATCTATTAGATCCATCTATAATAAAAGGGCGAAAAGGTGGCACATGATATTAAGACACAAGGACCCAATAGCCCCCAAGCAAAACGCCAGACAAGTGACACAACCCAGATTCATCACCACCGGTAAATGAATGTGCGCCACCAAAATATTCAGAAACATTTCACATCTGGTAGGCCGATGCACCGGGCGGAAGCGGAGCTCCGTGCTGGATTCCGCTGACCTGGGGTTGGGTGTATGGCGTTTGTGGTGATGGGACAACCGGCTGTTGCACAACGTACTGTACGGGACGCGTCACCCGTCGTGACTGGTTCAAATCGGGGCTGTTGGTCACTGGTGTTAGAGGTGTCCTCTCTCCCCCTCTCTCTGATAAACCGCAGTGTCGCCAAAGATGCCTTGTCAGGGATCCATCGTGATTAATATCAAAAACGGGAGTCTTCGGTCTTCTTATAGAGCCATTTTGAGCGAGCCCACCGAGGGGTGTCTGCTGGTTTTTCTCGTCGAATAGTCGAATAAAGTGACGTTTCTACCTCCAGAACGAGTGGATTGCATTTCGGCCGTAGCTACATCATAGTGAATGAAATAAATAGTCGGAGAAACCCCGTTGAGGTCTTCAGGATCCAAGCTATTCGTGATCTTAGATCGAGCCAATGCCTAAGAAAATACGTAAGGATTTTCTTTGCTCCGGCGTCATTCGGTGCTGTCCTGATATCTTCACTCAGGCACAAACTGTCGGAACAGTGATTGCCGTACTCATCGGAGGAGGTAAGTAACGTGCGCATGCTCGTAGTGTATGACTGAAGAACGAGATAGGACAGTTGTTCATGCGTGAATCTGATCTGTTCTGATGCCACAGGAGCTCCCATTTCTATGGCCAACCCTCACCGCCAAGCTATATAAGCTACCCTGAAAGAGCATTCTGCCAGGTCTTTTGCGTTTGCGCTACACCGCCTTTGGAGCCTAGACGCGATAAGATAGGCGCGTTGAATCATCGTCTTTTTCTGGAAGCTTACTTTTTTTTTGTCTTTCTGTTCTTTTTCGAACCTCTTCAATCACGTACATCTTTCTTGAACACACTTTTGCGTGGGGATAACTCACCAACGACCTCCTATATTGATCTATCGTGCTCTACTAGTTTTCTTTTCTTTGCTTTCTACTGCCAGATTCTCTCATTTGTCATGCAGCCGTTTTCGCGCCAGTTCACCAAAGCTGCCGCGGCTGCAAGCGATTCCTCATCCGACAGCGACGACAACGACAACGACTTCTCTGATGGAGGTGACAACGAGTTCTCCAGCTTTCAGCCGCGCAAGAAGCGCCGACTCGGCGGTCGAGACCCGAAAGAGCGCGCGGCGCTAGGCATCTTCGGCTCGGAGAGCGAGGACGACGGCCACGCTCGGCGAGGGGCGCGGTGGAAGCAAAAGTCGCTGCGCGGGAATGGCCCTAGCTTCGTCTCATCGGGTGCCCAGGATATGAACGAATCTCATGATGACGACGACGATGACGATGACGATGACGGCGAAGAGGACACGATTACTCCGCCCGCAGCGAAACCGAGCAATGATAATAATGACAACAACGACGGTGATGACGATTATGACGAAGATGAAGACGACTCCCGTGGCGCTGGCTTAGGCTTTAGCGGAGCTTCCCGTCCAGCATTTGCCTGGCAAAAGCCCTCATCCGAACTAGTTGGAGACGATGGTGAAGATGCCGATGAACCCGGCCCCGATGCCCGCCCCTCCTTCAGGGGGTTCGGCCAAGCCTTCACGAAGCCCGCTGCAGCCACCGCCTTCGTCCCTTCATCGGCCCGCGAACCCGTTCTCCGTGACGATCTTAGAGACGAGCCGCCACCGAAGCCGAAGACCGCGGCCCCGAGTGCCTTTGGTAGCGGCCGAGGGGCCGGTTCAAAGATGTCGTTTGGCGCACGCATGATGGCCAAGATGGGATACGTTGACGGCCAAGGTCTTGGAAAAGAGGGACAGGGCCGTAAGATTATCATCGAAGCTAACTTGCGCCCGATGGGCGCTGGACTTGGTGCTGTGAAAGAAAAGTCGGAGCATGAGCGGCGGGAGGAGAAGCGCGCTGCCCGGCTTCGTGGCGAGCCTGTTTCGGACTCAGAAGAGGAGAAGAAAAAGTCCAAGAAGAAGAAGTCCAAGACGACGCTGGCCAAATCGGCTCATAGCGCCTCGAGCACTCCACCGACCTCCAAGCGCCAGAAGCCCAAATTCCTCACTGCTGATGAGATCAAGAGAGCGGCTCCCGGTCTCCACATTCCCGATGCTTTCACGCCGATTCTCGACATGACCGGCCCGGAAGACCGCCACCTCACGTCGGCTTCAGGCCTTATGACACCGACCTCGGCCTCTGCTTTGTCGGCCGAAGCCGCCGAGGCCAGAAAGATTACCCGGAAGGCCCATATGGATCTTGCGATATTCTCAGACGAATGGATCCAGCTGTCTGACCGCAAAACCTGGGTCGACCGTGAGCTCACAGCCAAGGACGCCGAGATCGCCGACTTGGCCGAGCATGTGCGCTTACTCCAGATGTTTGTCGAGACTGTCAGCGTTCGGCTGCCCCTCCTGGTTGACAACTGGACCGAGACTATGGCCTGCCTTCGCCAAGCTGCCGATAGCGGATCAGATTCCTTGGAGCTTGCCGATGTCATTGTCGCAGCTGTCCATCCTTTCTTCAAGGATCCCGACTGGAATCCTTTCGCTACCCCTAACCTTTACGTTGATGACCTCAAGGCGCTACGCCATGTTCTGCTCCCCAGCGATCTCAAGTCAAAGGGCACTGATAACACTGACCGCAACGGTGCCGATGACAACGCCGTGTTCCGTCGCCACAACAAAGCTTCAACGGCCTATGAGAGCCTCATGTACAAGGTGTGGCTGCCCCGCGTACTGGCAGCCATCCGCGACTGGGATGCCTACGACCCGACCCCCGCCATGGCAGTCCTTGAGGCATGGGGGCCACTGCTCCCTCCGTTTGTCCGCGCCCAGGTACTCGACCACATTGTGCGTCAACTGGACACCGCCATCGCCGACTGGAACCCGCGCAAGCGGCGACAAGTGCGCGACCTGCCGCACGTGTGGCTGTTCCCGTGGCTACAGCACCTCCCGCGGTACCACCTCGACCCGCGCGGCACGGGCCTGGTGGCCGAAGTCAAGCGCAAGTTCCGGCACCTAGTTGATGCGTGGGACTACACGCGCGGGCCGGTGCCCGGCTTCACGCAGTGGCGCGAGCTCCTCGGCACCGAGTGGCCCCCCCTGCTGCTCAACCACGTGCTTCCCAGCATGGGCCGGTTCCTGCGCACCCACTTCCGCGTCGACCCCGCCGACCAGGCGCCCTACCTGCCGGCGCTCTCCGGGGTGCTGCAGTGGGCGGATGTGCTCACGCCCGCGGCGCTGGGCGAGGTGGTTGCCGCGCAGGTGTTCCCGCTGTGGCACGCGAAGTTGGACGAGTGGCTGGCGCTGGACGATGTGAGCCTGGCGGAGGTGGCTGATTGGTTTGAGTGGTGGAGCGGTGCGGTTTACCCCGCCGATGTGGCGAGGTTGCCGGCGGTCACTCAGCAGTTTGAGATGGGGCTGGTGACGATAGAGAAGGCTCTGGAGCGTATGGCGTTGTAGTATAGGGCGAGTCGGAGAGACAGATCTAGACTGTTCGATATTCGGGTTGGCGCATTTCCTCACGATAACTGAACATGGAGGGGAGACAGATTTCAGATCGTATAGATTGCCCTTACTTCGGTTATGCTTCTTCTTGATCGCCGGTGACATGCTGAATCAGAGTTAAACCTGACTATCGTACTCGGCCGGTTTTTTTCTTTTTTCTTTTCTCTTTTTCTTTTTTTCTTTGAATATCACTTTCTGGGGTGGCCCACCCTCCGGCCCTGCATACGTCCGTTGCTAGTACAATACATCCCAAGTATACAACATCGTGAGGTCCTTTTTCTCTCTGAGACTTGATACCACCGCCGTAAGGGACTCATTTCAGACGTGTTCTCGCATTATTCTAGCGTATCGTGACGAGATGGCTCTCTACTCCCTCCAACCCGTTTGATTTTGCCTCTATTCCACGTAGATTCGGTCAGATCAGTCAGATATGCATCATCACACTATGTGATGAGAGATTCTAGGGCTTCATGAGTAAGGACTTAGTCGTGTCGACAGCTGGTTATGATTTTATGGTTTACATAAAGATTAGGGCTATGCTCCTGGGCCTTTATTTAAGTCTTGCCCTACTGCACAAATTCACTCCCCCTCAACTAGAATCAACACCAAGTCACATCTCATTCCCATGCACTAATATCTCCGTGAACAACTTTATCCATCGGACATAATGCGCAGTTGGACAATCCTGATTGCCATCACAGCTGGCTCGGCCAGTCTTGTGTCTGGCCATCCTGCCCCCCAACCCCAAGAACCGGAAGCTGGCACATTCGACTTTGCAGATGAGTACATCATCACGCTCAAGCCGGGAGTCGCTGCAGTGAAGTTCGAGGAGCATCTGAACTGGGCCCACAACCTTCACGCACGAAGCAACTCTAGCCACGGCACTTCAGGCATCTACAAGACCTGGGCAGGAAAGGCCAATATCTACGCTGGTCACTTCGATGCCGATACGGTGGCCGCCATTAGCCAGCAGGACGAAGTGTTGGCTGTGGAGCGCAACGCGGTTGTCCACTACACCACGCTGGTAGAGCCGGACACCTCATGGAACCTGGGATCGATCTCGCACAAGACTCGACCGGTGCCGCCGCTCACGGCCTGGAACGAATACCGCTTTGACGATCACATGTGCAGCGGAACATTTGCATATGTGATGGACTCCGGGATTAGCGCAGCCCACTCGGAGCTCGTTGGCCGGGTTGAACGGCCGTGGAAGGCATTCGCCTCCAGCGATTACGAGGACCACGGCGGCCACGGAACCGTGGTGGCCAGTGTGATCGGCGCCACTCGCTACGGTGTCTGCGACCAGGTCACGCTGGTGTCGGTCAAGGTCATGGGCGACCAGCCGGGGCAGAACACTGTCGTGGCACTGATGAACGGCATCGAGTGGGCAGTTTCCGACATCAAGGCGCGCGGCCGGGTCGGTCGCGCGGTTATCAACATGTCGCTGCAGACAAGCCCGCTGGTAGCCCTCGAGACGGTTATCAACGTTGCGTACGCCGACGGCGTCCTGTCAGTCGTGGGAGCGGGCAACAATGCTGGGGACGCGGTGAACTGGTCGCCCTCCAACGTTGAGAGCGCTCTGGTGGTAGCCAACCACGGCCCCAGCATGCGGCGGTCGGCGACATCCAACATGGGCCGGACCGTCGATATCTGGGCCCCTGGTGAGAATATCCAGGTGGCCATGGCATCCGGCGGGTATGGATTCGTCGGCGGAACGTCGCTATCCGCACCCCATGTGACCGGCGTGGCGCTGGCACTTATAGCCAAGTACGGTGCCATGCTTCCGGGTCCGTTGACGGATATGATCTTGGGACTTGCCGTGGAGTATGAGATTGCGGATGTGACCATCGCGACAACGAAGCGGGTGCTGTATAACGGAGAGGATAACGAAGGAACGGTGGGGTAGCACACTTATCCAACGACGAAGGTTGTCTGCAGGTTGCCAGGCAAACGAGGACTGTGCGGTGGGTTTGAGGAAGGAAACATGGACGGGTGGGGGGCACGGCCGGCCCCGGCGTTTGTGCCGGGCTGACGTCCGGTTCTCTTCGTATCATGAGTCTCGGCGTATGCTCTGTGCTTTCTAGGACTCACGTAGAGACGAGACAGATAGAAATCCATAATTATCACCTTCCAGTGTCCATCCTTTGATGTCGTGATTTGATGAATGAGAGTGCGGGCGGGCCCCGGTCCTAGACATCCCACTCGAGTCCTGGTGGAATTTTCAGAGGGGAGAACTGCAGATCATCATTGGCTAGTTCCCGCAAACTCGCTAAAGCACAAAAACATGTGAGAGTCCGTCCTGCATGAAGGTGCCAACAGAAATCTCCCAACACATGGTGTGTGAGTTGTGACGGTTCAGACCTCAAAGTCGGGTATTATATTTAGCTGTGGCTTAGCTGTTGCCACCTGTGGCTGAAATTGACGATATTTTTCTGGATGCCTTATTTGGGCTGAGTTAGGCATTCAATTGTTCAATCTCCTACAGTTTGGGAAGGAAGTCACAAAGATACCAGTCACGGCAGGAGCCTGTACAACAAAAAATGCAGAAAAGGGAAAGAGCAACCTGGACCTAAAACACAGGAATTCAACAGGCTGCACCTGCCCTGAATTTCCACAGTGCAATTTTAAACTTTTTTAGCATCTAAAATTTGTTATGGTTTGCTTATGTCATACAGCATCACTCTCACCCCCCAATTTTCACGACTATCACCACTTTCTTTTCCTTCTATCATAATTTCCCCCCATACAAGTCGTTGTTCCCGCTCTGTCTTTCGTGTATCCAGAATCATCTCTGAATTCTTTCTTACAAGCAATCCTTTTTCCCTAAACCACTTGATATCTCTTTAATTTCTATTTTATCTCTCCTTTACTTTTTTACTACTTTTTTCCTGCTTTTTTTCTCCCTCCTTCTATCATTCCCAGTCTCTCTCTCCTCCCCTTGCGCTCAACTTTCGACTCCTCTCAATACACTCACTCTCCAGCTCAACCTTCGACAACCTCAAAGCTCGACGATATCAATTTCCGGATCCAATTTCTTGCGCTTGTTGGAATTTGCGGCGTTTTTTACCCGAAGCTCTCCGTCTCCGGTTCCTTCGAGTCGCCTTCGGGGTCAACCGTCACAGCCAGCCTCGGTCGGCGCGCCTCGTTTCTGCGTTATCCGGATATCGCCTCTCCAGTATTGGAGCCATCATCTTTGGAGATCTTGTGAGATCCTTTCGGGCTCTGATTTAACCTGTAAGTCCATGGCCGCCGTCCCCGCACGCATTCTATCACTTGCCCCCCACATCTCCGGCCCCGGCCCCGACTCCGGCCCCTCCGATGGCACCTCCATGCGTGTATCTCTGCGCCTTATCTGCCTCATCGCCTCGTGGTTGCCTGTGCCTTTTAGTTGAGAATTTGTGTCTTTCAATTCGATCTTAAGGGGGGACTGCTCGTCTTTGTTCTGTCGCGTCCATTTGCGGAAATCTGCTCTCGATAATCTTGGACCCCAGGGCTAGCTTGATATCCGCTCATTTGCCTGCTCCGACCGCCTTCACCTCGCTCATTGCCCTTGTATACTGGTTACTTGTCCTTCCGCCTCTTCATCCTCGTGTTCTGTCACCCTGGCTCAAATCTAGAACACAGCCTTCTCACATGTGCTACCTGACCCTGACTGGGTCAACGTTGAAACTTTTCAGCCTTCTTTTTTTCCCGTATACTAATGCTGTTGTGTTTACCCTGATAGAATCCGGCATCATCCATCAGTTCCCTTTATTTGACGATCCAACCCATCCGAGTCGACTCCAATTTCATTGATAGTTCGTCGACTATTTCCGAGTCTCCGTCATCTTCGTCACCGTCCTGAGTTGTTGCCGCTCTGGTCGATTCCTTCCGGCCAATCGCGAGTCGAGTGTTGTGGGCGTCTCCCATTCGCCAGTTTCTCCGTTTCCTCGGGCTCCTCACAGCTCACATCCTCGACAGTCCGCTTTCTCTTCGCCGCATGCCCCGGCAGTTGATCGTTCCTTATCTCTCACTGTCTCTATCTTTTCACTGCCACGTCTCCAGTCTCCCTGGAGCCGTGACATAGACAACAGTCGTTTCGCCCAGCATGTTCTGGAGATTCAGCAGCTACACGAACATCTCCGCCATCGATACCATTCTCGAGAAGCCCGAATTCACTCTCGAAGAACTTCTGGATGAGTCCGATCTGATCGGAGAGCTCAAGCAACACAATGCGAAGCTGATCGATTATCTCCGTGAGGACCTTGTCCTGGAGAGACTGCTCAACTACGTCATTGCCCCCAAGCCCGAACCGACCCCTCCCCCTCTGACGTCTACGGCTCCATCCGATTCATCGTCTTCTTCATCCGGATCATCTTCGTCTTCTGGGGCCAGCGACGATGTCCCCAAAGATAAACCCAAGCCCCGCCTAATTTTCTCGCGTCCCCGTGCCTCGTCACGCGCCACAAGTGATGGAGCCGGCAGCAATGATGATCAAGAGCGGACTCGCAACCGCTATGCATATGTTGCGGCCGAGGTGCTCTCTTCAGATACCTGGAGCATCTACGATGCGTTGATGGAGAGACGCGAGCTTTTCACCCATTTCTGGGCCTTCTTGAAGCGCTCTGCCCCCCTTGATCCCCTCCAGGCCAGCTATTTCACCAAGGTGAACGAGTCCCTGTTTGACCGCAAGACCGAGGAGATGATCGATGTGCTCAAATCTCTCCCCGATGCTGTGCCAGATCTCCTGCGCCATGTCGAGAGTCCTATGATCATGGACCTCCTCCTGAAAATCATCGCCCTCGATCGCGTGGCCTCTGGCCATGGCATCGTCGAGTGGCTCTACGCCCAAGACGTCATCCCCACGCTTTTGTCTTGCCTGGCTCCTGGGAACAACTGGGCGGTCCAGACTGCCGCCGGTGATTTCCTTAAGGCCATCATCACCATCTCTGCAAATGCGTCCCAGAACGACCAGCAGTGCATCGGCCCCAACGAGCTTACTCGCCAACTGGTTTCACGTACCTGCGTTGAGCAACTCATCGGCTATATGCTTAGTGGTGGCCACCCCCTTACCGTTGGAGTTGGTATCATCATCGAAGTCATTCGCAAAAATAACTCCGACTATGACCCGGACGTTGGTGCTGAAAACTGCAACGCCCCAACCGCCGTCGATCCCATTTATCTTGGAACCCTCCTTCGCCTTTTCGCTCAGCACGTGCCAGATTTCATGCGGCTAATCATGCATGGTCCTCCGAAGAAGGAGGCCATGTCGTCCACTTTTGGCCAAAAGCTCGAGCCGCTGGGCTTTGATCGCTTCAAGACCTGTGAGCTCATGGCCGAGCTCCTTCACTGCAGCAACATGGGCCTGCTCAACGAAGCTGGTGCCGAGGATCTTATTGCTACCCGCGACAAGGAGCGTCAGCGTCTCCGCAACGAGGGCAAGCTCGTTTCTCTTACCACCATCGGAGACGACGAAATGTCTCTTCCCGCCGATGAATTGACCATGCGCCTTTCCCACTCAGCCCAGACCGGACGTCGCTTAGAGGTGACCAACGGCGACGATGATGGCTTTGAAGAGGTCGAGCACTCGCGTGATCTCAGCGATGACTCTAATAATGATTTCAACGTGAAGACCGGTGATGATGATGATGACGACATCGACGATGACCTTCCGCCGCCGGCCCCGCTCAAGCTGGGCGGCAGCCGCAATAGCTTTGACGATAAGAACAACTCGTCGGCCATTGATGAAACTGATGATGACGACTTTGTTGATGAGCCGTTGAGCTCTCCCCGCCTCAATGTTCACGATTATGGCGTGAACGAGCAGCATTTTGAAGACGCTGACCTGGTTGTTGCTCCTCTGTCACCCGTGAAGCAAAAGGCCACCCCCGCGGCTGATACTACCTCGGATGATAAGCTGTCCGAGTCCTTTGAAGCTCTTTCCATCGATAATTCGCCTGAAACTGCTTCCAAAACGGCTGTAGAGTCAGCCTCCGAGCCCATTCAAGCTTCCACTGACAAGGTGGAAGCCACAGAGAAGGCAGACACGATGGATGCAAGAAGCGAGGCCTCTTCTTCTGCTCCATCGTCGACTCCCATCCCCACCCCTGATGCGTCAGACGCCGGATCCGTCGCAGGAAACCTGGAGCAAGACGTAGCCAGTCAGCGCAAACCTGCAGAGGGCCAGTCAGAGCAATCTGCGCCAGCGTCTGCTGCGCCGGTGTCGGAGTCCGGATCGGAGTTTGATGATTCCGATGCGGCACCCGACAAGCCTCCACGTCCCGACTCACTGTCAGATGCGGCCACGACCACCTCTGCGGCGTCAAGCAGCAGCCACTCATCCCCGTCGAACCCCACCGTGCCGTCCGAGGCGGATGGCGAAATGGATTCGTCGGTGGTGCTCAAGGACAAGGATAGTGAATCTGCTACTCCTGAGGCTCCTCGGCCTGCTGTTGTTGGAGACTTCCTGAAGATGCAGTTTGTTGAGTACGAAGTTGTGCCGACCATCCTAGTAAGTCTACTCCCTATTCGGCGTTTGAATTTTCTGTGTACAAAGAAACACTGGCGCAATTTCTTCCTGTTTTCTAACATATCCATAGGATTTCTTCTTTAAATTCCCGTGGAACAACTTCCTTCACAACGTGGTCTATGATATCGTCCAGCAAGTCTTCAACGGATTAATGGATCGGGGCTATAACCCGGTTCTGGCTATGTCTCTCTTTGAGTCAGCCGACATCACCGCTGCCATTGTCAATGGCCAGCGCATTAGCGACGAGTCGCAGGCAAAGACCAAGACCCGCATGGGCTACATGGGCCATCTTACGCTGATTGCCGAAGAAGTTGTTAAATTCACCGAACGGCACCCGCCTGAGCTGCTGTCCGATACCGTGCTGGAGAAGGTGATGAGCCCTGATTGGGTTCACTACGTCGAGGGTGCTCTGGCCGACACCCGCGAACGTGACAACGCCATTCTAGGAGGCGTGCGACCGGAGGTGGCGGTTAGCAACCGTGCTGCTTCCATCGCCAACTCTTTCATGGCAGGCAAGCTTGCTGGAGTTGGCCTGTCTGGAGGATCCGGTGGGTCAGTCTCGGGAGGCCTGACGTCGGGACAATCGGGCTCTTCGGCTCTTGCGGAGGCTGGTCTCAGCGGGAACCTAGACGGAAGCGGCAACCCTGGCATCGGTCCGTTCACCATCACCTCTGGCACTCTTACGTCTGGATTCGCCAGCTCTAGTGATGAGGAGGACGAGGACGTCGAAGATGCCGATGAAGATATCAACAGCGAGGTGAGTTTCAACAACAGTCCTTGGTCATGAATAAACTTTTGTTCCGTGCAAAATGTTTTGTTTTTATGGTGGCTAACATAGCCTTTGCCGTTTAACTCTCCCCTCTAGTTCCGCGCTTATACTGATATTATGAGTAACAAGGGGTCGCCTCTTGATCCCCCTGTGGTCCCTCCCCCTCCCCCTCCGCCGCCGCCGCCTCCGCCTCTAAACATGCCCCCTTCTCGTGCGCGGTTGCAACTTGCAGCCCGGTTGGCCATGCACCAAAAGAACAATACAGCAAGCGGCGGGTCGACAACCACCTTTGGTAACAACATTGATGGTGATGAGAACGACGACGATGACGATGATGAGGAAGATGGCCGGCCCGATCTCCGGTCCAAGCCCCTACGGAATCCTTTTGCTGATGACGCCGAGGAAGCTGACAGCGACGAGGATGAAGACGATGAAGACAACATCGCTGGGTCTGCGTGGGGAGCTAGTGGCCGCGGATCATGGTGGCGTAATGTGGTCCGCGGAGGCGGTGCGGGTTCCCAGCGAGCCGGTCAACGGGAATCCGATGAGGAAGACGATGTTGATGAGGAAGACGAAATGGATGACGACGAGGAGTTTGGCGACTTTGCCATCCCGGAGGTTGAGTCGGCGCCGTCAGCCGAACCGCCTTCCTCGGTCACCGCAGCGCGGGCGGCGGCTACTTCATCTGCGCCTGCGACATCGCCAGGACGGCAGCTCTTGAAGCCGCTGGCTGTGCACCCGCCATCGGCTGGAGTCGGACCACTTCTGGGCCAGAAGTCCAGCTTTGGCAGTCTCTGGCCGTTCGGGTCGCAGTCGTTCAACTCCAACGCTGCCGCTTCTGCTAAGGGCGGTGCAACCGGTGCCTCGCCGTCGGTGTCTTCGCCTACGGCCTCGGGGTCCGCCAAGGACACGGTCGAGTCTACAGACAAGGCTAGCAAAGAGGCATCTGTTCTCTCAGATGACGAGGCCGCCAGCGATGATGGCAAGCAGGTTGCGCGGACAGTCGAAGCCAAGCGGCGGACAAGCCTAGATGATGACGAAGTGGTTCTGTGAATGATGACGGGAAATGGATGATGCGTTCCTTTTTTCTTCTTCTGTGCCTTTCCTGTTTTGTTTCTCCTGTCTTTCAGTTAACGGTTTTTCTGCCCTGATTCTCTTGCTTCATGAATGGTCCGTTTTTTTGTTAGTCTTTTCTTTCTTCTCGTCAACCCACCCCCCAGGCTCCTGTGAATTCCCCCCACGAATTACTTGTGTCCTCGGCTAGTGAACCCGGGATACAGTACTGCGTTTTTCTCTTCCTGTTAATCCCTCGGGGGGGTTTTTTTTTGTTTTTCCTTTTTTGCTTGCGTTTGCTGGTTGTTCGTTTGCTTGGTTTGATTTACTACGGTATATGGCTGGATGGGCTCTGTTTGTTGCATGTGTTGTCCGTTTGTTGCGGGGCGGTGTGCTGGTCTCCCGGGGCGAAACTGGAGCTCTGCAACCAGCCGGCTATGGCCTGTACCCCTCCAAACCGCTACCGCCCTGCAACTTCAAATTTTTTGCTTCTTTTTTCGCTTGTGTTGTTCAGGTTTTGTTTGTTTCTTTTGGGATACCCACTTACAGAAGACCTGTACTTTATATCAGCCGGTATGGAGCAAGGATCGGTGAGAGGGAGGGACGCGAGTTCGTGAGAGCTTTTTTTTTTTTTTTTACCATTGGTTGTTGGAGGTCCCAGGCCAGGCCCAGTGTCAGTCGGAAATATCTCCGGATTTCCTTTAATGGGAGTCATGGCATTCGTGTCTTTGCGAAGGGCTTCGGATGGCGAGTCCGCGTGCACGGAGAAGCTGAGGGGAATACCAAAGGCACCAGCGGCGTTGGCAGGTTGCGAGGTGTATCTATTGGAGTGTGGAGGCTGAAGGGGTTGAAGAGAGAGTGTCGGACAGTGGGGGAGAACTGGTGATTAGGAGTGAGCCAAGTCTGACTCTTCGTAAGCCGTATCCCGGCGGTTTGTCGCGCCGGGTCGGTCCTAGCTACTACGAAGGCTTAGTTAAGGGAGGCTCAATGTACTACTATTCTATATTATACTGCTTTTATATTCGTAATGAATGTGTCTCTGATTGTGCGTGTTTTCCTTATATACTAGTCCTCCAACAAGTCCCGATGGTCCGCCATAACTAACGCTACGGAGCCCCATCTGGCATGGGAAACCCAACGCGGAGAATTTTCATTGGGCGAAAAATCAACAAGAAGGGCGCCGGTGAACGAGTGAGTCATGTCATAACGCTTCACGATTGATCAGGGTTCATGAGAATAAGACGGGCGGGAACAGGATCGAATCTTCCTTTCCTGTTGTTGGTGTAAGCTGTAGTTGAAATAAGGTTTATAGTCTTAAAAGTTGTAAGGTCGCTCCTGCTTGATAAATGTCGAAATTTTGTTCCTTCCTGGACTGTGCTCCTTCCAGTGTCCGTTTCTTGGGCGCTCTTTCCTATAAGTCTGCGGTCCGGCCCGAACTTTATATCATCGACTTACATGAGTACAGCTTCGTCTCTCTAGCCTTCTCGACATTTTTTTCCCTGCAATCAGTCCAACGCGGGTCTCAGCTATTGCCGTTTATCGTATTCACTTCTTCTCCTGTGACATTCTCTGCAAGGTGTGCTCTCACTAGAAGAAACCTTCAATCACAGTTGAGTCTGGACATATCTCCTCTCTCTCATTTCGACCAGTTCACATACAACATCAACACAAGATCACAAGGCATGCATGTCTGGAATATGATCTGGGTAATTATCAGATTGAAATATAAGGTATCTTAGAAAACAAATTATTCGTCATCTTCATTCGATATTACGAGTCGTTTGAATTTCTTTTTCTTTACGCCATCTCTCATCTCAATACACTCTCTCTCCCCGCCCTGCCTCTCGGGATATATATAGACCTTTCTCGTGGAAAAAGGTTCTGGCAAAAAAATTATAAACAAAAAATAAAAGAAAAGAAATTTTAGTCTCGAAACGAAAAATAAAAAGGCACGTCCCCATGCAGCACGCTCGTTTAGCTCGAGGTGACCTCAATGGCGAGCTGGTTGCTGATGACGAGACCAGCAACGGCAGCCGAAGTGAGGGTCGACAGAATACCGGAGGCCAGAGCCGACAACGACAGGCGGGCAACGTCACCACTGCGCGAGGGGGCAATCTGCGACAGAATACCAATCTGGATACCGAGCGAACCGATGTTTCCGAACCCGCAGATGGCATAGGTGCCGATAAGGACGGAACGGGGAGCAAGCTCGGCGGAGGCAGCCTTGAGGTTGAGGAAAGCCTGGAACTCGTTCTTGACAATCTTGGTGGCGATGACCTTGGCCACGGTCCAGATCTCGGGGCGGGGCACACCGAGGAGGAAGGTGATGGGGAAGCAGACGTAGGCAACGAGCAGCTCGAGGGTAAGATCAGGGCTGGCAATGTTGATGTACTTGCCCCACCAGGTCAGGAGAGCGTCAACGAGGCCGACGAAGGCGAGGATGCAGAGCAGCGAGGCCAGAATGGTACCGGCGATCTTGATACCGAAGTAGGCACCGTTGGCAAAGGCGTGCAGGCTGTTCTCGGCCTCGTGCTCGTCGTCATCGGGGATGACGACATCGCCTCCGGTGAGGGTCTCCTCGGTCTCGGGGTAGCGGAGCTTGGAGATGGCCAGCGAGGCGGGGATGGACATGATGCAGGACGACACCATGGCCTGGGCGTTGAGACCAAGACCGATGTAGGCCACGAGAATCGAACCGGAGATGGTGGCGAAACCGCAGGTCATGATCTGGTGGATCTCGGCCTTGGTCATGTGGGGAACGAAAGGACGAACCAGCATGGCCGACTCACCCTGTCCGATGAAGGGGGTGGCAGCAGCGACGACGGCCTCGGCACCGGACACGCGGAGCATCCAGAACACGAAGGTGGCGAACTTCTTGACAGCCCACTGGAGGAAGCCAATGTACCAGAACACCTGCACGAGCGAGATGAAGAAGATAATGGCCGGGATGACGCTGACAAGGAACCACGGGAGCTGGGTGGTGGCCTCGTCGGTGAGGAAAGCAAGACCGAGAGCGGCGAAGCCGAGCAGGTTGCGGGCACGGTCGGCAATGAACTTGAAGATGTCATAGCCAACCTTGGTGCGAAGCACGAACAGGGCGATGATGTACTGCGAGAGCATACCACCGATGACGGTACGCCACTGCACGGCTCCGCGGTGGGCAGAAGTTCCCCACAGCACGGCGATCATGACCAGCAGACCGAAGAGCGACACAGCACGGTTGGCGCGGGTGTTTTCGGCGGTCTCCTCGGTGACGAAGGTGCCAACCAGGAACACGGCAATGGTGACGGCGGCTCCGGCAGGAGTGCGGACCTTGGGCGGCAGGCGCTCGTAGATGACGCCGGCGGTGTGCTCCCACACCCAGGCAATGGGGCCGGTGATACGCGAGATGCTGACGTGGAAGAAGATCAGGCGGAGGGTAATGCACAGCCAGAACAGGAAAGGCACGACCCAGTTCTTGTCGTCGCGGTGCAGCACCAGCGAGGCGATCCACCAGCCGGTGAAGAACATGAAGATGACGAGGTGGGCGGCCCAGCGGTAGCGGCGGTAGGCTCCCAGGAACATGCCGTAGACGCGGCCGTGGCGGTCGACCTCGGGCGCGACGGCGTGGGTGTCGACGACATCCTGCTTCTCGGGGTCGGTGGAGTTGTTGGAGTAGGTGGGCAGCTTGCTGTCGGCCGAGAGGGCCGGGGCCGGAACCGGGGCCGGAACCGGGGCCGCGGCGTGCTCGTGCAGGTGGCTGGTCTTGGGCACCACGGTGGGGTCGACCTCGGTGCCGCTGGCGTAGATCACGTCGGGCGCCACACCGGGGGCGTGGTGCAGGTGGCCATGGGTGTGCTGGTGGCTCGGGTCGAGCGCCGGGTCGGAGTTCCGGCGCAGGCTGGGGTCAGCCTCGGGAGCTGTGGGGGTCGACATGGCGGGAAGATGTGTGTGGTCTGCAGATTGGAGGGAGGATTCTGGTGAGTTTTGGGAGCTCTTTCAACCCAATTGGGAAGACAGCCAAGGTCGGTTGAAATCCGAAGAGATCCAACATCAACAAACACAACAGACGGTGTTGTTGTTTTCTGATGTTAGGATATCATTTTTGCAGGAGTTTTACTGACTGAAAAGATTCTGACAACGTTCAAAAGGTCAAAATAGGGGTTCCTAACTTGCGGATTTGAAAATCACACAAGCCAAAGGTTTGCTAAGCGTATTGCTGCAAGGCTGAATAAAAACAACGCTGATGAGACGGTTTTTATATAAGCTGGTTCCCGACCGAATTTTCAGGTTCGTGATATTCCGCGGCTTGTTGGTCAGGTACACACCCACAAGTGGGATCTCTGATTCACAGCTGTCAATGAAGAGAGCAGGAACGTGGGAACTGGAGAAGAGAGGGAGAGAGAGAACAAGAAGAGCGGAGGGAAGAGGACCAGAGACGGCAAAGGTGAGAGGAGGAGGAAGAGAAGAGAGAAGGAGGAGGAATGAAGCGGAAAAAGAAAGGGAGCAGCCGAAGCTTATTATATGCGCTCGTGAGCTGGGCCAAGGGAAGGACCAGCACGGCAGAATCACCAAGCTGAAGGCCGTTATCAGAGAGCGCGTGTGTGTTTGTGCGTGTGTGCGCAGTCGACGCCGCCGCCGCCGCCGCCTGTCACGCAAAAAGTCCAACGGTCTCTTGCTCGACTATCTTCTCCGGTACGTTTCCCTCTCCCATGCTATACCTGCATATCTCTGCGAGTATCCGCTGGGCTTCTTGTCACCACTTGGCTGCAACGGTGTCCCACTGTCTTATTTCTTACCTTGGGGCCTGGTCCATAGGAGTGTGGTTATCGAAGGGGGGGCGGACGGGTTGGTGGGCTTTTACTCCATCTCGTTGCACACTCTCTGGGTCGATATCTCTGTTCCAGAGACACACATGCATACACACACCCCCTTGGCTCACTTCCTTTCCAGTGGGTGAGAGTGGGATTCGGTATGTTATATTGCAGTGCTTGGCCGTAAGAGAGCACGCCCTTTCTGTGTCTCGCGTTCTCCCTCAGGCTTGTTCGTTCTCGTTCTAGCTCCGTCTCCGTCCATCTCTTGGATCGGGCTTTGCTGGTTACTGTACAGTAGTTGGCCCTTTGCTTGCTTATATGCACGCCCCTCCCTCAGGTTTCCTGTTTCCGCTATCTGAAAACACCCAAACCCCCCAAAAGATATTATAGCGTGCATCCAAACTTTATACACGCCCCCCCCCCCGCGGCGGGGACTTGATTAACCCCAGGGTACTTTTTGTTCCCTTTGCTTTTTGCTGTGTGCTAGGAACGGTCTGCTTGGTTGGGGTTTTTCGGTGATTTTCGCTGGGCGGTGTTAATGGGTTGTCCTGCCCCGGCTATCGCACCCGCTCACATCACCGCGTTGGAAGCTCTGGCGATGGTCTGCTCTGGACGTTTGCTTCCTCCCAGCTGGCGTCTCTCCGGTATCAGCAAAACGCCGCGCTCGCCATCGTCATCGGCGTCATCTGCCGGGTCTAGAAGCTGGCTGGACTCTGTACAGATTCAACCCCCAGGCCAGCCCAGCTCGGGAGTCAGTCCTCTTGATGTCTGGAGTTGAAACAAGGTGGACGACAGAGAGATCAACAACAGGCTAACCTTCTTTCTTAATCTCTATCTCTCTTTTACCTCCGGGGCACAGATGATTCGCCACTAAGGTCGAAAGACAGGAAGAAAAACGGCCCCCCTTGGCAAGAATGGAACTTTTTTTGTTCATTTTATTTGCCTTTTATTTCCCCTTGCCTTGCATTTGCCTCCTCCAAACAGCACGCGCGCACACACACCAGGTTTTTCTTATCTCTGGGTAGTGGAGAACGGCAAAGAACCAATTGGGGCCGCCTAGGACACAAAACAAAAGATCTGGAAGCTTTCTTGGGGGAGGGAAGCAGGGTGTGTGGGCGCCTCCAAAACAGAGCCCCAGCCCGTGTCTTGTGCAGATCTACTAATATCGGTAGGTGGCAAAGCCCTGGACCTCTATGCTTTGGGTTTCGTCTTCCACTGGTGTTCTCGATGCTGATGGTTTGGAGGTTACAGGTGTGGCTTTCGGGCCAATTGCTCGAGCTAGTAGTTGTACGAGGAAGAGCAGCAGGCAGATAACGGCCTTCCCTCTCTCTGGCTCTCAGCCTCTCTGCCTGGGTTTCAGTGAACTCGTACTGCTTCCAGAGCTGTGCCGCCGTCCAATATCTGCACCGGTAAGCACAGACGGCGACATTGGCTTGGGAAGTATGTTGCCCCAGCCCGAGTTCCCGCGTTACGATGCTTCCCTACCTCATGGAACGAAATGAAGACCAAGATTGCTTATCACGGTCCAATGGTATGGTCTTGGAAGCATGTCTCCAACGGGGTCCTCCGACGACATGCCCTCTTTTTTATTTCTTTTTTCTTATTTTCCTTTATTTTCTTTTCTGGGAGGGTGGGGCTAAGCGAACCAACGGCACAGCCTTTGGGAACCGTGATACCCTCTCTCACTTACTTTCGCTCTCTTCTGCTGTCTCAGGGCAGCGCAGCAGTGAGACCAAGACACTAGGAAATGGAGAGAGAAGAGAATCTGTTGCCCAGGCCGCATCAGTTCAACGGGTTGATAAGAGAGATTCTCTGGGATACATCCCTCCCCATCCTTCCTTGTCTTTGCCTCAATCCAAGTTGGCAAAAACCCACAAAATCTCACATCTCTATTCATCTGTATCATATCATATGCCATGGTGATATTGGCCCTCTTTTTTTTTCTTGCCTTTCTTCTTAATTCATCTTACATTCCAATTTGCGGATTCCCTTAGGTACGGTCAGTTTTATGGGTTTCTTCGTGTTCTGATTGCCACTGGTCCTCTCTCTCTCTCTCTGTATCCATCATAAGGAGTCTTTTCGACTCGTGAGATCTGGCTTGGTGGAATAGTGCTCCTGTATTCCGTGTCTGCTGTCCATCTGCCCCCATCAAGTATTTTGTTAGCTGAAGGGGAAAGTCCCCGAGATAAATCTCGACGGTAGCAGACAGTAGTTCTGGTCTTCTTTCCAACCCCACGGAATGTTTGTGCGGGTGGACTGTGGCGGGGACGAGTTATGGCTGATTCGGTGGTCTAATACAAACGAGATAAGAGGGGTCAGTAAGTGTGTGGTTGTGTGCATCGTCTGATGGTGTCCCGCCATCCACACGTTATGTATCGGGGGTATTATTATCGTCGCCATGGCCAATCGATCCCTCCCAGTCGTGCTTGTCGCTGTCAAGGTCTTCCAGCATCAGTGCCGTGCCTCTTGCGTGCTGGCCGAGGTGCCTCATGGTCGGTCGGGGTCGTTGTTTGCTCGGTTGACAGCCCATGCGTTTCTTGGTCACCGGAATCTATAAGCAGCCGAGGTCATGTCGAATATGCTCCGACTTACACGCTCCCATCAGGTGAAGCGTCAGAGTGGGTGTCCGTCCCCGTTTGAACAGCTAAGCTTGCTTGCACACTTACATCCAACGTCGGCGAGATACATCCCGTTCTTCAGCGATGCTGCCCCTTCTAAAAAGCACGACTTACTCCTCGTCACAGATTAGGCTCGGCCCATACAGTACTTACAAGGGCGTCGGAACCAATCTCACCATCTCTATCTGCGAGTATCTCTCAAAACCCCCCGAGGGACCGCCACACATGCTTGCACCAACGATAAGTTGGGCTAGCTCACGAATGTTCCTCCAGTGGCCCCTGCGCACACAAAGTTCCCAGGTTAGTTCACTTACTTTCGTTTATGCTTCTTGGCTGGTTCCCGCCCATTCACTAAGCCGTTTGGGGACATGAACAGTAGTATAGTATACAGCATATCTACAGCATGGGTGGGGGACAACCGCAGAGTTTCGGCTTGTTTTTAGTGGCAGATGCTAATCCCAACTTTAAACAAAAACAAAGATCCCTTAGGGGGGGGCGTGTAGATTGTTGGGAATTATATGCCCTGTCGGCGTTGTGTGCTTCTTGAACGTGTGTGGTTCAGCGCCTCTGTACGAGGAAGAGAGAGAGATACAGCACATGCAGGATACTACTGTACTGCATGCACCAAAACGTCTTCCCTCTTCCTTTCTGTCTCTCGGTGATCCCTTTTCGGATAGTTTGGACAGAACAGGGCCTCTCACTTTCTGATATCAAGTATACCTTGCCTCTCTCTCTCTCTTTACCAGGGCCCTATCAACCGTGCACCGGAATAACGGATTCCCGGGTGGTCCAAACACACC
The DNA here is from genome assembly GCA_001510575.1 of Knoxdaviesia capensis. Lineage (NCBI taxonomy): Eukaryota > Fungi > Ascomycota > Sordariomycetes > Microascales > Gondwanamycetaceae > Knoxdaviesia > Knoxdaviesia capensis. The sequence continues at coordinate 47,513 of LNGK01000009.1, read as the reverse complement.
CGCCACTGGGCTTTTCTCTTTCTCTTTTTTTTTGCATTCCTTTGCCCGTCCCCGTTAACGAAACCCAAGTTCACAATCTCTTCGGGCTGGCCTGTCGTGAGCCAAGATAACCTGATCCGTTGTTTGGCCACAACCAATCGGGCACCGAGATGAGCAGGCAATAGACCAACTGGTGGTCTTTTCGTATGGTCTTTCCTCAGGTCCAGCTAAGAAGGTCAGAATCAAAGTGGGTGTGTGTGTGTGTGTGTGTCTGTGTGTGTTGTGTGCCGCTGAGCCACAGATCCGCCACACAGCACAGACAAACCGGCTCTTCCACCACCCTCGCTTCCTCATGTCTCTCTATCCGTGTGTGTCTGTTCTTGTTCTGCTGCCGTGTCAGATCTGCAATGCTTCCGTATTATATTGCTTCTGGGAACAAAAACCCACTCACACAGCCACCCGGGCTCTCCCTCTTGGCTATTGTCGCATGCTTCTCTGCAGGATTCCTCTGCTTCTTTTGGTCTTTTTCTTGCCCCATATCAACCACTCTCTATTGGCCCACATCTGCTATATTGTCTTTTTCGTGTCTCTTCGGACATCCCGCGTGTCGAGGGCGGTACTCACGATTCATTATCAGCGGTTGTTGGCGTGGGACTGCCTTCCAAATAGCTGCAGGGCTCCGGCACTATATTTCTGTACCATACATTGGCTCCCTAACTCAGTAAGTTCCCTTCTCCAGGGCAAACGCATCATGGCTCCCCCTGGACAGCACTATAAGCTGAGGCGGGCTGGATTCAGCAAATGGCCCGTGGACGGCCCGGCCGAGTGTCCAAGCCTCGGGTTTGTCTATGAGAAAGGATATAGTGTCTGACAGCCTGGTTGTCTTCTCTGCTACTGGTCGGTCAAGGCATCATAGCATCTCTTTGGGTTATCGCGTTGCTCCGTTCTCTTTCCTGTAATGGGCCGAAGACCAGCAGATGTGGCAAAACTCCCCGCCGCCAGCGTCCAGTCTATTTCAATCCGCCGGGGCGACTTCGTTGGTCCGCCCAATGAACGGTGGAAAACCCCCCCGGCCAGCTGAAGATGCCCAAAAACCTCGACCGAAAATAACCACAAATTAATAGTTGATGATCGATATATCAAAACCGCACAGAAGAGGCAAACGGCCATCCAAGAAGGAAGTTGGATCTAGGTGTGGCCACACCACTCCAAAGTGCCCGTAGATCGCACAGATTATGAGTCCCAGTGGGAAGCTTTTCCGGGCTTGTGTATTTCTCCTGTCTCTCCCTCCAGGTTACTCCTTTCATTGGCGAGAAACTCAAGACATTCAGATGGATAAGAGGTGTTCGCCTGTGGCCACCACCATCGCCTCCAGAGTTTCATATTACGACTCCAGGAACATGTCAAAACGGCCGTCTAGGCCTATTTTTGGGGCCGATACGTTGTCTTGTCGAACTTCGGCCTTGTTGTGACATATTTGCGCCGCATTCTACTCGGTGACTGCACCAGGTGCCTTACTCTTGCTGGCCATTCCCGTCCATGTGACACCTAGGAACAAGTCAAGTTCCTGTCAGTTCTGTTGTATATCCTGTCTCCAGTCTCGGCAACCGACGGTTTCGTAGTAAAACTCCGGGGGGGCTTGTATCTGTATTTTTGGAGGTCTTAGGATGCCCAGGAACACTGATAACCGACCGAAGGATCACACCAACTGAACTCGGGTTCTGACAGCTCCAGCAAAGCCGGCTCGCCGGCTCACATGCTTCCCGCTAGTCTTGTGATGTCACCGCCAGGTTCCATCTTTCGACGACCTTCCGTGGCCATCACCACCTGCCGAGCACATCTTCTATGGTGAGCGAAATCCGGCTTGTGTCCCGCCGTCTCCGTCTCCGAGTTGCAAGTAGCGCGTCGCCGGCGTCCGGTTCCCCGCGCTGGCGCGCGTATCTATTCTCTCACCTTTCTCCGCATCTCTCTCCTGGCTCCTAGATTCCGGGAACTCTATATCCCCGCGTGCAAGTCACTCCAGGTCGCCCTAATTGGGGAGCTGGGCACGTGTGCGTCCTGGGCCTGGTGAACTCTTGTCCGGGTGCAGTCCCAGGCCCTTCTTTTGGACCTCTTTTTCCTTCTACCATGCTGACAGATAACTCACTATGGCCGAAAGCAGGATGTCGGGGTGTGTGTCTAGAGGAGATATCTGGGGAGAAATAAGGCTTTCAGGCACAGAATAGACCATTGTAACTTGTAGTCGAATCATTGCGCAGTATGTTTACTTGTAGCTGGTAATTTCACGCAAAGTAATGTCAGGTTGGCTGATAACAAGGAGGCGTATACTATCTGTGAGGAACTTTAAGCTCTGTCTTTTGCGTGAGCACGCGACATGACATCCACTTGCATTTCTCCCTCCTTTGCTGGAGGGAAAAAAAATAAAGAAAAGTAAAATAAAATAAAAGTTTCTCAGCTGACTTACGGATACCTCCCTACGTTAACAAAAGCCTGATATAGTGGAACACTCCCCCCGTACATCGGTGATGGCCAGTTGATTTCAGGACCAACAGGCTTAGAAGTTCCACGATAGCGGTGGGGTTCTGCTCCAAGGTGTGTATCAAAGACCACAGCGGCACAGAACGAGATCCACTGCGCCTCGACTTTTTGGAGGATCCACACCATCTCCCGGGTGGGAGTCGCTCACGGAGATGGCGAGCGGAGACGGGTGGAGCGAAATATTCCTTTGAGGATTATGAGAAGCAAGGGTTGTATCTCTTATGTGATAAAGGGTCCTGTGCATAGGGATGTGCTTTCTTCTTCTTAGGAAGAACACCTCCCATGCATACCCTGTTGATCGCCCTATAAGTAGCCGCCACATACTAGACATCTGTGCATACAATATCGACCTTCGCGGCTTGATTCTGCCAGGCAAGCAGGCTTCTATACTGACTGGAACAACTCGCAACAATTGTACGATAGTATAGTCAGATCTCATATCTTATGGGGGTAACCGTGTCTAGCGCGCACTTTGCTCCCATAGCCAACCATTGTCATTTTATATCCGAGCCTCACAAATCATGTCGCCATCAGAAGTCTGACGGCCATCACGTGCATACCATGCTAACCAGAACAGAACAGCTCCTGATCGTTTACTCCTCGTAGATCTCACTAGACGGCGAGATAGATAGTGGAAAGGTTCTTTTGAATCTCCGACTTTGTCAATATTCAGTCTAGTGCTCAGTGCTATCATGAAACCCCACTCATGATTAGCGTTTTCCGGCATGGTCTAGGCGGGTTTTAGTCCCTTTTTACTTTACATGCCATGCCAATAAAGCCAGTTAACCTTGCTTGTTGGATGCCAAGCTTGATCTGTATGCTGGCAATTTATGCTCCTTTCTTTTCGCAGACATGTGCTTCCTTCTTTCGTCGCAATATGATTTATGTGAACTCTGTGGCATGCCTGCTTCCCATTGATATCACTTGAGAATTTTCCAGAACTCCAACGGCCCCAAAGTTTGAATAAAACAGAATATGCACAACTATATTTGTGTTTTCAGTATCAAAACTGCTGGGGAAGGAGCGATGGTCATGAGAGCGGTTCGGGACGTCTCGCTCCTTCCCTCAACGAAATATCAAACTTCTCCCGTTGTTCTGGTCGGCTTCTATCTCGTCCCTTCTCGGTGACTCCTTCCGTTATTGATCCAGTGCCAGATTTCTTGTTTTGACGACCATCCCCGCTAAGTGCATATCGTGACAGCATGTAATTCATTTTGCACTTGCTTGCGCCCGGTCTGATTCTTAGTCCGGGAAAGATAAGAGGATCAAGTCCAACGAGGATCCCGATCATGGCCTCTAGACATTCCAGGTTCTGTTTTAGCTTGATAGATAGAGATCATCGAATTCGACCTGACACCGCTAGGCATGGAATACGCGCCGCCGGCGCACAACCCGGGTTCGTGGGGGATATCACACAGCAAAAGAAATAGAAAAGAAAATTGTCGAAAACTTGCTTGGCTGTCCACGATAGTCAGCATAAGTGAGATTCATGGCCCCCATCCTTGATGCGCGCAGTAATCGTAATCATCAATGGACTAGAACATTAGAGTCCGAGGGCCAGAAACCCTGTCACAACCGACATCCTATCATCGGGGTGTTCCATGTCCTGATTTAAGCACATGTTGTCATGGAGGGTTAGTTCAGAGACAGGCAACCGAATCTCGGGGAGGTTATGAATCCGAGCGTATCTTGTCCTCTCCATGTCGTGCCTAAGACCAACTTCCACGTAAAGCGTAGTACTCTAGATACCTTCTTTTCACAGATATGGTCTTTGAGACTCATGGCTCTGTGCTGTATGTGCCACAAGACGACACGGGAGAAATGGATTCCCCAAGATACTAAACGCCACGATGCAACTATAGGGCCAAATCGGCTTCATGGCTACTGTACCAGCCTGATACCATGAACCTCCCCAATCCTCACACCGACGAGCCATGTAATCATCCGCTATCTATCGAAGTCACTACTAAAAAGAGGGCCCAGAACTGGGTCTCCATCTCGGAGCTCGCCGCCCAAAATGTAACCTGGGGCATGCCAGGATCGGCAAGAAGTCTGTCTGCGGAGGATACGTGAGGGTACGAGCCAGAAAGAGTAGCTGGACGTGAAGCTTACTCGTACTTCCACATCCATATCTGATGGACGGACTGAATATCCAAGTTGGCTCCTCCACCCCGGCGAGAAAGCGGGTCCGCGGCGTGTACATGACAAAAGGGCCCAGAATCCTTCCAGGGCTTGGTGGTGTTGTTCCAAAAAGTGGACTCTGCCCATATGGTTACATCGGCACACACACACTCTGATATCTCATCCCAGACTTCTCACTTCTCGCCTTCTTTGCCGACTTGGTGTGTTTGCTCTCTACGGCACTTTGGTAAGCGTTCTGTTCTTGGTCTTGGCGCCCATGCTCTTGGAGACTGGTCCATTGGCTCTTCCTCTGAACCGTACACTCAGTGCCATCCAGTCTCTCCCCCCCCCGGTCTCGCCGATCCCAGTAAAACATGCAGACATGCAGCGGCAGTATAGATAAGGGATTTGTGCTTTCTGTTACGACGGGAGAGCTAGAAGCTTTGCCCCCTGATCTTTGTTTGAATAATAACATCAGTTGATAAGGCTTGGGAATGTGAAATCATTGCCAGTGTCAATGCGATGAGAGATTCTTTGCCGCCACTCGTTTCTTTTGCTTGTGAAAGTTAAGGAACCCAACCCTAATTTCAACAGGAGCTCGTTTTTGTTTTACACGAAAAAAGACTGGTTTGTGTTTCTCGTATAGAAGGTTCAATTACAGAAGAAAATACGGGGTTTTCCCCAAATCTATTTATCATTGCTGATGCAATTTCTCTCCTTCTCTCTGCACCATCTATGTATGTGCCATTACAATTCTATCGTTCGCCAGAAAGAGAACAAAACACCCCAAGCTTTCATAAACCCTTAAATAAGGAAAAAAAAAAAAAAAACGAGCCCCCACAAGCACCAAGTAGTGTATGTGCTTGCACTCTGGTGCACATGACAGTGACACCAGAAACGACCACAACCTAACAGTGAAGAGAAAAGAAAAAGATAGCAGAAGATAATATGTACGGTGTGTTGTGCTGCAGCATTACACACACATCCAGAAATCCTAGGCGGGAAGTGTAGCAAACGAAAACAGCCACCAAGCTCGCTAATCCACGCCCCCTCCGTAATATTGGCCTGATAGAGTTTGCCTCTATGGAACAAGCACAGCTCTAGCCAGCGGAGTACTAGAAGGAGGGAATGGTGAAGGAGCCAGTAGCAAAGAGACAGACAACCCCCCCGTTGACCCCCCAAAAAATAAGAAGTATCAGCCGCAGCCGCAGTAATACCGAGGGTCACCAAACAACATAGCAGTGTGTGCGTGTTTGTGTGCGTGTGTGTCCCAAAGCCCGGATTACACCAGAAAATATGATTGTCCTAGACAAGCGTTGTGCAGGTTGGCAGTGCCACAGAGCGCAGAAATGATCTCCAGTGGGCAACAGGTGGTCACCCAGCACACGCAGGCAGCACGTACACAGCATGCTTGTGCACGAAAGCTGGCGCATGACACACCAATCTTCCGGCTCTCGTGCAGACTGGGAACCCAAAAAGAAAAGAAAAGCAATGCCGTCCAGCACACCCAGAGGCCAGCCCTCCACAATCGGGGCACGCTGGGCCGTCTGCTAGGGAAATGAGACCAAAGCTCACTCAAGGTGTCTTGTTGGCATTGGCCCGGACGTGGCTCCCCACCTGGGCTGTTACCCAGGTCGACGGTCATTTCCATGTTTGGGGGGAACAAGAGAGGAGCGATCAGAGTTGCATTGGTCCAAAGCGAGCTAGACAGGAATAAGAGAGAACTGGACTGCGAAACAGGTGGCCAAGTGGAACCCGGTATAGGGACAGCATGGTGCAATCTATCGTACCGCGCAGATGTCTCAAGCAGCCGTTCCGCATTAATTGACCAGGTAGTATATGTGCCGCCCTGGATGATGTTGGCTTGGGTAACGTCGGTGATGCACAGAAGGCTGACGCTTAGGTGGGATCTTTAGGGGGGTGTGGGGGACGACGGAGACACTGCAGCGGCAGAGGAGAGGGGAGCAGGGAGGAATCGAGAGAGGCAGACGGGCACATAGGAGGCAAGGAAGCAAGAGACGACGATATTGGACACCGAAATAACGAGAGTTATCGAATAGCATGGGTTTGATTGATATGATCGTAATAGGAAGGACATTTGATTAGGTATGAATAGAAGTCCACAGCCACACATACGCAGCCAGAAAGCCGAAATCGCGGACAGATAGGATAAGGGGCCAGAGATCGTCACGAGCCGCGAGATAAAGCTTCAAACCACGCCCTTATCTTCGGTGGCCGCCGTCGCTCACATAATCCCCTGTCGCCATCTCTCCACCATGTCGGCCTGTGGCAGGTTGGCGCCGTTGGCGGCCATTGGCATCGACGTTGCGGCCATGGGCATGGGCCTGGCCATTCCTCCACCCATATGCATCGCGTTAGGGTTGGTGGCCATCGCCATGCCTGTGCCGCCAACTGGCAGACCACCGCCCATCATCCCCACGTTGGCCATGCCCATGCCCCCGCGCCCCATGCCACTCCTGCCCATGGCCGTCATCGGGCCCACTCCTCCCATCCCCAGCGCCGGGTTGCCATACATCGCCGACGGCACGCGAGCTCCAGCCGCATAGCCCATTGGCCCGCCCATCATGGCGCCCCCGTATCCACTGAGCGCCACGCTGTTGCGGTACGCGTCGATGCCCATGGCCGAAGCCCCCGCGCCGAGCACGCCGCCGGTGCCGTCGTTGTACATGCCGCCCTTGAACCCGCCGGCGTGCACCTGCGAGGGCCCGGTCGGCATCTGCACCCGCATCGTCCGCATGCGCTGGTCCTGGTGCTGCTCGTACGCCGTGAGTTCGTGCGCCTTCTGCACCGACATCATGCTGGCGCGGTTGCCGGCCGGGTGGGCCGCGAGGAGGCCCGATAGGCCCAGAGGCTGCGAGGACACGCGGTGCGCCGCGGCGCCAGCTCCCGGCATTCCACCGCCGTCGGCAAGGCCCTCGGCCTGCAGTCTGCGGCGGCGCTGGCCAAGGGTCTCTTCTTGCTCCTCCGGCTCGGCGGCATCAGCGGTGGCGGCCGGGTCGGCAGAGGCGGCGTCTTTCTTGTTGTCCTCGGCGTCCTTGCCGGCATCCGGGGCACCGAGTTCGTACGACATCTCGGTAGAGAAGGCCATGCTGACAAGCTCGGCGCGCGGGAGCACCCGGCTCATGTCATCCTTGAGCCGCTGCTTGCGCTGAGCGAGCGTCTCGCCTTCCTCCTCGCCGTCTTCTTCGTCGGTGGCAATAACCACCGGGGGGTTGGCGTACAGCCGTGTCAGGCGGGTCGTCGAGTTGAGCCGGCGGTGGGCCTGCATGACCGGCACGGGCTCGTGGCCCTGGAGCCGGGCGCGGCGCTGGCTCAACGGCTCGTTCTCTTCCAGCTCGCGACGCTCCATCAGGCCAAGAGGCCGGTTGAGTTCGGCAGCAGCTGCGTTGAGGTCGTTGGTGCCGTTGGCCTGGGCCGAGTACAGCACTCCGAGCGGGACATCTTCATCGCTCGACTCCTCGCGGATGCCCTCGGCCGCCGGATCCTCCCAGGCAAGATTGACCCTGCGGCCCTTGCGGTTAAGACGCTCCTTCTCGGCAACAGCATCAAGCTCCAGCAGGGTGGCATGCATGCCGTTCGGATATACACGGTTGATGTGCTTGGTGCGGAGCTTTTGGTGCTGCTTGCGCAGCTGCAGCTCGGCAAGCAATGTGGTAGGGGCGCCCTGGTACATGTCTTCCTCGTCCATCTCATCAGGGTCGTCGTCTTCCTCGTCATCGGAGGTCTCCCGCTCGTCATCATCGTCGCCGTCGCTGCGGTCACCATCACCACGTGGCTTGCGGGGCTGGCCGACATCTTGGCTGCCGCCCAGGGAGGACGTGGAGTCCGGCGGATAAGCCGAATCCCGCACGCCGCTATGAATGCTCCCGGGGTGGCTACTACCGCTGGCAGCAGCTTCATCAACGGTAAGAGTGCTGCGCTTCTTCGACAGCTCGGGAACCTTGCTGGTTCGCATGGTCGAGTTGTGCTTGTTCTTCTTGCCCTTCTTCTTCTTCTCCGGTCCGTACACCTCAGCTCCCAGCTTTCCGGCAAACGCGTGGTCGGTAAAGGCGCCGACCGGGGCATTCGCAGTTGAGTTCAAGAAGGCGTCAAGAGTATCGGTGGCGGACCCCTCGATGGGCTTGAGGTCGGGAATCTGCGGGCCAAGGTCGAAGAAGGCGCTCGCGCGGAGCTGGGAGTGGGCATTGGCAGGCATGCGGGATCGCCGGGCATCCTGGCCCGGTGCAAAGCCGTCATTATCCACAGGAGGCAAGTTGTTGACTTCAATGTTGGGAACCGCATGCATCTCGTCAACGGGGCCCAGTCCAGGCTGGTTCTCGCGAGACTGGTTGGCGCCTCCGAGAAATTCGGACGAGAACTCCGTCTCGGAGATGCCGTGGAGAGGGTCTGGAAGCCACGAGTCGGTGGGCTTCCGCTTAGGCTTGGTCTCGGCGCCGGGGAATATGACGGATTCCCGGACGTTGGTTGCAGATGGCGGCATCGAGCTGAGAGCCCGAGACGCGCGGATTGCGGGCGGAACCTTGGGTTTCTTCGAGAGTCGCTGGGGCAGGTTAAGCATCACGGGAACCGGGGCCGGGTAGTAGTTCATAGTCTTGCCAGACTCCGGGTCGACGTAGGTTTGCCGACGAGGCATAGGGCGGTAGTGAGGAGAAATCACCGGCGGAGAAGGAATGTGCTCAATGGAGATGCCCATGGCACTCGGGCTCATCGGGGTGGTGATGGGCGGCGACATGCTCATGTCCGGGTCGAACGGTTCGGCGTTGCGCTCAAAATCGACATCTTCGGCAAAGCGCACTTCCGGAGAGCGGATACGATCATCGGCCATCTGAGGCGGAGGGGCCGGGGGCATGTGAGCGGGGGATTGATCAAAGCCATCGTCCTGTTGCTCGTACATAGGAGCGTCTGGATCGCAATGGACACCGTCAAAGTCTCCAAAAGCATTCTGGACCTGGTTGAGGCTCAGCGTCGAGTCTGCAGAATTGGGTCGCGGTGGAGGCTGGCTCTCCTGGACAATGTATCTCTGGTGTGTGTTCTGGGGGCCAGCAGAAGCGCCCGCGGCATCAACGGGAAGATAGGGCAAAGCAGCCGGGGCCTTGGGTGTGGTCTCTTCCAAAGATGTAGGCGGAGAAGACACAGCGGGCTTCTGAGCTACCGGAACGAATGGAACAGGGACAGAAACAGCCGAAGCAGCATCGTCCTGAAGAGTGGACGGCCAGGCAGCAGATGAGGGCGGGACCACAGTCGACTTGGGTCCGAACGAAGAGGCAGACACACTTGTAGGTAAAGACTCGGCGGTCGGCAGTTTGACAGTAGCAGACACGCTCGAGTTCATCATAGCGTAGAAGGCATCGGTGGAAGACATGAGAGAAGGCGAATCAAACTCGTTGTCGAGAAGGAATCGGGACGGGATGGAGGGCACAACAGCGACTGCGGTGTCCTGCAGTCTGTCTGAGCCTCGTGAGGAGGAGGATTTGCGGGCCAAGGCCGGTTCGCCGGCGGCACCAGACATGGAAGCCATCTTTCGCGGGGAGTCGTGGTCGGTCTCGACGATGCCGGCGAGGGAGCGGTTGATACTCCGCACCGAGCCCTTTCCAGGACCGGATCTTGACAGCGGTGTCGGCTCCGAATCGAAGTCAGGCTTGGTTGCAGGGGTCGCCTTGGAGGAGGAGCGGAGACGGCGGCTGAGTGAATGGCTGGGAGACACGACGTAATCGCCGGGGTGGCGGGCGGCGTGGTTTACGGAGATGATGGAGCCGGAGGTCGAGAGTTGACGCGACAACGCCGGCGGGAGCTTGATCTTTCCAAGCTCGTCTTCGTACGAGGAAGACAGCGGAGTCGGAATGCCGAGAGCAGATGGGTGGCTGCTGGAGATGTTGTGGGTTGTGCTGCGTTGAGACGAGCGGCGGCTGAGAATCGACGAGCGACGGCTGTCGTTCCGCTTAAGTTCACAGTGAAGATCCCGAATGGCCAGTTCAATCGAACTGGTCATAGACAGACGCTCAGCTGTGGCCTCAAGCTGCGCGATATTCCCCAAACACGAGCCAGAACGAAGGTTCAGATCAGGCACGGGATGGCGGATGGGCACACCACCGTTGTCGGAAATGGTGCGGACGAGCGGTTGCGGGTAGGGAGCGGCGGGATGGTCTTCTCGGAGGCTCTGCAGACGCTGCTGGAGCTGTTCGCTCACGGAAGTCGGCGACGAAGGAGTGGTCGGGCTGGGAGGGTTTGTTGGGTGGGAGCCGTTGCAAGGTCCGGACTTGGGTGCCACGGAGACAGAGGCTGTAGCCGAGGCGGCTGACGCGGTGGCGGAAGTGCCGGCGGTGGTGGTGACGGTGGGCTTGGTCGATGTGCCGGCGGCAGCGGCAGCAACAGCAGCGGTGAGGGAAGATACAAACCGACGGTTCTGCGAGCGAGGCGCGATTGTGGAGGCGGCAGTCACCCCGGGCGTCCGGCGGAGGCCGCTGGTTGGAGCAACAACAAGCACAGATTGTGGCTGCGGCTGAAGATCGGAGGATTCAGAAGCCGGAGACTGTGGCGGACCGACCAAAGACGACTTGGACAATTGAGAAGCCAAAGCTGAGGAGGAGGTGGGAAGAGTTTTCTCGCCAGTGACGACAGGATGATTTATGGCATGAGGCGACCCAAGAATAGAAACCGTGTTCGAAGTGGAGTTCCCTGGCAGTTGAGATTGGACGGTTCCTGGCGGAAAAGCGTCGGGCTCGTATTTGCCAGGACTTGACTGGGTTAGACTGCAGCCGTGGCCTTTTTTTCAGGCACGCAGGAATCGAGGGAAAACAGTTAGAAATAGGGGCACGGTGGGGGGGAGGCAATAAGTAACGGTGGTTGGAGTGGAGGAAAACGGAATAAGATCAGTGGATTAAGCCAGTAGCAAAAAGAAAATCAGGGTACATTCCACTAGGCCCCAGCCACAGACAACTATGGCGGCAGAGGATCAAATGGGGAAACGGTAAAAGTGAAGGTGGAAAGGAAGCAGAAAAGACGAGGTGAAGTGCGAAAGATAGAATCATCGAAGGAAATTCAAGGCTGGTTCTTCTTTGCTTCTGGAATTGTTCTAGGGAGACCAGAACACTGCAAAATTGGCAGGAACCAGAAAGAGGCAGGTGCAATGGGCAATGGGGGGGAAGACGGGCAGAATCTCCGGAATAAGGGAGACTTGGGGTTAGGTGAAAAAAAAATAGAAATTTGCCATTAAGACGGGCAGAAGAAACAGGCAAATCAAGGGACAATGCGTGAGAACCAAGAAGAGGTGAAGAGGAGATGGGGAAAAGTGAGAGGGTGCGGGCGCAAAGCAGGGCAGAGATAAAAAAAATAAAATAACATATTAACACAACTCTCGCTTACCTTGTTCGTCCAAAGTTTGGCCCAAACTCAACGCCGATGGCACGGTTGAAGCCGCCTGTGCATGAAGTGAGGGAGACGAAAGAGGCTTGTCAACAACATCCAGAAAGTGTGAGCGAGGCGCACGGGTTGGTGGTGGTGGAGGCCTTGAGGCAGGGTGCAATATATGCGAAGAATTCACCCCAGCACTATCGGGGCCAAGGTCGGGAAAGGCAGCTGTTGCGGTTGAAAGAGGCGACGACGGCAGCGAAGCAACAGACGCTTTTTTCCGGTGGAAGTTGGAGAGGAGGGACTTGGGAAGGGACGACGAGTTGGCTGATGAGCTCGAAGGGACGTGGGTGGAAGTGGAAGAGGCGGTGGCCGGGTGGGTGACGGGAAAGTTGGTGGTGGTAGCTGGGAGTGATTCAGAGGATGGTGGCAGTTGTTGGTGATGTTGCGCCTGCGGTTGCTGCTGCTGGGAAAGATGGAAGAGATCCGGGTGCGACGACGAGCGGTCAACCACGGCCGAGTTGGTGGCAATGGTGACAGTCAGGCTGGATTTGCGGCGAGACGAGCGCAGCGACGACACCGATGACGACGGCGAGTGGTGGTGTTGGTGGGACGGCAGAAACGACGACGAGACATGGCGCGAGGTCTTGGAGCTATTCGATGACGGCGAGCCCGGCGCCGCCGCCGCCGCCGGAGGAGGATGGATTCCGGCGTCCTTGGAAGAGCGGTCGCCGGAGTTGTTGAGCCATGGCAAACGCGCTCGCCAGGACATGGCGATCGAAACCGGCCACGCGACACTCTCAGGCGGGTGTTCGAGCTGGATTTACAGAGCCGGGGGACGGTTTTTTTTTTCGACTGCGTTGGCACAACCTCTGCGTGGTCGCTCACGTTGCAACGGCTGGCTGGGGACAGTAACGGCACCGAAAAAAAAATAAGAACCGCCCCAGAGAGAACGCCAAGAGGGATGAAGGGCAAAATGATACACTGGCTGAGGGGAGATCAAGACCAGGAAGAAAGAAAAGAGAGAGAAATGGAACGAAGGGGATGGGAAGAGGAGATGGAAGAAACGGGAGAAGGAAGGGAAAAAAGAATCAGAAGAAAAATCAGCAGTGGCAAGGTTTGCAAACGGATAGGTGGAACACGAGAGAAAGAAGAATGCGAGAGGGGGAGAGAGAGAGAGAGATAAGACGGATGTTAGAAACGATCGCGACCCGGGATAAAAATTCGCACGCGAGACGAATGGTACGGCGGCCACATATAAGTGTATTTATTGAAATTTGTTTAAATGTTTGAATTTTGTAAATGGATGGCCCAGGCCCAGCGAGAACCCCAAAACGAGCAACAGAGCCACAGCATCTCTCTGTCTCTCGTACAGTGAGTTGGCAGCACTCAAGGTGAAAACGAAGAAGAAACTCCCAAAAATGTTAAATACGAATCCAGGTTTGCCGTCACGTGTGTCTCTCACCGCATGCAACCTGTGTAACTCTCTCTTGCTGGGGACCAAACTGGATGGACATTCTTCATCCGCCAGCCATCATCCACTCTTGGGGAGGGGGCCCATAAGAGTCCCACCGCATTCCCCAGAATCGGAACCGCTGAAGTTGTGGGCATATTCCAGTTTATTCATTGTGATGGTTCCATCATCTGTAAATCACCACATTGTTGTCTGTTTACTCCCAATTCACGTCCGTGGTTTATATGTTGTCTTTGGCCATCTATTGCCAGGCTTTGGATATGGCAGCAACTTCAGGTCTATGTGTGTAAGTCTCTCCGGCCTGGATCAACTAGTGAAGCCCTGGTGTCTCTGTATATTCTCAAGACGCTCCTCTTCAAAATAGTCAGAGACAGGCCAGGTCTGTTGCCAAGGGGAGAGAGCACCTTGGATTCTTACATCACTGGTCTCCACGACCCTGCATAAGCTGTTGCTATGAATATCGCAGACTCGGTAGGATGTACGAACGTAAGATAGGTGCATACAGTCGGTTTCTTTTTCAGCTACCTCCCCGCGTGCGTGGTTCGTACTGGCGACAACGCAGAAGCTAACAGCCTCAGTGGGCCCAAAGCACACCCGTCTCTCGTCTAGGCCCCGGAGCTTGGCCGGCAGCCATTCGTAGCTGAACCCCGTATCGCTGGACGATCAGCGACCCTGAACGTTCTCCGGATGGACATGAGATGGTGGGTTTGCCCCCCTCAAACCAACGCTGTGCAGATCGCTATCGTTGTGCTGGCCAAATACGATCAGCTGCATCCGGGGAGGGCATCATCCTGGAAAGAATGGGACGAAGAGCCAAGGCTGGAGACTGGATAAGTCGGGGCCAACTGTCGTGATCACACGGGACACCGTCGATCCTACAAATCGCGATATCAACGGAGCGGTGCTTGCGTTTCGACTGCTGCTCGTTGAGGGAACCGGGTCCTGGAAAGGCCGATGTTGTCATCGCCAGGGCCTCAACTCTAAAACCATGCCCTCAATGCCCATCTTCCATGCCTTGGGTGCCGTTGGGGGGGTTCTCGTTTGTGAGGTTTTTATTTCATTTTGACTCATAACGCATGCACCGGAAATCCAGAACAGATGTCACTCTCCCATGGCTCAGCCTTTCCCATGATGTCCCTTCGTCAGAAGGTGGAAAAGGTGGCTCTCTCGCCCTCTCACTCTCCACTGTTTCGCTGTGGCTTGAACATACTGTAACCCCAAATTGCGACTCACTTTATACTGATACTTTGCCTCAAACCCATCAACCAGCCCGTATCAATCGCCAATGCTACCGTGTCCCCCCAGTATGTTACTCTCCCTCGCTGTCTTGCCCACATCTCTCCGATCGGAAAAAACACCCAGCGCATGAGATCGAGTGTTTTTTTCAACGCTGACGAGACATGTCCGACTGTCCGGTATCTTTCTGTGCATCCCCAAGCCCACAACGCAATCCTCCGGCCTGCGTCCGTAGTGAACACTTCCGTATCTTGCACCCCACGCCACATCCGTACTTACACAACCCGTTGGATGGCATAACTGGGATGGGTGTAATCCTTCCTGTGTGTATGCACCCAACTGGCACGGACGCCGCTGTCTACAGTTGCGCGGAACAGTGGAGATGCTCACTCTGGAATCTGGCCGACCCTCCACCGCGAGCCGCCTCGTTTATCTGGCGACAAAGCCTCTTTTCAGTACACCACTACGTAGGCACAGCACTCGAGAAAAGGGTGTGCTCATATATACTCTCAATTTCACAGGATATCCACTTCCCAGGTAACCGGCCAGTCACCACTCCAAACCCGGATGCCTCCAGAAGGTCATATCGCGTGTCAGTGAATGCTCATTTATCCAGACACCATCTCTATTTCGCTCATTTGTTTCTGAGGCATGCAAACGCCCTCCGTGTCTCCCGTCCTGTCTCCCCACCTCTCTGGCTCTCTCTGCACAATCGCCCCATGTCTCTCTCTCCGTCTCAGGGCATGTATTGGGAAATGTCACTTTTAATTGCTCGGTTGCTGTTCAGACAGCCGGCGGTGGCCCAAGCTATGTGCAAGAAGCCACCGGAATGCCAGCGTTTCCCGTTCACCGCGCCGTTGATGCGGATACTGGCCCTGTCCCAGTTCACCAGTTAACCCACCAAGGGATCCAGTGCCACTAGTCCGTCTCTCCTTTCTTAGGCACAAGTCTGGATTCACTCACTGGACTTGCCTGCCGATCTTGTGGGGTCGGGCCATCGATCAGCCCCAACGGAAATCATGCCCAAAGGAATCTAATTGTGGCCCAATGTGCAAGTCTCTGTAGCGGTCAGTCCTGTCAAGCTGGTCTCTGGATTTGTGCCCCGACGCTCATTACATTTCAAACTCTCCCCCACGTTACAGGGCTCGGTCCACTATCATCAACCGCCACAAACACACAACAGTGGCTTGATTCCCTTATCTTTTGTCTTTCAGGTCGAACAGAACCCCCAAAGATTCACCTGCAGCACATGCATGTGCATGTGTGTGTTTGTTCTTCTTCTGGTTCTCCGTTATCTATTCACAGCCATATATGCATGTCCCAGCCACCTCTATCCTCTTCCCCAACGAACAAGTCAAAGGTCCCCCCGGATCGGGCGCTAGACTAAACCGAAAACTTGCCGTATCTTCAATGCACTTTTCGCGGCAAGTTAAAGTCTGTTCGGTCGCCCGCCCGCTGCCTCACTCCAAGCTTAAATCGAACGCTAGGCCGGGGCCTCCCCTCACTGGTGGTGGTTCCCCCTGGTCGATGATAGTCTACTGCACAGTCCAGACTCTGGGCCGATAACCCAACCCTGCGGGAAGCCGGGAACTTCCTGGCTTGACTTTCACCGACGTTTGGATGATCACAGAGTCTGGCCGTCAGTGGGAATCTTCTCGTGGAACACAACTGGTGGTAAAAACGAGGCTTTTAGTCGACCTCCAACCCATCCGTCCGAAATCTTATATCTGAGCCGCCTAATTTTCTAGTTGGGTCGACGGTCCTCTGCCCGCTGAACGCTTCAGCAAAAGGCTAAAGAGCCGCATGCTGCCTCTCAGCTCAAGGCCATCTCGAAGGAACCTCCCCCCTAACGTCCGCTGATTGGCTCAACCCTTCAAATTTCGTCCCAAGATAGTGCAAGTCTCGGATGTGCCTCTTCCATGCGCTGAAGATAAGTGCTGGCCAAACCAGACGCAGCCCGCGTGATAGTCTTCCCCCACCCCAATTTGCCTGTCTTGGTTTGGTGTGTAGCATGGTAGCAAGGGCATTGGCCAGCCATAACTTCGTCCCTGGCCAGTTAGGCATCAGTGATTGCCAACTCTCACCGTCTTCGCATCCCACACACAACGGACACCAGAGAATCAGTGTGCCAGACAGGATACGCCACAGATCCGTAGGAGTCCCCAACCCTGAGATACCGGGGTTTGCCCGCTACGGAGGCCCGGGTTAGACACGAACAACACGCGCACACACGCAAGCATTAGCCAATCGACGACAGGCGCTGTTGTCTGCTTTAGACTCCGTTCTGCCCGTGTAAAAGATAGCCGCGTGTTATCTTCCCCCGTGCGCGACAACCGGCGCCCCAGACTCCCAGACGTCGTTATCTCTGAGCACCTCGTTAGTGTAGCGTGTGCGTCCTTGACCTTCTTGGACAGCCGTTCCAGTTATCTTCAGTAACTGTGTACTGAACCATGGTACCCACGCCAGTTCCGTTCAGCCCGCTCATCTTATTGGCGCTTCCCCCACGCAGAACGCAGACAGGTGTCACCATGACGCCAATATCTGAGAGGCACCAGAAAGATTCGCTGGCCTGATAAGGGAAAGTCAGGATTTCGGACGCCGAAAGACGATATTAAAAGATAACGAACGGCCAGTTGTCGTGGCCTCCTATCCCATCCCAAGCCGCAAACCAGGGCGTCGGCCATTTTAAGCACCGTTACACCTGTGGTACCCGCGAAAAACGCATAAGGGGGGGGCCACCAGAGCCTCTATCACGTTGCACACATATCCACGCATAGCGGCTTATCTTGCGGTGCAAGCATGTTCCTCGCTGCGTGCAAAGGACATCCCCACCACGGGAGATTCATCTATATCAGCCACTTCTAAGACGTGATGTGACGCGACCGACATGCAGCCGGGCTAAGATGAGCCCTGAGAAGAAAAACAAAAGGTCAAAAAAGAACGCAATGCAACCCTCCCAGCCAGCATGAACGAGCGAGAAAAACACTACCAAGACTGGAAATATTCCCATACGGCAATAACCTGAAAATTTGCTCCCAGGATACGTACGCACTTCCTCCCAGGTTTTCATATATCACAGCCAGCTGGCTCGTATGTATACGCGAGATATATTGTCTACCCAGCGCCAACAATGCGTGTTAAATTGAACCGGGCTCTTTTTCATCCGGTCCACCACGGCCCCAAATGTCGTCTCCCCGGCCGGCCGGCCCTATTATGGTTGCGCCCAGACTTGGGCGATGCAGGAACCCATCGGGGTATACAGGGTTGGCGAAGGGGTCGTCAGCTGTTCCTGGCGAGATGAAAGTAGCAATATATGGTCCAGTTTGTTTATGTATACGCCGAGATACAGTACACGGCATGTAATACAGTCACGTAGAGATTTTGATATGCCGTTGTGGCAGGAATACATACGGGTATGATTCACTGGTGTATACAGTACTAGGGGAATATCACTGATTCACTAATGTACTATATACAGTATACAGTATATGTTGATCTCACTGATTCACTGAACATCTCGACCTAAGTAAGTACTGTACTTGCATCCTCTTTCACCTGTCTCCCGACAACGCTGTCCTTCACTTTGTTGGTTCTAACGGTTAGCCGAATTCTATCAAGTCGACCGTGACAGTGAAAAGTCGCGCGACTTGGGTGCTGGCGTGAGCATTTTCCACAGATTGCATTGAATCCCCCACCTTCGCAGTCTAGGGCGGTACCGTTGGACTCGGCTATACGGACAATAAAATCAAAAAGAAAAGAAACGGACGAAATCAAAGGTTGAGGGTTATGTGCGTTAACAAAGTTTCAAGCCCGAACCCTAAAGTTGGCCGATTTGGAGAACAGAAACATGGGGGGTTAAAAAAAAAAAAACCTAAAAATCGAACTCCGATACGGGGAATCGAACCCCGGCCTCCTCGGTGAAAACGAGAAATCCTAACCGTTAGACCATATCGGACTTGCTTGTTGTAAACCCAGCCTACTAGCTTGACTAATAAAGCCGAATAAAGCGCCCCACCTATAGTCAAGCCACGTGACCCGGTATTCCCAGCGTCCAGCCAATCAGCGTCACGCCAATTTTCCGGACTGAATTGGCCGCGATTTTTTGGTCAATTGGAACGAGCTCCCAAACATTGAAATCGACATTTCTATGCTTCAAGCAAACCGCACCTCCAAACGACGTCAATCAGGATATTTTCGGTTCGCGACATATTCTGACCGCCTGATCCCCAAAACAGTCAACGCCTCGATCAACTGGGACTCGATACCGCTCCCGTCCCGAATCCATCGTCTCCCCTCGAAATCTCTTCCTCTCTCCTCAGATCTTTCGCCGACCATGCGACAAGGCTTCCGCCTGCTGGCGCGGTACCTGGAGCCGGGCGCGCCGACGGGGCTGACGGGGCTGTGGACGCACGGCACGCCGCGGTCGACGCTGCTGTTCCTGTACGGCCGCACGCTGGACAAGCTGCGGGCGTTCCCGGAGACGTCGCTGTACCGGCAGAGCGTCGAGTCGGTGACGAAGCACCGGCTGGCGCTGGTCGAGAAGCAGGTGCCGGAGGGGTACGCGGCGTGGGAGGAGAAGGCCCGCAAGATTGTCGCCGAGAACCCGGACTACTTCACCGCGGCGCCGGCCATCGACGGCTCGGGCGCCCGCACCGTGACCATTGGCGACCGCGTGTTCGTCGTCGGCCAGGAGCACCGCGTCGGCGATGTGCGCACCGAGGAGTGGGACGGCGAGGAGAACGAGGGCCCCAACCTGGAGGGCTCGCGCACTCTGGAGGAGCGCGTGGATGTGCCGGTCTTCGCGAAGCGGGCTCCCCTGGAGGGCCAGAAGACGGTGCAGTGGGAGCAGGAGCCCCAGCTGACTGCCGACCAGTAAGTGATGCTTCTCTCCTTTTCTTTGCTGACTGCGATATTCGCTAACTCATCCTTTTTTGTTTTTTGTTTCCATCGGGTAGGATTGCTGAGCTTGAGAACCAGATTGGTGCTGGCCTGATTGAGGAGGTTATCCAGGTTGCTGAGGGCGAGCTGAGCCTGATTGACGTGATGGAGAAGGCTAAGGTGTAAGTTTCTGTTTGGCAAACTCCCCTCCCACAACACGTCATTTTTATTTTCCATGCAATCACTAACCTCACCTTTGTTTTGTTTATTTCTAGGTGGGAGGCTCTTGAGGAGGAACCTGCCCCGAACCAGTGGAAATACTTTGAGCGGAAATGAGCGCGTAACCGACCACCACCAGGACCGAAACCCCTCCGAGATTCACAGTTGCAGATATAATCGATTTATGGGGACCGGAGCCGGCAGGGACGAAAGAGCTTCATTCCGATCAGGCTTCTGGTTACGGAGCTGTGTAATATTTGCTCTCTCTCTGTTATCAAAACATTTCCTGCGCATGGCAGCTCCATGTTGACAGAGAGTTGTGGAAGGGGGGAGAAGATGATGTAGAAGGATTCGAGTGTCACATATTTTCCTTTCCCTTTTTGTCTTGGGCAAATCAATGCTTATTCCCAAGATTTTCTAAAACTTCTCCTTTTGAAATTTGAAATTTGTACTTTGAAAATGAAACGGTTTATGTAGATAATGTATGTAACCCACTCCAAACAAGGTTTTATGCATCCGTCAACACCAGTCCAACGCCTTCGACTCGCATGAGAAAACACGGGGGAATAAATGAATGTCGTAATATCAACAGCGAAAAGAAAAAAAATTAGATACGGAAGAGATCATCATGTAGGGGGAGGGATAGGGAGGTATAGGAGGTGATGGCGCCAACAACTGAGCACGATCAAGTGGCCCATGAGGGCTGGATGTTGCGGCACACATCCTCGTAGTCCA
Source organism: Knoxdaviesia capensis (assembly GCA_001510575.1). Taxonomy (NCBI): domain Eukaryota; kingdom Fungi; phylum Ascomycota; class Sordariomycetes; order Microascales; family Gondwanamycetaceae; genus Knoxdaviesia; species Knoxdaviesia capensis. The sequence goes on along the minus strand of LNGK01000009.1, from coordinate 26,965 downwards.
GGAGGACCGGGTTCCCGGGCTGCAGACCCGGAGTGGTCCAGAACATGGTCCAGTCGGTGCCCGAGAGCTTCTGGGTGCCGCGCGACCGCTCAAAATACCACTTGTTGACGGGATTCGTGCGCCGACTGCGCCAGCACACGCCCTCGGGGAAACAATCCCGCACCATGGCGTTGAACACCACATCGGCAACACCACCGGTACCCTGGCGACTGCGCAGCACGGCGAACTTGTCCAGGTACGGCACGAAGCGGCCGGTGGCCCACGCGGTCTGGTCGTCGATGTCGGACGGCTTCTCCCACGTCAGGATGGCGCCGCCCTCGTAGTTGCCCGCCACGATGATGCCGGCCAGGTGTTCGTTGACGCGCTGCAGGTAGTTCTCGAGGTTCAGCGTGCGGCCGAACGAGTCCTCGATCAGCACGCGCAGCCGGTCCAGGTCGATGTTGGCGTCGGTTAGTCGCGGCCGCGGGCCGCCCGGCATCGGGGCCTTCCAGACGGTGAGGGCGGGGTTGGGGATGATTTGCACAGGCATTCCCTTGCGCACCAGGGTCGATAAGCGGGGGCTGTTATGCCCGGCATTGAACGAGCTGATGCGGTCAAACGGAAGCGAGGAGGAGTGGACGGGCTTGTCGGTGAGGAGGTTGTATATCAAGGGGTTGTTTCGCGTTCGCGTGCGCACTTGCTCGCCCAGGAGGCTAGGGTTGAACATGGACCGATGGGGAGATCCCGACCCGTCCATTTCTTGCACAGCGCCAGACTGGCTGAGCTCCAATGGGGGTGTTTCGGTGGGGAGATTTGCAGCAGCAATCGGGGTACATATCAGCGCCGACGAAGACTCGGGTAGTTCTGAGAGGGCGTCATTGACCAGCTTGAGATTGCGCAGATGAGACGCAATACGCGAGTCGGAATCCGAGGACTGGCTTAGCGAGTCGTAGCAGAGGCTGTCCAGGTCCGAGCCTTCGCTGAGAGTGGTCGAAATCGAGGAGTACTCCTGCTCGAGATTGACAAATCGGTGGATATACCGGGAATCCCGGGAGAACGGAAGACCACCGTGAGGGTCCAGCACGATGATCCGCTCGATTGGAGACTGATAGGGGTTCTCGGGGTTGGTGAGTTCCCGGGTGAGGGAAAGGACGATGTTTTCTGACGCCGTCATCAGACTCCGCGACTTGTCGACTTCAAACGAGATGGGGGGAATGACAGGTATTACACCTTTAGACAAGGTGTTTCTGAGCTGGTCAGGGGCGATGACCGTCAGAACAGAGTCGGTTTCGGTGGCCCGCCCCACCACGCCCTCCATGACACGGGAGCCTCCGGGCCGAAACGAGTTGATAGCATAGACAAATCGCTGGCACTCTTCCCGGGTGGCATTTCGCGATGCCGAAGGGCCACAGTCAACCACCACTACACTGAGAAGACCCAGGTTCCACAGCTGGAACAGAGTCCTCGACACGCCCTCGACAATGTCGGCATCCCAGTTCTGGGGCATCCGGACCTGCACAATAGCAAGGTACAGTGGCCGCGTGTCGAACGCCGAGGCTGTCTCTTCAGTTGCGTCGACCAGGTCTTGGTCCCGCTGGATGAAAGTGGGGAGCAGCCTTTCGGCCCGGGGTCCAGATTCTGACTGTGTGATGGGTTGGTGGGCTGTCACCGCTTCCGATGGCAGTGAAGTAGCGGTCTCGGTGCCCGAGAGAGCTGGAGAGGCTTTGGGAGCAGAGACAGCACTGGGTGTCGCCGGTGGCTGGGAGGCATACTTCTGGAGATAGCCCTTGGCATCCCGTTTGGTGGCAGAAGACTGGAGCACAGACACAAAGAAGTCCTGCACAACATCAACACATATCCGTCAGAACGTGGTTCACAGGCATTCTCAAGCGAAGTTGGGCAGCGGTGCATGTTGACTCACCCGATCAATAGACCGCTTCTTTGCCTTGGCCTCGGCGGTGCTGGAGATAAGCCGTGTCCATGACGAGATAGACGCCTTTTCCGAGGCAGCCAAATCGCTGGTCAACGAGACAGATGCAGGCTGGATCTATGGATGAAGAATATCGGTCAGAAACGGTCACACGGGCCAAACACCAGGGGACGTGATTCAACCACGACAGCCTGACTCACCAGAGCTCGGGAGCAGAGACGATTCTTCACGGGCAGCCGTTTATACATTCTCACGGCGACGAACAGTCGTCTGCGATGCCGCCACACACGCACGCAAGCAGGTCGTCCAAGGGGTGTATATCTGTGGTTGTGTGGCAACGCGGAAGGCTGGCGTGTCCGTCTTGCGTTCCCACGAAGAGATCGGAGAGATGGGGAATCTCGGAACCAGAGATAACGATAACTACAGGCACAAGCCTATCGAGAGCTTGGTCTCCCCTGGTCAAAGAAAAGGTGGATAATAGGGTGCTAAAGCTTGGCTGACGCTGTTCACCGCTCTCGACAGGGATTTGGGTTGTGTTTTGCTTTTGGGGGACAACCCCCGGGTGCCCGAGAGGATCAGATAAGAAGCTCGAGCTGGGGAGAGTTTCTTCGCCGGCAGATCCAAGCCGGGACACTCACGCCGGAACCGGGAGGAAAACGGAGACCAAGAGCTTTCCGGGTGAGGCTGAAGCTGGAAGCTGGTGATCGGTGGTGAGAGGAAAAAACGATAAAAAACTAAAAAAGGCCGCGGGAACAGCGGAAGATCTCGAGTTCTAGAAACAAGCTAGAACACTATCCAATGGATCTAGAACATGGAGAAGAAGAAAAGGAAGAAGCTGGACCAAAAACATGTGAAGAGAAGAAAACGATGTGTGGTGAAGAGAGGAAGGGGCCCAGAGATATAGAAAGCGAGAAAAGATCAAGCTCGGCGGTGGTGGCTCTAGATTTTTGCGTTCCTGGATTCCAAATGTGTTCTGGAATGAATCAGGTCCGCCTTCTTTTTCGCTCAGTTGGTCTTCAGCAGGGCGTGTCAGGCTGCCATAGGGCGTATTTTGCATGCACCCCGCTGTATGTGGCCGATTTCAGCGGCCCCCCCCGCTGTAAGTCTCACGCATTTAGCGGTGACAAATATCCCAGTTCGGCGCTGTTTCAGTGCTTCCACCGCTAGAAAGAGCGGCTGCTGTGCCTGCCTCATTGGGGCAGGTGACTCAAGCACACACAGAAGGAGGAGAAATTTTTCTCAGTCACATGCAAACAGCCGACCGATCGTGGGTTGAACCCTAAACGGCCCTAATGCAGCCAACAACCCCACCCATCCGTCCCCCGCCTTCGCGGTAAATCGAGACCCTAGGTAACCCTTATGCCTCTCGCTATGTCGGTCCTAGGACTTTCCGAAGGTCCGCCACCACCCGGGAAATGCCATTCAGCGTAAAATAAATATATGACTGACAGGTTCCAGTGGGCGTTATTTCCGGATACTTGACCATTCGGGAATACTTTATGATATGCTCTTCTAGGCCAACCGGAAGGTGGTGTGCAGCATAGCGGCCGAGAACGAGAAATCGACGGAGCCATCGGCTTCGCCTACCTGGAAAAGTGCCGAGCGCAGCCGGCATTGGGAGGAAACGTAAGAGCATTGGTAGTAGCTGTGTGCTTGCTTAGTGGGCGTGGTTCTAAGTTGTGTCGGTCCCCAGACTTCATATAAGACGCAATCTGCATTCCCACCGTGAAGATCGTCCTTCTCTTTTCTGTCTCGTGAAAGGATCCTCCTTCTTCAGACTCTAAACCTCCTGCTATCTAATATCCATCATGGCTGCTCCACGTGTGTTTTTCATAGGTCTCGGGAACATGGGCCGGGTACGTGTCTAATTCATGTCTCTCTCTCTCTCTCTCTCTCTCTCTCTCTCTCTCTCTCACACACACACACACACACACACATCCAGATACTAACAGCCCGTATCATACTGCACAGGGCATGGTCGCCAACATCGCCGCCAAAGCCACGCTCTCCGGACCCCTGCTCATCTACAACCGCACCCGGTCGCGCGCCGACGCCCTAGCCGCCACACTCCCGGCCGGCGCAGTCGAGATCGCCGCGTCGGTCGCCCAGGGCGTGGCCGCCGCCGACATCATCATCACCTGCGTGGCCAACGACGCCGCCATGACCGCCATCATCGACGAAGCCCTCACCGTGGCCGATCTCACGGGCAAGGTGTTTGCCGACAGCTCGACCATCAGCCCGGTCACCACAGAGGCCGTGGACGCCCAGCTGACCGCGCGCGGCGCCGGGTTCGTCGCGGCGCCGGTGTTCGGTCCGCCCGCGATTGCCGACGCGGGGAAGCTGATCTCGGTGTTTGCCGGCCCCAGGGCGACCATCGACCGCGTGCGGCCCGTGTTCATCGACGTGACGTCGCGCGCCGAGATCTCGCTCGCCGACCGCCCTGTCGGCGCCGCCACCCAGCTCAAGCTGCTCGGGAACACCTTCGTGCTGTCCATGGTCGAGCAGCTCGCGGAGGGCCTCGTCCTCGCCGAGAAGTCCGGCCTGGGCACCGGCCCGCTCCTGCAGTTCATCGAGACCTTCTACCCCGGCCCGTACACCGCCTACGCCCACCGCATGCTCTCGGGCGACTACCACACGCGCCAAGAGCCGCTGTTTGCCGTTGATCTGGCCAGGAAGGATGCCCGCCATGCTATGAGTCTTGCTGAGAAGGCCGGCGTGCGGCTGCATACCACCGAGGCGGCCGATGCGCACCTAGTGGTGGTCAAGGAGCAGGTGGGGGCGTCAGGAGACATCGCGGCCATTTACGGCGCCGCAAGAGTGGAAGCTGGGTTGGACTTCAAGAACAACTAGTTATTCCTGAAAATAGTATTCCAGTAGCCGTCAATGTATCAGTGCATGCAAAATAAACTGAAGCAAACGGAACGGAACGGTTGATACCTTCGTGAACTTCCCCCACGTTTAGGGTTGTATAAGGGTTTGTGAGGAAGGACGGAAATGCGTGGATCACGTGACCTGGGCTGAAGCCTGGTTCTGGCTAGCCTATAAATGCTGGACTTCTGTCTATTTCTAGTCTAGCTCATTTCTTCCTCCTACATCTAACTTTTTACTTAATTCCTAAGTTAAATTCTATTAACTTATTTATCTTCCGTTATCATTCTAAATAATAGATTATGAGACTAACGCTCTATTTAAGTAAAAACAGTGTATTTATCTTTTATTTCTTTTATACTAATTATTTTTTTTTCTCTTCTTCTTCCTCTCCTATTTTTCTATAAGCCGATAGTCGGCCTGTGAAGCTATTAGTAAAGTAATAATTATAACCTAATAATAAATCGTAGTGGCCGTCGCCGTCTAACCGCCCCTAACGTAGTTACTAACCTAATTATTTAACCGAATTCTTAAGTTTCGACTCCGTTAATATTAACGGAATTTTCTCGTTCCCCCTCTCCCGTCTCTAACTCTAATCTTAGACTTATTACTAACGTTAATCCTTAATAATTCTAACTAGTTCCTAATAAAAAATCTATAATTCCGAGTTTTCCCGGTCTTTTTCGTATACCTACTATAACTAACCGACCTCCTTCCGCCTATATAGTATTATCCCCGCCGATATAATCTATTATTATAGAAGATTTTATTCCGTCGCCTATAATAATAGGTACTAATTAAGTAATCGATCTTTCTAAATAGAAATAGATACTTAACTAGTAATACTAGCTAACTAATAGCCGTACTTAGCGTACGTAGGCCTTATCTTTCCGTACCGTAATTATTCGTACTAGTTTAAAGCCAGACGATTTTAGCTATCTTAATAAGTAAAACGATTTACTCGTGAGAGGTGAAATATTAAAGAATATATCTAGTATTATAAGATAAATTATAGTTAATAGTATAAATGTTTCTAATATCTAGAATAAGTTATCTAATCGTTTTAACCGTAATAGCTAAAAGACTAAGTTCTAAGTATTAGAAGACCTATTAGACGTTAGTACTTATGCTATAAAGAAGGGTAAAAAGTTTATTACCTTTCTTTCGCGTTTTAACTAAAAATAACTAGAAGTCTAGCGTTATAGAGCTAAAATCACCGATAAGATTAGGACCGTGCTACTACTAATAGTAGCGAAGGATGCGTTTAATACTAAAACGCAAGTTGCTACGCGTATCGTAGTGTAATTAGATAGGACTTTAGACGAGCACTATAGATAGTTAGTATAGTTATTCTAGGAACGTGAGAGGGTCACGAAGGACCTAAAAAAGTTAGATAGGAGAGATAATTCTAAATCCGATAATAAGTAGGGTGTAAATAATAATAATAACACCCGTAATAGTAGCGCTAGCTAGAGTAACTAGAAGAATAAGCCCGGTTTATAGCCTATAATCCGATATAGATACTATAACCGTCTTAGCTATAAAGAGCGCGACTACTAGATTAAAGCTCGTAAGTAATAATAATAGTAGAAGTCTTCTACTATACTTAGTAACGTAAACGCAAGCGCGAATATAACTAGTTATAAAAGAGTTATAAGTACGATAGTATTAACTAATCATACGTTTAAGAGACGTCGAAAGATTATAAGTAAGTCTTCCCTTTCTTCTTCTTTTCTTATTAATACTACGGAATATTTCGAAGAAGTAATTAGCTATAACCTATTTACCTACTTATTAAGCTATTCTAGAACGGACTAGCTATTCGATATAGGTACGTCTATATACTCTATAAACGATAAGCGATAGTTCGAGAAAGGAACTATTAAAGAGACTCGTATACGTATAATCACAAGCGGAGGACCTATATATACTATAAAGCGTAGAAATATTATTATTAATATTAAGACTTCGTCTAGTATTATTTCTATACGTATTAAAGATATTTTACTAACTATAATATTTCTAATTTATATCTTTAGCGGTAAGGTTCTTTACCGTAATAGCGGTAAGATTCTAGGTAATAGTATTTTATAATTCCTAGATATATAGTCTAAAGGACTAATAAATGAGTTATAATTATAAGGCACGTATAGAGAAATATATATAAAGGGAAGCTTRAATTTTTTCTATCTTAAGATATTTCCTATAAAAGCGCGGTAGATATCTGCCTTTTATAGGTCTTTTACTAGCTCTTTAAGGCATTTATATATATATAGATATATACCTAAATACTTACCGCTAGGTAGTATCTACGTATATTAGTATACGTTTATACGTAATTATAATATACTCTAACTTATTAGGGATCTATAAGATCCCCTTTCTTAACTAGATCGTCTACGATCTACTTTTAACTAGTAAAGGATATTAAAAGGACTTCCCTTTATATAATTTTATACTCGTACTACGAGCGGTTTTTAATTATTTTTATATTTTTCTAGGGGTCCTTTTTTTTTTATCCTTTTTAACTTTTCTAAGCGTATAGAAAGAAATATAATATAAAGCGAGTCTAAATAGTAGTTAGATAGGAATAATAATAGTAATCGATAGAAAAATAGGTATCTAGTATAATAAAGGGGAACTTCCTATTTATAGCGTTTTAAGTAGCTATAGGCACCGTTTTATCCGTCCGACGACGTAAATACCTTAGTATTAGATAGTATTAAGAGGGATTAAGAACACTACGACGCCTAGTCGGATAGTAACGGCCTATACTATGCTATATAGGTAGCGATTACGTAGCTCGCTTACCTATTAGTAGTTAATATAGGCGGGCGTTACGCCTAGGAATTAGGCTATAAAGGTAGCGGGGACTAGGGTATTAGGGAAAGGGGGTACTATTACGATAGCGGTAGCTACTATTAGTATAGCTATCGGCGTAAATACTAGTATTACTAGTATAACGGCGGCTCTACTAGCTAGTATTAGTGCTATAACGGCTAGTGTAACGGGTACTACTACTAGCGGAGTAGGTACCGGCGGGGGTCCTCCCTTAATAGTATTAATTTTAGCGGCCTCGGTAGCTGAAAAGAGAGGTAATAAGTATACCGAAGTCGGGGCTAGCGCTAAAGCCGTATACCGTAGGCGTATAATAGTTAGTTAAATAGGTACGAGGTATCCCTCGAAGGTATATTAGATAGCTACTATATTAATAAAACGGCTCGCGTTATTAAATTCCGCGCTATTTAATTTCTAATTAGCGGCTATAGAGTCCCTATTATAAATAAGTATATATTTAGCTACGGCGATATCCCGTAGCGCTTAGGTTTACGTACTTAGCGTATTAATCTAGTTCTTATCGGTATCTATAAAGGTATCTATTTCGGCCGATATATTACCGGGTACCCGGTAATTAGCTTAATAGTTATAGTATTCGGTATAAGTATTCTATACGACGTTATTAATAACGTATCGATAGTAAAGAATACCCGGGTATTCGATACGTCTTAGTACGTATCGGGTATACGGAATCGGCTTAACGGCTCCGACTATAGCGGTAACGCGCGGTACGTTCGTAGCGGGAGTAGCGGTAGGGGGAATAGCGGCTATAGTAGGTAATAGGGTGTTATTAGCGTTATTATTATTATTATTAGTAGGTTATTAAGAGATATTATTATCGTTTATAGTATAAATAGTAGGCTTAGTAAGTAGAATAGCTATTAATAGTGCTAGTAATAGAAAGGATAGATAGGAAAGAGATAGTAGTAATAAGAGAGATAAAGAACTATCTAATTCTAAATCGTTTATAGCTAGAGATCGCTAGCTTCTTATACTTCTTCGTTAGTNNTATAACTATTCGTTTCTTTATTTATTATAAATAGGAAAGAATTTAGCTTTTTATCGTAAAAGGTAAGGTTATTACGGCGTTTATCGTGCTATAGTAGTCCTTCTATTAGCTAATATAGTCTTAATAGCTATTAAACTAGGTAGTTACCGAAAAAAAGCGGGTCCCGGAGGATAGAAGGGATAGCTAGATAAAGGACGTTTAGGTTAGTCGCGGTATTTAGAATATCGTGCTATAGCGGTATTAT
>LNGK01000009.1:0-17950 GCA_001510575.1 Knoxdaviesia capensis | reverse complement strand
GGAAGAAAGAAAAAAATAGTATATAGGCGTAGCGGTAAGTCTAGAGCGTTCTATTAATTATTAATATAGTAAAATAGGTTAAAAGTAAGGAAATATACGGGAAAAAATCGGAAAAAGCATATAAAAGGTGGAATATTAGCGGTAATAGCGGTAAAATAAAAAAGAATAATAAAAGAAAAATTCTAAAAAAGGGAAAATAGTATAGCTTAATAGTAAGGCGTAACTAAAATAAAAATAGAATAAAGGAAATTAGGATATAAATAGAATTAGGATATAAATAGGGGATAACTATAGAACGAATATTATAACGGAAAAGTAAAATAATAAATAAAAAATAAAAAAAGAAAGAAATAGTATAGGGTAAGGTAACTATCTACCGATAGACGATAGATACTTACGATCTAGCTCGAGAAGGCGACGACTAGTATACTAAAGGCTACGAATAAGCTAGCTATCCTCGATATACGCTAGGAATAAGTTAAACCTATTATAGCGTTTATCGAGCTAATAACCGCTTAGTAACTCTAGAGTATAAGTATTACCCTAGTAAACGTTAATAATAAGCTACGGTCCGTTATAGAATAGCTCGTATTTATATTTTTATAGTCGATATCGTAACGTCTAGTCGCCTTTACTAAAAATACGATACGTAGCCTTATCGTTCTATAATATAGTACGGATATATATTCGGTATACCTTTATAGAGTTAGATAATAGGCGAACGGTCTTAAATAACTATCTTTCGCGAGCTAAATCTTACTAGGAGGCGATAACTTCGTCTATAGTAGGCTCCCGTTCGTATAGCGTAGTAATATAGGTAGCGCTATCGTAGGGCTCGGTACCGAAAAGTAGGTAATACGGGGAAAAGCTACTTATTTACGGTCTATTTAGGTAGATACGTATAGCTTTAGGAATAACTATTAGCTAATCGATATCTTCTCGGTTTTTAGTATTAGCGCCGGCTAGATAGCTAGCGATATACTTAATTTACCCGTTAAAGCGCTTAACTCGGCTATTCGTCTATAGATAGTATATCGTTATACGATACTATTATATAGGGGGGTTATAATTAGCGAGGAGGGTCTTAAATTTATCGGAGTTAAAGGGGGTACTATTATCGGTAATAATCTCAACTAGCGGTCCGAATGCTACGTAAATACATACTACTAGTAACTTCGTAGTAGCTAAGGTGCTATTACGAGGGTCTATAGCTATTATAGCGTAGCTAGTAGCGTACTTAATTACTATTAGTAGCTATATCCGTTTACTATTAATAATAAAACGGCTAGTAAAGTCTATTCCCTAGCGTGTTAATAATCGTATAGTTAGTATCGGTCGTAGCGATTCCGTTACTTCAGGGGGCTTTTATAGTAATTAATATTCCGTATACTATCGAACGGCCTTATTCGTAGCTAAAATTAAGTCGGGATACTATACTCGTTTAGCTAATAGCGCGTATAGGGTACCGACGCGTATATAGCCTTCTAGCTTATAGACCTTAATAGCTTCTAAAACGGAGGCCTTATACGTTAGTATCTTTATTAAGATATAGTTAATAACGGTATATACTTCGCCGTAAAAGATAGCGAAATAGTCCTAAACGAAGGTCGAAAGGATACGATAGGGGAGTAGATAGTTATTCTCTAGGTAGTTAATAATATCCTAGACGTCGTACTATCTAAGGTCATCTAACTTCTTAATATTAGGGGCGATTAGCGTATCGTTCGTAGGTTACTCGGTATTTATAGTATTATTTAGAGGCTATTCGGCGTCGTTTAGTAGTAGTCGCGCTAGTAGCCGTATCTTAAATCGTTAGTTCGGGGGTCTAGGGGTCTCGTTATTAGTAGTAGTAGTAGGAAAGACGTCGGTTAACGTGTTATTATCGTTCGTTTCGTACCCTTCCTCCTTATTCGTTACGAGCGCTATATCTATACGTAGCTATAATAACTAATTAGCTAAAATATTAGCCTTTCCAGATCGGTAGTAAATACGTACGCTATAGTATACGATTATATCGAGAAATCGTAATATTCTAACTAGCTATTCCTACTTAGTAGTAAAAAGGCGTAGGGTTTCGTAATTAATAATAATAGTAATCTCGGCGGCCTCTAGCTAGCTCCTCTAATACTATAATAATATAATAATAGTAAGTATTTTTCTCTCTTAAGTACTATATCGCTACTAGGTCTTTAATAAAACGGTACTAAAGTATATAACCGGGCGTAAAACGCTACGTTTATTATTAGAATCGCGTTATAGTTAAAATAACGTAGTACTAACGGTATAATTAGAAGCGTCGGTCTCGAGTACCGATAGGAGTATGTAGTCGTAATTACGTAGCTCCGGGAGGGAGGCTATAGTATCGCGAATATCGCGCTAGGCTTATAATAACTCGTTATCTAGCTATACTTATACGCCTTTAGGCTTATCTACTCTAATATACTTATAGAGTAGACGCGCTTTATATACGAAGTAGGGGATAAAGCGGCGTAAATAGCTAGCGGTATTTAGAAAGCTACGGATCTTAGTAGTAATAGTAGGCGCTAGTCTCTTACGGATAGTAGCTACCTTCTTAGGATCGGGACGAATACCGTAGATAGAGATAATTATTCTTAGGAACTTACTTTCTTTAACGAACTATTCGCACTTCTTAAGGTTTAATAATAGTCGATAGCGGCTTAATTAGCGTAGAATAGCGACTATTCTCTTAGCTAATTCTATTATTATCTTACCCTAAATATAAATATCGTCTAAAAGGCCTATAGTAAAGGCGCGTACTAGCTTAAGGACTTCGTTTATAAAACGCTAGAAGGTTATAGGTACGTTTATAAGGCTAAATAGTATACGAAGCTATTCGTATTATCTAAATAGTATAGAAAACGCTATCTTTAGTACTACCTTAGGGTCTATAACTATTTACTAGAAGCCGTCTTCTAGGTTAAGAAAGGTATAGAATCGGTATCCGGCGGCCTATTATAGGGAATCTTCGATATTCGGTAGTAGATAAGCTACCTTTCGCGTAACTTCGTTTAACGTACGGTAGTTAATTACGAAACGGTATCTAGGCCGGTTATCCCTAAGGAGGGGCTTCTTAGGTAATAATAGTATAAGTATAGACTATAGGGAGTTAATAGCGTATTAAATAATACCGAGTAAGAATAGTTTATCAGTAAATTCCTTTATAATTTCACGTTAGTAGGGGCTATAGCGGCGTAGGGGGAGAGATCTAGGTTTAGTATTAGCGGTCTTAATATTATACTAAGTACGGGCCTTTACATCTAGTCTAGTATCGAAATACCGTAGAATAAAGACGAAGGTATTATTATCGAAGGCCTTTCGTATAATTATTAAGGCTTTAGTATTTACTTTCTTCTATTAGTTTTCTATAATAATACGGGTACCACGAATAGCGTCGCGCTTCGTACGCTCTTTTATAAGTAATAGTTACTTCTTATACTCGGGTAATAGCTCTTCGTTAAATTCGATAGTTACTCGGTCGGTATTTACCGTTCTAGGAAACGTTTATCGGGGTAAAGGAGTACTATTATACTATTACTTAATAAGGTACGTAATAAAGGGAAACGATTCGGAGGTAATATAGGAGAGGGTATAGGTATCGGGATCCGCGGGTAAAATGCTATAAATATATATTAATAGAGGTAAAGGGAGGTTCTTATTATAGAAAGAGGTAGGATTATCGTAAGAAGAGGTAATATTTATTAGACTAGAATTAGTAGTAGAGGTAGTATAAGTAATAGCGATATTATCTCGTCTCTAGGGAGGGTAGAAATATGGAATAACGGGGGAATCGCGTAGGAGTATAAGCTTTATCGTGCTATTAGCGTTAGTATAACCGAGCTTCGTAGCTCCGCTTTAGCTAATAGTTAGGTTAATAGGATAGGTACCGTTAGTAATAATACTAGCGGCTATAGAAATAACCTCGGATAGTCCGTTAATAGTCGTTAATTAGAAGGAAATAACGATATCGTTAATAATAGCGAAGCTACTATTACCGCCTAGGCTACTAAGGCGTAGAGGGTTAGCGGATCGGTATAGCGCTAAATAACGACGGGCGTACGATTTAGAGACGAATACGCTAGCTATTCCGGTATCGATAAATACTATAAGCGGCGTTTATTAGTTATTCGTTAGTAAACTAGTATAGAAGCGGTATCGTTCACGGTATCCTTCGCGTCGTAGCTATTTTATTAGTATCTTACTAATTAACGTTAATTCCTCTACTAAAGGGATTATAAATAATATAGAATAGTAAGTAACGTTAGCGAAATAGTTATTATCTACGTCTAAGCCCGTAGCTTCTAAGAGGGGAGATCCTTNNGGAGATAAGTCTTCTTTCTATATAGGATATATACTATAAATAGCGGGCTTCTTATCCCCTCTCCTATTATTCCGCTATCCTTTATCCGTTATTAGTTTATCTTTATTCTTAAAGGGGTAGGGAGTAGGGGAACGGTATATCTTTCGGTTATAAGACGGTCTTCGTAAATAGTTACGGTCGCGGGAGGCATTTCGAGAATAGTTACGAGGCTCGCGGGAATAACTACGATTATCTATCGTTTAGCCTCGGTTTATCGTGAAACGCGTATTCTAGCGCGCCTTTTAACGTCGATCGTTATTCTTAATACGTAGCTCCGTATATTCGCGAACCTAATAACCTATCTTTCCGTATTAGAAACACGTAGATTTATCTCTATCCTTATCCTACGTAATATAATTAAATACTTCTTTACGGGTTCTAAATTATAGCGTTTCTCCTTCCTCCTCGGTCTTCGGCGCGGTATTTAGCTAAGCGGCATATAATTATCTAGTCTTTAATAGGTAATAGGTAGTATTAACTATAATACGGATACTAGAATCGGGGGTTATATCCTACCGTATCTTATACTATAAGTCCGTAATATTATAGCGTAGAATATCTTCTACTATACGTCGAATATAATACGTTTCGAGTAAGTTATCAGTAGAATTCTATATTATTTTAGCTAAAAGCTCGATAGCTTTATATTCGGACTTATTCTAATAATTAAACGCGAGAGCTATAAATACGCGCGAAGGGGTAGATATTAGTATACGACTAGAGATAAATATTAGTATAGATTCTACTAGTATAGGCTACGGTATATCGGTATACTATCGAATAAAATACTAAAGGGGTATAAATTCGCTTCTAATTACTAGTAGTATTCGAGACGTCTAATACGTATATAGAATTATAGATTTATATAAGTAGGTCTAAATACGTACTAATTATACTATAACTATATAGTCTACCTTACTTAAGTAGTCGCTTTATAGCTAACTAATAGCTTTTTTACCGTTTTTCTTACGATCTTCTCTATTACTAATATCTAATAGGAGTATTAGCTCTAGGAATATCGCTTAGAGGTATTAATACTACCCGATAGCGTACTTATCGTTTATTAAAGGTATATTTTACTTTATTAGACTACCTTCGATAGCTAAATTCCTATTTACTAAACGAGGGCCTAGGAATCGTCCTTTAATAGTAAGCTATAATAATAGTATAAAGCCGTTAATACTAATATCGGTAAACGGTTTACTATTAGGTCCTAGATATAGTTTCGCTTAAAATATTACTTTAAGGGTTATTATTTATAAGGGTATTTACTAGGATAGTATAGGAAATATTAGAAATATACTACTATCGTATACTCTTTATCTATATATATAACCTTATTATCCTTCTAGAACCGTACTACCTATACCTCTCGGTATTTATAATATAATATATAGTATTAAGGGCTAGTTTCTCGTTAGTTAGACGCTAGTTATAAGTAATAACGGGTTATTAGCTATAGTTACGCTAGAAAGGGGGCTCTTTCTACCTAGGTCGGTAAGTAATAGTAGTCCTATTATCTACGGACTAGCTAATAATAGCGAGGGAGTAGGAAAAGAGGATAAGGTAGCTATAGCTATAGCTAGTAAGTTACTACGGCTTATAGCGTCTATTAGCTTTTCTAGAAGCTTTTCTATTATCGTACTAATAACGGTATTTATATTATCGGTACGCTCTTTCTCTCTCGCTTATTTATTAAAGCTAGACTCTATACGGTCCGTAAGTAGCGCTTTTATTATTTACTTTAATTCCTCGATCGTAATAGACTCGGTATATTAAGGCGGTAGACTACTTACTAGCTATACCGGTAGAATATTTATCCCGTTATCTATAGCCTTTCCTTTCCCTCGTCCTATTATTATCTAACGATTATACGTAATAGGGGTTACTTCCGTAGGGGGTTATAGCTCCTTAACTAGTAACTTACCAGTTTATAAGTTAGTTATAGCGCTTACTTTACTTAAGGCTTTAAGGTTATAGGTAATGCTTTTATCTCTTTTACGTAGAATACGTTATTCTTTATCCGATATTCGGCGTAAAAGCGGATATTAACGGTCTAGGCTCGCTAGGATATAGGGGGTTAGGGATATAAACCGATAGTAAGTAGGAGCGAAAGGGAATAAATAGGGTAAACTAGAGTATAATAGTCCTAAATAGTTAGATAGTCTAGATTTATAGGGTTAATAATAGGGGGAAAAAGCGGTAGAAAGGATAACTATTAGAAAAGAAATAGAGCTAATAAAATAAGAAATAAGACTATTAGCATATAAACGGGGTATAAAAGGGGGTATAAAAGCGGGTCAGTCTTAGAATAAGAGGCGGATTAGTAATTAGAATTTAAATAGAATAGGAGAATAGGTAAAAAGGAAATCCGTAAACGGAGGTAGTAGAAAATAATCGAAAATAGTAGAAATATTAAGACGTTAGTTATCGGAATAGTAGGAGTCTTAGAAATAACTAGAAAAAGTCGTAGAAATAAATAAGTAAAGTCGTAAAATAAATAGAAATATCATAAAAAATAAAGGAAAAGTCGTAGAAATAAATAAAAATAGAGGGATTAGCTATTAAATATTTAGTAATAGGACTCGAACCTATTAGTAGTATCCGATAGCTTAGGAGGTATAGGAAAGGCACGCGGGAAGCGTGTAAAACGTTAGTAAAGGTAGGGTAATTCGGTATTTTACTAGAGTAATAGTAGTTAATTAGCTATTAGTTCGGTAAGGACGGAATTAAAAGAAGGAAAATAAAAGATATTTATTTAACGTGCTTTCGTTACTAAAAGGAGGTTAAATAGAAGGGGTTTTTTTATAAAAGAAAGGTAATTCGTAGTTTACCGCGGCGGAAAGTAATAAAGCTATCGGCGGAGGTGAATTCTAAATTAAAAGAAAGGAAAGTCGAAATATCGGTCGATTACGTATCGATTAGGACTCGAACCTAGAGGAAAGGTAGTCGATTACGACGGTTAGGCTTTAAAGGAAGGTTAATAAGAGATTAATAGTATGAGTATTACGCTTATAAAAAATTAATTTTTTATAATTCCTAGATATATAGTCTAAAGGACTAATAAATAAGTTATAATTATAAGGCACGTATAGAGAAATATATATAAAGGGAAGCTTAAATTTTTTCTATCTTAAGATATTTCCTATAAAAGCGCGGTAGATATCTACCTTTTATAGGTCTTTTACTAGCTCTTTAAGGTATTTATATATATATAGATATATACCTAAATACTTACCGCTAGGCAGTATCTACGTGTATTAGTATACGTTTATACGTAATTGCAATACACTCTGACCTATTGGGGATCTATAATTTTTAATACTAAAAACGTCTTAATTTCAGAGATTAACGTGGAAAACCGTAGGTTCTTCATGCGAGTTATGACCTCCGGTGAACCTATTATCCGGAAGCCCGTATATGCTCCTATTATCCGTAATTTTATACTAGAGGAGACTATCTCTCTAAAACTATCTAAGGAGACTACTTATAAATTATCTAGTTATTATAATTACCTTATAAAAGACTATAATTTTAGTTCTAAATATCCCCCCTTAAAAGATATTCGTAGTTATAATTATTACTACCGGAATAATAATCTTAGTTCTAGGCGTCCCCCCGTAAAAGACGCTCGTAGTATACGTTACTACGGGAAAAACGCTAGTTCTAGCAGTCTCTATATAAAAGACTAATATTCGTCTAATTATTCCGATAGATAGACTAATATTAATCGATACCTAAAAGCTTTACGTAAGTATTAAGTATACGTTAACGCTTACGCCTAATATATAAACGACTAGGATATCTAAGCGCCGAGGTTCTCTTAAAGATACTATAGTCTATTAAAAGAGCTTTAGTAGATAAGTCGAGTATAAAAGCGTATATTAACGATTTAGGCCTATATAAGGCGTACGAGATTTTAAAAATCTCGAAGTTTAAGCTAAAGGATAGACGAACGAGAGCTAAACGAATTAGCTAGGTATTATATTACGACGTTACTAAGATATCGGTATAAACCTTTAAAGGTAAGCGTTACTTTCTCGTTATTATAGATAATTTTTCTAAAATAAAATTTATTTATATTTTAGATAGAAAGTCGAAAGCTAGTAATAAAATTAAGAATATAATTTAATATATAATAAATATTACCGATTCTATTCCGGAGTTAATTATTATAGATAACGGAACGGACGTATAGATTAGGATAATTACTAAGTTTACGAACTAAATTAGTTCGAAAGTTAATCCCTCCCTAGCTTATAGCTATACTTATAACGGTAGTACTAAACGAGCTATAAAAGAGCTAGTAATCCGTATAAGGGTAACTATAATATAGTAAAGCATTCTAATATATCTATAGGGATATATTTTAGAAGCTATTACTTAATTAATTAATCTAACCGTTAATAGCTACGGTTCTAGTCCTACGGAACGTTAGTAGAGCTAGATACCCGTAGCTAAACGGGATTTTTAGCTGAATATTATATACCTACGAACTTTAGGTTCCCGTATTATTATTTACGTGCCTATAGAGGTTAGAGCGCGCGTAAATAGTAATTTACCTAGTAAATTTACTTTACGAGGAGAATTTAGCTTATTAGTTAGTTACTAAGGTATATATTTATATAAAGTATAAGTACCTAAATTTCGAAAAGTCTAGATTTCGTCTAATATAAGAATCCTTAAAGACTTAGAAGAAAAACTACCTAATATTCTAAAGTTATAGCTAAAGGGAACTTTCGCTAAAAAGAAGATTAGGCGTATAGTTACCTAGAATAGAGACTAAGTGGATTTCGATAACCTAGTTATCGCGTATAAGTATAATAATCTAGCTCGACGACTTATTAAAAGAAGTCCGGATACTAGTCCTGACGCTATTAATTTAATAACTAATATTAACGATTCCGATTAGCTTAATAATTCTATTAAGGCTAGCTTTTCTAATCCGATAACGATAATATTAGCTCTAAGGGGCGCGAATACTAACGAATAGTTAGATACTAGACTTATAGAATTAATAAATATATTTAACCGTAGAGTCTTCGAATTCGTTAAGTCGCTACCGTCCGAATATAGGCCGATTACGGCTAAATAGGTACTAAAGTCTAAATATAATAAGTATAGATAGATTATTAAATAGAAAGTACGTATTATAGCCTATAGATTTTAATAACGTAAGGGCTTTAATTATTAGGAAACCTTCGCCGTAATATCGTACGCTATAACGTAGAGAGTAATATTAGCTATTATAGCTAAAGAATATTTAGCCGTACGATAGTTAGATATTATAGTAGCTTTCTTATATAGACTCCTAGAAGAGGAGGTATATATACGATAATACGAAGGAATAGTTTAACTAATATATGAAATTAGACGACGTGATCCGGATTTCGTCCGTAACTTAGGCTAGATAGAGAAATCGTTTATTCGTCTAAAACGAGTATTATATAGTCTAAAATAAGCTAGCCGATAATAGTAGCTAAGACTTTACGATATGCTTTTATATATAGGATTTATAAGATTATAAATAGATAAAGCGTCGTTTTACTAATAGAAAGACGGTATAATTCTAGTTATATATATAGACGATATTCTATATTTCGGCTAGAAAGATAAAATACTAATTAATTTTAAGCTAGAACTTTAAGAGTATCTAAAAGTAGACCTAATAGGTAAGCTACGGTAGTTACTAGGAGTAGTAATCGGCATTAACTTTAACTCCTATTCTATATACTAGATATAGTATATAGAAGCGATTATAATAAACGCTAGATTTAATATCTCTATAACACGACCGGTATCTATTCCGATATCTAGTATTAACTTAGCTACTTTAGACGGTGAAAGGCTTTCTACTATTAATATAGAGAAATATCGGTCTATAATCGGATAACTTATCTATATAACTACGATAACGAGACCTAATTTAGTATTTTCTATTTACTACTACGTAGCTTTTACTAATTATATAACTATTCCTCTACTCGTATTACTAAGACGGATCTGTGGATCCCTAATAGGTTAGAGTGCATTGTAATTACGTATAAACGTATACTAATACACGTGGATACTACCTAGCGGTGAGCATTTGGGTGTATATCTATATATATATAAATGCCTTAAAGAGCTAGTAAAAGACCTATAAAAGGTAGATATCTACCGCGCTTTTATAGGAAATATCTTAAGATAGAAAAAAAAAGCTTCCCTTTATATATATTTCTCTATACGTACCTTATAATTATAACTTATTTATTAGTCCTTTAGACTATATATCTAGGAATTATAAAAAATTAATTTTTTATAAGTATAATACTTATACTATTAATCTCTTATTAACCTTCCTTTAAAGCCTAACCGTCGTAATCGACTACCTTTCCTCTAGGTTCGAGTCCTAATCGATACGTAATCGACCGATATRTCGACTTTCCTTTCTTTTAATTTAGAATTRACCTCCGCCGATAGCTTTACTACTTTCCGCCGTAGTAAACTACGAATTACCTTTCTTTTATAAAAACCCTTTCTATTTAACCTCCTTTTAGTAACGAAAGCACGATTAAATAAATATCTTTTATTTTCCTTCTTTTAATTCCGTCCTTACCGAACTAATAGCTAATTAATAGCTATTACTCTAGTAAAATACCGAATTACCCTACCTTTACCGACGTTTTATACGCCCCCCGCGTGCCTTTCCTATACCTCCTAAGCTATCGGATACTACTAATAGGTTCGAGTCCTATTACTAAACATTTAATAGCTAATCCAACTATTTCCATTTATTTCTACGACTTTTCTACGATTTTTCCTTTATTTTTACGACCCTTCTATTTATTCTACGACTTTACCTATTTATCCCTACGACTTTTTCTAGTTATTTCTAAGACTCCTACTATTCCGATAACTAACGTCTTAATATTTCTACTATTTTCGATTATTTTCTACTACCTCCGTTTACGGACTTCCTTTATTACCTATTCTCCTATTCTATTTAATTCTAATTACTAATCCGCCTCTTATTCTAAGACTAACCCGCTTTTATACCCCCTTTATACCCCGTTTATATATTAATAGTCTTATTTCTTATTTTACTAGCCCTATTTCTTTTCTAATAGTTATCCTTTCTACCGCTCTTTTCCCTTATTATTAACCCTATAAATCTAAACTATCTAACTATTTATAACTAGTACGCTCTAGTTTTCCCTATTTATTCCCTTTCGCTCCTACTTACTATCGGTTTATATCCCTAACCCCCTATTTCCTAGCGAGCCTAAACCGCTAATATCCGCTTTTACGCTAAATATCGGATAAAGAATAACGTATTCTACGTAAAAGAGATAAAAGTATTACCTATAACCTTAAAGCCTTAAGTAAGGTAAGCGCTATAACTAACCTATAAACCGGTAAGTCACCGGTTAAGGAGCTATAACCCCCTATAGAAGTAACCCCTATTACGTATAATCGTCGGATAATAATAGGATAAGGGAAAGGAAAGGCTATAGATAACGGGATAAATATTCTACTAGTATAGCTAGTAAGTAGTTTACCGCCTTAATATACTAAGTCTATTACGATCGAGGAATTAAAATAAATAATAAAAGCGCTACTTATAGACTATATAGAGTCTAGCTTTAATAGATAAGCGAGAGAGAAAGAGCGTACTAATAATATAAATACTATTATTAGTACGATAATAGAAAAGCTTCTAAAAAAGCTAATAGACGCTATAAGCTATAGTAACTTACTAGCTATAGCTATAGCTACCTTATCCTCTTTTCCTATTCCCTCGCTATTATTAGCTAGTCCGTAGATAATAAGACTACTATTACCTACCGACCTAAGTAGAAAAAGCCCCCTTTCTAGCGTAACTATAGCTAATAACCCGTTATTACCTATAACTAGCGTCTAACTAACGAGAAACTAGCCCTCGGTACTATATATTATATTATAAACACCGAGAGGTATAGGTAGTACGGTTCTAGAAGGATAATAAGGTTATATATATAGATAAAGAGCATACGATAGTAGTATATTTCTAATATTTCCTATACTATTCTAGCGAATACCCTTATAAATAATACCCCCTAAAGTAATATTTTAAGCGAAATTATATCTAGGACCTAAAAGTAAACCGTTTACTAATATTAGTATTAACGGCTTTATACTACTATTATAGCTAGCTATTAAAGGACGATTCCTAGGCCCTTATTTAGAAAATAGGAATTTAGCTATCGAAAGTAATCTAATAAAGTATAATATACCTTTAATAAACGATAAGTATACTATTAGGTAGTATTAATACCTCTAAGTAACGTTTCTAGAGCTAATACTCTTATTAGATATTAGTAATAGAGAGGATCGTAAGAAAAACGGTAAAAAAGCTATTAGTTAGCTATAAAGTAACTACTTAAGTAAGGTAGACTATATAGTTATAGTATAATTAATACGTATTTAGACCTACTTATATAAATCTATAATTCTATATACGTATTAGACGTCTCGAATACTACTAGTAATTAGAGGCGAATTTATACCCCTTTAGTATTTTATTCGATAGTATACCGATATACTATAGCCTATACTAATAGAATCTATACTAATATTTATCTCTAGTTATATACTAATATCTACCCCTTCGCGTATATTTATAGCTCTCGCGTTTAATTATTAAAATAAGTCTAAATATAAAGCTATTAAACTTTTAGCTAAAATAGTATAGAATTCTACTAATAACTTACTCGAAACATATTATATTTAACGTATAGTAGAGGATATTCTACGCTATAATATTACGGACTTATAGTATAAGATATAGTAGGATATAACCCCCGACTCTAGTATCTATACTATAGTTAATACTACCTATTACCTATTAAAGACTAGATAATTATACGCCGCTTAGCTAAATAGTACGCCGAAGACTAAAGAGGAAGGAGAAACGCTATAATTTAGAACCCGTAAAGAAGTACTTAATTATATTACGTAGGATAAAGATAAAGATAAATCTACGTATTTCTAGTATAGAAAGATAGGTTATTAGGTTCGCGAATATACGGAGCCACGTACTAAGAATAACGATCGACGTTAAAAGGCGCGCTAGAACACGCGTTTCACGATAAATCGAGGCTAAATAATAGATAATCGTAGTTATTCCTGTAAGCCTCGTAACTATTCTCGAAATACCTCCCGCGACCGTAATTATTTATAAAGACCGTCTTAGGACCGAAAGACGTACCGTTCCCCTACTCCCTACCCCTCTAGGAATAAAGATAGACTAATAATAAATAAAGGATAGTAGAATAATAGGAGAGGGGATAAGAAACCCGCTATTTATAGTATATACCCTATATAGAAAGAAGATTTATCTCCTAAAGGATCTCCCCTCTTAGAAGCTATAGGCTTAGACGTAGATAATAACTATTTCGCTAACGTTACCTACTATTCTATACTATTTATAACCCCTTTAGTAGAGGAATTAACGTTAATTAGTAAGATACTAATAAAATAGCTACGACGCGAAGGATACCGTAAACGATACCGCCTCTATACTAGTTTACTAACGAATAACTAATAAACGCTACTTATAGTATTTATCGATACTAGAATAGCTAGCGTATTCGTCTCTAAATCGTACGCTCGTCGTTATTTAACGCTATACCGATTAGCTAACCCTCTACGCCTTAGTAGCCTAGGTAGTAATAGTAGCTTCGCTATTATTAACGATATCGTTATTTCCTTCCGACTAACGACTATTAACGGACTATCTAAGGTTATTTCTATAGTAGCTAGTATTATTACCGACGGTACCTACCCTACCGACCTAACTATCGGCCGAAGCGGAGTTACGAAGCTCGGTTATATTAACGCTAATAGCACGATAAAGCTTATACTCTTACGCGATTCCCCCGTTATTCTATATTTCTACCCTCCCTAGAAACGAGATAATATCGCTATTACCTATACTACCTCTACTACCGATTCTAGTCTAATAAATATTACCTCTTCCTATAATAATATCACCTCTTTTTACGATAATCCTACTTTTTTCTATGATAAGAACCTCCCTTTACCTCTATCGATATATATTTATAGTATTTTACCCGTAGATCCCGATACCTATACCCTCTCCTATATTACCTCCGAATCGTTTCCCTTTATTACGTACCTCGCTAAGTAATAGTATAATAGTACTCCTTTACCTTAATAAACGTTTCCTAGAACGGTAAATACCGACTGAATAACTATCGAATTTAACGAAGAGCTATTACCTAAGTATAAGAAGTAACTATTACTTACGAAAGAACGTACGAAGCGCGACGCTATTTATAGTACCCGTATTATTATAGAAAACTAATAGAAGAAAGTAAATACCGAAGCCCTAATAATTATACGAAAGGCCTTCGATAATAATACCTTCGTCTTTATTCTATAGTATTTCGATACTAGACCGGACGTAAAGGCCCGTACTTAGTATAATATTAAGACCGCTAATACTAAACCTAGATCTCTCCCCCTACGCTACTATAGCCCCTACTAACGTGAAATTATAAAGGAATTTACTAATAAACTACTCTTACTCGGTATTATTCGATACGCTATTAACTCCCTATAGTCCGTACCTATATTATTACTACTTAAGAAGCCCCTCCCTAGTAATAACTAGCCTAGATACCGTTTCGTAATTAACTACCGTACGTTAAACGAAGTTACGCGAAAGGTAGCTTATCTACTACTAAATATCGAGGATTCCTTCTAATAGGCCGCTAGATACCGATTCTATACCTTTCTCGACTTAGAAGATAGCTTCTAGTAGATAGTTATAAACCCCGAGGCGGTACTAAAGATAGCGTTTTCTACGCTATTTAGATAATACGAATAGCTTCGTATACTATTTAGCTTTATAAACGTACCTATAACTTTCTAGCGTTTTATAAACGAGGTCCTTAAGCCGGTACGTACCTTTACTATAGGCCTTTTAGATAATATCTATATTTAGGGTAAGATAATAATAGAGTTAGCCGAGAGAATAGTCGCTATTCTACGCTAATTAAGCTGCTATCGACTATTATTAAACCTTAAGAAGTGCGAATAGTTCGTTAAAGAAAGTAAGTTCCTAGGAATAATTATCTCTATCTATAGTATTCGTCCCGACCCTAAGAAAGTAGCTACCGTCCGCGAAAGACTAGCGCCTATTACTACTACTAAGATCTATAGCTTTTTAAATACCGCTAGCTATTTACGCCGCTTTATCCCCTACTTCGTATATAAAACGCGTCTACTCTATAAGTATACCGGAGTAAATAAGCCTAAAGGCGTATAAGTATAATTAGATAACGAGTCGTTATAAGCCTAGCGCGATATTCGCGATACTATAGCCTCCCTCCTAGAGCTACGTAACTATAACTATATACTCTTATTAGTACTCGAGACCGACGCCTCTAATTATACCGTTAGTACTACGTTATTCTAACTATAGCGCGATTTTAATAATAAACGTAGCGTTTTACGCCTAGTTACGTACTTTAACGCCGTTTTATTAAAGACCTAGTAGCGATATAGTGCCTAGGAGAGAGAAATACTTACTATTATTATATTATTATAGTATTAGAGGAGCTAGCTAGAGGCCGCCGAGATTACTATTATTACTAACTACGAAACCCTACGCCTTTTTACTACTAAGTAAGAATAGCTAGCTAGAATATTACGATTTCTTAATATAATCGTATACTATAGCGTACGTATTTACTACTAATCTAGTAAAGCTAATATTTTAGCTAATTAGTTATTACGGCCGCGTATAGATATAACGCTCGTAACGAATAAGGAGGAAGGGTACGAAACGAACGATAATAATACGTTAACCGACGCCTTTCCTACTACTAATAACGAGACCCCTAGACTACCGAACTAACGATTTAAGATACGTCTACCGGCGCGACTACCGTAAAACGATGCTAAATAGCCTCCGAGTAATACTATAAATACTAAATAACCTACGAACGATACGCTAATCGCCCCTAATATTAAGAAGTTAGATAACCTTAGATAATACGATATCTAGGATATTATTAACTACTTAGAGAATAGCTATCTACTCCCCTATCATATCCCTTTAACCTTCGTTTAGGACTATTTCGCTATCTTTTATAGCGAAGTATATACCGTTATTAACCATATCCTAATAAAGATACTAACGTACGAGGCCTCCGTTTTAGAAGCTATTAAGGTTTATAAGCTAGAAGGCTATACGCGCGTTAGTACCCTATATATACTATTAGCTAAACGAGTATAGTATCCTAATTTAATTTTAGCTACGAATAAGGCTATTTAACGGTATACGGAATATTAATTACTATAAAAGCCCCCTAAAGTAACGGAATCGCTACGACCGATACTAACCGCACGACTATTAGTACGCTAGGGAATAGACTTTACTAGCCGTTTTATTATTAATAGTAAACGGATATAGCTATTAATAATAGTCGAGTACGCTACTAGCTACGCTATAGTAGCTATAGACCCCCGTAATAGTACTTTAGTTACTATAAAGTTACTAGTAATACGTATTTACGTAGTATTCGGACCGCTAGTTAAGATTATTACTAATAATAGTACCCCCTTTAACTCTAATAAATTTAAGACCCTCCTCGCTAACTATAACCCCCCTATATAATAGTATCGTATAATAATATACTATCTACGGACGAATAGCTAAGTTAAGCGCTTTAATAGGTAAATTAAGTATATCGCTAACTATCTAGCTAACGCTAATACCGAAAACCGAGAAGATATCGATTAGCTAATAGTTATTCTTAAAGCTATACGTATCTACCTAAATAGACTATAAATAAGTAGCTTTTCCCTATATTACCTACTTTTTAACACTAAGCCCTACGATAGCGCTACCTATATTACTACGCCGTATAAACGGGAACCTACTATAAACGAAGTTATCGCTTCCTAATAAGATTTAGCTTACGAAAGATAGTTATTTAAGACCGTTCGCTTATTATCTAACTCCGTAAAGGTATACCGAATATATATCCGTACTATATTATAAAACGATAAGGCTACGTATCGTATTTTTAGTAAAGGCGATTAGACGTTACGATATCGACTATAAAAATATAAACATAAGCTATTCTACGATAGACCGTAGCTTATTATCGACGTTTACTAGGGTAATACCTATACTCTAGAGTTACCGGGTAGTTATCGGCTTAATAAACGCTATAATAGGTTTAACTTATTCCTAGCGTACGTTAAGGATAGCTAGCTTATTCGTAGCCTTTAGTATACTAGTCGTCGCCTACTCGAGCTAGATCGTAAGCGTCTATCATCTATCGGTAGATAGTTACCTTACCCTATACTATTCTTTCCTTTTTTATTTTTTTATTTATTATTTTACTTTTCCTTTATAATATTCGTTCTATAGTTATCCCTTATTTATATCCTAATTCTATCTATATCCTAATTTCCTTTATTCTATTTTAGTTTTTAGCTACGCCTTACTATTAAGCTATACTATTTTCCCTTTTTAGAATTTTTCTTTTATTATTCTTTTTTTATTTTACCGCT
>LNGK01000008.1:5559883-5637848 GCA_001510575.1 Knoxdaviesia capensis | reverse complement strand
GGGTTATAGGTAGATATATAGTAATAGGGGGTAAATTAGTAATAATATCTAGTTTAAAGTAGTCTCTTAATTCTATACCGTATATAATAATAGATAATAGTAACGCTATTACCTCCGACTTAACTTCTAGACCTCTTAACGTAAATTCGATACGGTAGAAGCTCGTCTTAGCCGTCTATAGGGTATCGGGGCTAGTATTATAACTACCCGGGTATTTAGCCTAGCCGGCGGTCTTAGCTAAGCTACTTAGTTTTCTAGTTCCTTATCCGATAACTTAACTAACTCCCTATTATCGGAGTCCTCCGTATTACTATTATTAGAGTTCTTATTAACTAGCTCGATACTAATTTCTAAGGTACCTGACGTTAGGTTTACTAGTTATATTAGTAGTCTCTAATCCTTAGTAAACTCTATTATACCTCCGCGAACCGTCGCTTAGAGGCTACCCTTTTCGAACCGTAAAGTATTAGATCGGATATCTATATTTACGTTTATATCCTAGAGCTAAGTTTATCTTAGGATTAAGCGGGTCTAATAGTTTTCGTATTTCTAAACCGTTACCTAGACCCTAGGGTAGAGGATACTAGCTACGTTAAGGTCTACGACGACGTATAGTTCCGTATCTACCTCGCGGCCGTCTATATAGGTTATTATAAGTAGCTTTAGCTTCCCTTTAACTAGATTATAGATAGTTAAACCTAACTTACGTACTATCGGCTTATTTATAATATATATATCTACTCCTTAGTCGGCTATCGCTTATCTAGTAGCTATCTCTACTAGCCCTCCTAGCGTTATTACGGTTATAGGAACCCGGAATATATAGCCGGGCGTACTAGCTTACTATACTATAGCTATAGTAGCCTTACGTTTTCTTACTACTAGTTTATTTCTTAGTTTAGTAGCGGCCTTCTTTAACTATCTTATTACTTCTAAGCTAATTTCCTATAGTTCGCTTAGGGTTAGCGTTACCTATATATCTATAATCCTATTCTAATCGAATAGCTTATAACCGATTATCGCGCGGACTGGCGCTAGTCTCGTCTAACGTTTAGGTAGTACGGGGGTAGGCTAATCGTAGTATCTATCGGGATTCTCTACTCCGATTAGTCTATCTTCTATAGCCCGTCTCTTAGCTTCCCCTACGTACGCGTTCGTAATCTACGCGTTATCCATACCTAGCTTATATCCTAGTAGCTCTAGGTACGTAGCGTAGATATCGTTAGGGTTAAGATATAATTCTATCTTTATTTCCGTAGCGGCCGCTCTAGCTATAAACCGCTAGGGTATAATTAGCTCTCTTAGAATCGCTTATTCCTATACTTTTAACGGGGGGGCATAGTATCCTAGGCTCTAGTAGCCTACCTTACTATACGAGATATATACGGGGCTTATCTAGCGATCCTCTAAGAGGGGCTTCGACCCGTTTATATATCCGTTCTAGGACGTCTTCCTATCCGGTATAGCTAAGCCCGGGGCTAATATTAGTCCCGCGTTAATACCTTAGGGTTAGGTAGCTAGTAGGGTCGGCTATAATACTCTACGACTATAAGAGACTATAAATACGTTAGGGTTAGAGCCTTTCGGAATATACGTATTATACTACTTAAGCTTTACTATTACCGATTTCTTAACTTCGGCTTAGCGTTAGTAAATAATTATACGTTCTACGGCTAAGGTCGTATTCTAGTAGTCGGCTAATATCCCGGTACGGTCTATACCTCTCGCTAGGTACTCGTAGCGAATATCCGTATTAGATATTCTATTAATAAACGTACTTAACGCTATCTATATACCGAGTCGCTTTATATCTATTATAGAGGCGGCGGTACTAGCTAGGCCTATAATAATTAATACGGCTCTTATATAGTATTCTATTAGGGATTCCGATTTTCCTTATACGAGACGACTAATTATCTCGATAGACGCCTTCTACCTTAATAGGTATACCTAAATTAGGGTTAATCGGAATATATAGAGGTTATCCTCGTCGAGTTTTCTACCTTACTTTACCTTAGACTAGGCTTAGGTATTTTATAATACGGTTATTACTAGTCTATAGTAAAAAGCGATTATTATCCGATAGTATTAATAAGGTATTAGATTAGGATATATCTCTATCTTCTAGTTAATATATATAAGCTAGGTAAGGGCGGGCTCGTCGCCCTAGAAAGTAGGCATACTACCTAGGTCCGGGATAGTCGGGGCCGGACTCGTTTCGTGCGGTCAGGGGTAGGGGTGGGTTCACCTTAGGCGGTGAGTCGGATCGCGTCTGTTTCGTGGGCGAATAGTGGGTGTAATCACTTATAGCTATCGGCTTAAACTTACTACACTTCGCATACCGCACTTTTAATAGTGCTATAGAATATAGAATATAGTCTATACTCTAAACTAAAGATCGTGAGTATAGGCTATCTTTTAAAGGGAGGTAGCGAACTAAAAAAATTATGAATTTCCGGTAGGGTCACATACCTACGCCACTCTTTTATAGGGACAGTAGTAGAACCAGCCTTTCCTTTATAGGGGGAATAGGTAAAACTAAAACTCGTGAGATTTAGGTGGGTTCACGGTAACCACGCTATTCTTTTATAGGGATAATAGTAGAACCGATGGGATTCTTAGTAGGGAATCCGGAAAACTAGGGAGGATAGCGGAAATATGTGGGCGACACGGGAAAATATGCGGGGGAATAGGGGAAGCGTGCACGACAACAGGGAAAATGTATCCAGGAGTAATAGGGGAAGTGTATACTATACGGTACATAGTTAGGGTTTATCTAAGAATAGGTAGCATACAAAAGCTTACACAGCTAGGGAAAAATAAATATGTATGGGAATTAGGTCAGACGAGGGTTAATATAGTAGCGTGTAATAGGATAGTTAAGTCAGATAAAGACGGGGACTTAGCTTAGTAATAACGATTCCTCCTAGCTAGGGAATAGGCACGGGGTGTCCTTATAGGCTTACTCACCACAAGTATCACGACAGCAGTATGTACTAGGGTAGGCGAATAGGTTAAAGAACAACGGAGGACTTAGCTAGTGATAACGATTAGGTCGGATAAATACCGCGGCAAGTCCCCCAGAAATGCTAATAGCACGACTACGTAAAGATACGAATATATGTGACAGCAGAAAAGAGGATGTATTGGGAAGAGTTTTAGGATAGGGGGGCCTGGACCTCAGAATCCAGTTATTACCCCTCCCGCTGCTGCCTAATGATGGTGACTAATAATACAGGTTGCGTAATCCTTCCTTCCTTCCCTAGGTGTCAGCCACCAACGATGGGGATAAAAGAACAAGACCGAAAAGCACAAGCAAAGAAAAGCACCGCTCAACCACCAGCGCACAATCATGCGTGCACAGCCGTTTCCGCCGTCCGCGACACGATGTGATTGGTTTTTGTTTTATTTCTTCTCTATTTTTATCTCTTCCTTCACACAGGACATCTGGGGTTAAGCAGTAATGTTGAGCTCGCGGTAGAACGCCTCGCTCGACGGCTTGCGTCCCAGGAACTGCTCCAGGCTGAGCATCTCGTCCTGGCTGCCGCCGCGCTCCAGCACCGTGTGGCGGTACCGCCGGCCCTCGGCGTGGTTCATCGGGTCCTGCTTGAACACCGACGAGAACATGTCGGACGAGAACACCGACGAGTAAAGGTAGCCGTAGTAGCCGGCTTCGTAGCCGCCGAAGAGATGCCCGAATATGGCCTCACCGTGGGCCCACTCGCTAGAGAAGATGAAAGAGAGATGGTCAGACTATTGTGGTGTCCGGTTGGCTCCCTCTAGGGGAGGAAAGGCAGGGCAGAAGAAGGAGAGCAAAACGAAAGAAAATGCAGAAAATGGAGGAAGAACAACTTACTCGGACTCGCCGAGAGCCTCGGGCCCATCACGGCCCGAAATCTCCTTGCGCAGGCGGTTGTACAACGCGCTCGTGTTCAGCGCCTCGGCATCAGCGTGCGTCTTGGGCGTGTGGATGGTCATGTCGAAGATGCCAAAGTGCAGCTGGCGCAGGTTGAACAGCGCCCCGTTGACATGGCGCGTGACCACCAGCTTCGACAGCAGGTCGTCGCCAATCTTCTCGCCCGTCTCCCAGTGTCTCGACAGCGCCTTGAGCACCCCGGGCGTCCAGCACCAGTTCTCCAGCATCTGCGACGGCGCCTCGACGAAGTCCAGCACCGTCTCAGTGCCGTGGAACCGCGAGTACCGGCACCGGCCCGCCAGATCGTGGATGCCGTGGCCCAGCTCGTGGAACAGCGTCACCACCTCGCTGTGCTTCAGCAGCGACGGCTTGGTCGGCGTCGGCTTGCTGAAGTTGCACACGAGCGCCGTGGCCGGGTAGTGGCGCGTGCCGTTGGCCGCCGCGAACCCCGGCTGCATGTTGAAGTTGGCGGCGTGGCCGTACTTGCCAACACGCGGGTGCAGATCGAGGTACAGGTACCCGACGAATCCATCGCCCTCGGTGTCGTCGTTCCACACACTGTACATGGTGACATCCGGGTGCCAGATAATGTCCTCGGCCTTGCCGCTGGAGCTGATACGGGCACGGTCTTCCTCGCCAAGCTCAACAAAGACAAACCCGAAGATCTCCTCAAAGATCTTCAGCATGCCAGCAACGGTGGACTTGAGAGGGAAGTACTCGGCAATCTTGGTCTCGTCAACACTGAACTCCTTCTCAATCATGAGGCGGTCGTAGTAGTTGTTGTCCCAGAGCCAGAACTTGCCGTCAGAGGTCTCGCCGCGCGACTCGTAGTCGGCCTTCTTGATCTCCAGAAGGTGGTCAATCTCCTTCATGCCACCCTCGAACAGCTTGCCCTTGAGGCCCAGGAGGAAGTCCCACACGTTCTCGGGGGTCTTAGCCATCTTATCCTCGATCCTGACGGCGGCAAAGTTGTCGTAGCCGAGCATGCGAGAGAACTCGTCCCGAAGCACGAGCATCTCCTTGAACAGAGCGACGTTCTGGTTGCACTATTACGAGGGGTAAAAATCACCAACTGTCAGTCTAGCTCACGGTGGGGGAAGCCATGGGAGTGAGGCAGCCTTCAGGGTCTTCTCACCTTGTTCTCATTGGCAATGAAGACCGTCTTGCGGGTGGCCGCATTGGTAGCAAACTTCAGAGTCGGGATCAGGTCGGGGTACTTGAAGGTAAGACGAAGCTTGCCCTCGTTCTCGTCAGTGCCCTTCTGCAGAGTGTCGACAACATCAGCGGGGACGCCAGCAAGCTCCTCGGGGGTGAACCAAAGGCCGCCAGACTCCTCGTTCAGGTTGCGCGAGAGCTCAATGGCCAGGGTGCTGAGACGCTTCTTGATCTCCTTGAAGCGGTCGCGCTGCTCGCCAGCAGGCAGGCCGAGACCGTTCTTCACGTAGGCGCGGTGTTCACGCTCCAGCAGACGCAGAGACTCCGAGTCCATGGTCTCGGTGGTAGTGGTGCGGGCCTGGAAGACCGAATCAACCAGCTTGAACACGTCCTCACGCATCGACATCTCAATGCCAAAGGCGTTCATCATCTCCTCGGCCGCCGACGAGGCGGTGCGCAGCTCGGCGTCGGCGGACACATACTGGTAGAATCCCAGGATATGGTTGAGCTTTCCCTGTTCGTTATCGGAAAGAGCCTGGGGCAGCAAGGTGTTCTCGAAGGTGGCCGTCTCGGGAGTCTGCTTGGCAACGATCGAGTCGAGCAGGCTGCGGGTCTCGTCGCACAGCTCCTTGGCGCTGGAAGCAATCGACTCCTTGGAGTGGTTGAACAGCGGCGGAGGCTGCGGGGGGCTCCGGTACTTTTCCGGGGCCATGGCGGCGGTGGTGATGTTATTGGCCGGGATTACGGGGCGGAAGGCAGAGTAAGGTTTGGGAAACCGTAGGTGTGTTAGTAGAGAGTTGATGCGAATGAGGGAGCGTGGGGCCGCCAGGATGACTGTTGAACTGATAAACAGCACGACGAAAGAGGTGAGGAGGAGAAGAGAGTGTCCCTGGATGCGGGGAATCGTCAATCGCAAGAGCATGAAGGAAGGCCAGAGGTGGAGAGGGACAGCCGCAGGTTTATATAGGTGGGTGGTGCTATAAGATACATATAGTCGAGGTATGAGAACATGGCACACTGGGCAAAAACGACAGCCGTCAAAAGAGCCCGCTTGTCTCAGTCGGGCAGGAAGAAGCCCAAGTTGGGTCAAGCAAACAAAGAGGCGAGCGGCGCAAATGAGGGGTTCCCACGAACACTCACCAGGGAGGGAGTTCGCAATTGGAGCTTCGCTACAGCTGCTAGAGAGAGCCAACCGCTTTGTGTCGGGGTACTGCACGTGTGCGGTCCAGTTTATTTCTCGTTTCAATGGAGTAATTAGTCGTCCGTGATTACGGTAACGTCGACAGCCAAAGCTTGATAGAAGCGGAGCGAGGGTCCGTTGAGGCAGAGTGGTGGCGTGTGATTGCCCGGATTCTGAATGCACACACAAGCCCCATACATGTGGAGGGAGGGGAGAAAGGGTCAGTTTTGAGTTCCATTGTCACCGCACAAGCCTTTCCTTGTATGGTGGCAGGCCGGGGCATTTCTGCAGCAGTTGGGGGACCTTTTGGACCAAGTCTTGGAAAGTT
Source organism: Knoxdaviesia capensis (assembly GCA_001510575.1). Taxonomy (NCBI): domain Eukaryota; kingdom Fungi; phylum Ascomycota; class Sordariomycetes; order Microascales; family Gondwanamycetaceae; genus Knoxdaviesia; species Knoxdaviesia capensis. The sequence goes on along the minus strand of LNGK01000008.1, from coordinate 5,631,269 downwards.
TGCCGTATAAAGCGGGCGGGGGGGGCAGAGAAAGACTGCATCCAAAGGTCCCCCAATCCTTAGTAGGCAACTGAACAAATACTTGTTGGAACGGGGGGAGGGGATGCATACGCGTCAGAGTGTGTGTGTGTGTGTGTGTAGGTTATTGGCGTTGGGGGCGAGGGTGGGCGGGTGATCGTGGTTCGATTACGGTCCGAGGGAGCCAAAGGAGGATGAAGGAATTGATGAAGATACAGTAAGAAGAGAGAAAGGATGATTAGAGTGATTGATGAAGTTAGAAGAGGTAGATGGATAGACCTAAAATTATCATGAGATGATTAAAGAACTGAATTTTGAATTTTTTCAAACAATCTGTTACAAAAGCTAGATAGCCGGTTCCAGGGGAGATTAGGAAGTAGCGATGGCCCGACTGGAAACGGCGGAAAGAGCCAATTTAGCTCCCGAGAGTCAGGGTTAGGGTTTGGTTCATGCCTTGCACCAAGTCGGCCTGGTATCTTTACTCCGGCTGAACAGCCCGGCGACGCCAAGCAGTCCGGAGCAGAAAGCTCTTACGCTGGAAGAGAGACTCCTGAATTGCATCTCTAAGCATCACATGCCAGCCCTATACCGGGTGTACGCGGACTACATACGGAAACGCCTTACCAATGTGGAAGCAGGGCGTGTGGATACTTGTAAAATGGATATCCGCCAGACGTCCGAGGTCGGGCCCATGGCAAGTTAATCCTCATTGGAAACGGCAATTAATCCGGAACGCAGCGCCGACGGCCCCGAGAGTGTTCGGATGGGCTTTAACTCGAAGCATGCAGCAAGCAAATGCCTTGTCATAATTCACAGTTTAGCATCTAGAGAAAAGAGGGACAATGAGAGGGCGCGCTGAACGCCAAATCCTATTCTTGAAGCATCACGGACATAGACGCGACTGAAAAAACGACAAACGATGGAAGACGGAACGCAACCGTGATACAAAAAAAGAAGAGAAAGAAAAAAACCTAGTAATATAAAGCCATGCACATGTCCGTATTCGTTAAGTCTGTAGCCAATCCCAAGTTCGCTAGTCTGAAACAAAATTCAACGGCCCCAATTGTGGGATCCACGGACTCCTGAAGCTGTGCGTCAAACACAGTGTCAGGAACCCGACACAAAATGTCCACGAGAGAAAGGAGGCGGGCCGACGAAGGAAAGAAGAGAGAGAGAGAGAGAGAGAGCCAGAGGAAGCTGGACTCGGGGGTATTAATATCGAGATCGGAGGAGAAGGGGTTTGTCGAGAGGAGAGCGTTTAGTTCGACAGGATCGTCCGGACAAGGTCTAATGAAATCCAAACAGCAGTTAGAAACGGCTCCAAATCCCCTACACGGCTCTCATGACGGGGTCCAAGCCCTTGTGATGGAAAAGTGAGCTCCTTACCGGTGTAGTTGACCTGTCCAGAGGTGGTGTCGACAGCCTTGAGGAGCTCCTCAACCTCGTCGTCCGACATCTTCTCGCCCAGATTCGTCAGGATGTACTTGAGCTGGCCGACACCAATGAAGCCCGTCATGTCCTTGTCGAACACCTGGAATCCACGGCAGTATTCCTCCGGCTCGCCGGGGTCACGAAAGCCGCCGGGGCGGTTAAGAACGCGCTGGAAGGTCTCGAAGTCGACTGGAGACAGAGGGTTGCAGATTGCTGTTAGCTATGGTTTCCTCGGCGGGCGGGAGACAAACGGCTGCTCCGTCTCTTCTCGGTGCTGTCTCTCCGCCCACCGTATCCCGGACTCCGATCTCCAGTCTTGTCTTGTCCTGTGTCTCGGGGGGCTTTTCAGTCAGGGCCACTCACAGTCTCCTCCCACCGACTTCTCCAGGTCGCGGATCTCCGCCAGAGTCGGGTTCTGGCCGCACGCGCGCAGCAGATCACCCAGGCTGTCGAGAGTCACCCGGCCGCCGCCGCGCTTGTCGAACAGCGTAAACGCCTCCTTGTAGTTGGTCGAAGCCTGCGGTTCGAACTGGTTAGAAGATGAAGCTGCCGTGGCTGCCATTTTTGCACGTCTCTTATCGTCTTTTGCTTGTTGTGTATGCGTGCGTGGTTTCGGCTTTCGTTCTCTTTCAAGTCTTGCACTTGCGATGAGCGGAAATATCGAGATGAGAGGGAGACAGGCGAAGAGTCGATTTTGCTCGATTCGGGTGAAGCTTATTTTTGTTGTTTTTTGGGCCCTCACAACAACAAATGAAAACAAACGACTCCTCTCCCTCTTGTCTGTGTCTATTTCCATAGGACACGAAAAAAAAAACAACCTAAAGAGCCCCATTCGGCGGGTGGCAAGAATTGCTCCATTCCAGGCGCTAGAGTTGCACCATGACAGCAACGGCGTGCCAACTTGTTCCTCACGCCAATTTGGGAACCGGTCTTTTGCGGCTGTTGTCGTGCTGTTCGTGTTTACTTCTGGACGTTTTACCGCCTAGGAACTCCGGAGCAGCTGAATGGGAGAGAAACAGGAACAAACACACAAGAAAAAACAAAGCTTACCATTGTGAGTGTTAAAAAAAGCGGGAGAGTATCGAGAGAGAGTTTCGGACAAGTATATCGGAGGAGTAGAAAAACGAGTGAAAGTCGCAGAGAAAATGAAAAAGTCGGTGATGGTTTGAAGAGAAACAGGAGTTCAATATAACTTGAAAAGGGAGAGAGAGCAGGTTCGTGTGTAAATAAGGGTCAGCGGTGTCTGGATCTGTATCAAGGAGTTCCCTGGGTCAATGCAAAAAAAATAAAAATACTGTACAACAAATACACCAGTGAACAGCGTAGGACCTGACAGTACGAGAAAACACTGTGTGTACCGTGTACATTGATATGTATCTTTTCTCCCCGGCAACCAGTGAGCGCTAGTGGATACGCCACCCCGCCACAAACAAATGTCCACCCCTCCCAGCTGGGACCAGCTGGTGGCAGCCGACAGGGGAGCAGTGGCCCGGTATTCGGAGTTGGTGAAGCGACAATGTTTAATCAAGCAGATCATGAACTCAGTTCAAGAACATTAACAACACAGTAACGTACATATAGGAGAATATGACAAGATGTGAGTGAAGATAGACACCCGGTCCAGAAACCCCACCTACTCGGCCCCGCGCCGTCTCGCCAGGATCAACGCCGTCCCCCATACCGAGTCCACCTCGACGTTCCGCCACCCGTCCCCATACGCCTTCCACTCCGGCACCGCCGCGAGGATGTGATCGAACATGACATCCACCACATCCCCGGCGCCGCCCTCCGCCCGGCTCTGGATCTCCGGAAACGCGTCCTTCCACGCGCGGTACGCGCTGAACGTGCGCACATACCCCTCAAACTCGCCGAGCTTGAGCCGCCGCGCCAGCGGCCACGCGGCCGCCATCGCCTCCGCATCGGGCGGGTCCGCCGCATCGCGCGCCGGCTCGAACACCGCGCGGGAGACCCCCGTCCAGTCGGCATCCGGTGGCACGATCGCCCGCAGCCCGTCGCGGATGACGTCGCGCCCCGGCTGCTCCCAGAACGCGTTGAGCCCGCGCAGGCCCGGCGCCACCTCGCCCGCCCCGTACACGAAGTGGTCGAACACGCCCGTGGCGGCCGGGAAGCCGACCAGCACGTTGTCCTTGTACGCCCACATCGCGACTGTGCCGCCGGGCCGCACCACGCGCGCCAGCTCCGGCCACGCGCGCGTAAAGTCGAACCAGTGCGCCGACTGCCCCGCCACCGCCATGTCGATGCTGCCGCTGGCCACGAAGGACAGGTCTTCCGCGCTGCCCTGGCGGTACGTGATCTTGCTGGCGAGGCTTGCGTCGCTGGCCGTCATCGCGGCGGCTTGCTGCACCATGCCGGCGCTCGGATCTGTTGCGAGCACGGATGTGAAGGCCGGTGCAAGCGCGCGTGTGACATTGCCTGGTCCGCAGCCAAGGTCCAGCAGCGTCTTCGTCGGCGATCCGGCGTCGTGGAAGTCAAGCACCTTCTGGAACAGAGACTGCGGGTAAGTTGGCCGGAAGGCCGCGTATCCTGCGGCCGAAAATGTAGCTCGTCTGCAAGATGCCCGTAGATGTTAGACCCTGGACCGGCCCATATTATCTGGTAGGGGACGAAAGTGCCGCTTACCCAAAGATTGACATGGTCTCTGTTTAAACACATAAATTGTAATACATTATATCGTGAGCTGAATATATTGGTCGCCTCGTAGAATTCGAGGCAGACGTTGGAACTTTATATCAAGAAGATCAAACGGCGGCCGCATGTCACCCTGTATCAATCGGTGCCGAATAAGGCCGTTTATTGCCGCCCCGCTTATGGTCGACTGACATCAAATCGGAACTCCGAGGTGCACTAACCTGGCTCGTCGGCATTACGTGCATAAATTCTCCCACTTGACGCCACATCTTGAATCACCACAATTCTGACTTCATTTCACAACAGAATAATCCTCCTCTCAAAAAAATCATTGCACAAGAGTAGCAATAAAATGATGCGGGCTACCTATACAGATGAATTCACACAGAAATTCCAGACGATGATGTAACATCGTATATACAAAAAAGAGCCCTCCTTCATCATAAGACTCGAAAGAAAAGAAAACGCCGCTCAGCTTGAAGGTCGTCGTCCAACTGGGGCCTCTCCAGATTGTCCTGGGAGCTTCCGCAGTACATGAAGAAACGAAATAAGAAAATAATCGAGAAGAAAACTGAAAAATGAAAAACCAACAGAACACCGTTAACCCAAAAAAGAAGACCAAAAAGGGAGGATCCGAAACAACGACAGAAGTTACAATTACTGAGTCTTGAACGGGCTCATCGGGACAATGCCCGACCCGGCTCGACTACTTCCACACCAGCATGTGTTATCGTCTTCGCGCTCAACTTGCACAACAGCGTCGACGTTGTGCTCCGAAAGGAAGTTACGCACACGGTCGCGCACGTCGTCAAGGCTGTGTCCCCGGCCAGCAACAACATGCACAATTCCAACCAACTTTTGCGACGCCGCATGGCTGTGGTCGTGACCATGATCGTGATCGTGGTCATGGTCGTGGTGGTCATGCCCATGGCTATGGTCGTGACCACGGTGCTCGCTGCCTTGTCGGTCATCCAGCCAGAACTTTGGCGTCGCATAAGCCACAACACCCCGCTGCTGCGCGATGCCTGCAAGGGTATTGCGCAGGTTGTATTCGACGGTATCGGGGATGCCAATGAGAAGGTTCCGCGCCGATGAGATGACCAGAGGCTTGGACGAAAGGAGAATGAGGATCGAAATGCAGGCCGACGCGATCTGGTCCCAGAATGACTGGCCCGTGATCTTGGTGAGGATTGTCGACACAACCACCGACGCACTACCCAGGGTATCGGCGAGAACATGGAGGTAGATGCCGTGCATGTTCTCGTTGTCGTGCGAGTGATCGTGGCCGTGGTCGTGGCCGTGATGGTGATGGTGGCCAAACGCAAACATGCCCACAAGGTTGACAAGCATTCCGAGGGTACTGACGATGAGCAATTCGGTCAGGCGCTTGGTCTCGGTTCCCTCCAAAAGGCGTTCAAAGGTTTCGAAGATGATCTCGATGCTGAGGAGGCTGTTTTAGGGTAGAGAGAAGCGGTGGTTAGGAACATAACTGGGAGCACTGACAGGAAAAGGGGGAAAGGAATAGTACATACATAAGAAGGATTCCGTTTGCAAACCCGCTAAGAGTCTCGATTTTGCCCAATCCATAGGGAAAGCGCTGGCTGGGAGGGCGTTTGCCAAGCACCGCAGCCAAGAGACCGACAAGCAGCGCAACGCAGTCGAAGAACATGTGAATAGTGTCGCTCAACAGGCCGAGAGAGTCGGTGACGTATCCATAGAATGCTTGGACAAGCATGAACGAAACATTGAGCCTGGGAGAAGGGGAAAAGGGGGTGAAATTAGGTTAGTCGGAATATTCAAGTCTTGCATGTTGACGTTGCCTATGGGCAGGAACCGCACTCACAGCATGTAGTAGAAGATACGTCTCGAATCCTTCTCGGCCAAAATTGTGTTCAGAACAGGCCACGCTGATGTGTATTGCATGATGAACTTTGTGAATTTGGACTTGTCGCCCGGGGAGTGTGAGTGGGCGTGTCCGTTGGCATGAGGATGGTGGGAGTGCGTATCATGGCCATGGTCGTGATCGTGAAGGTGGGAGTTGGGATCGAGAGCGCGGAGTTTATGCTCATGATCATGGTCGTGATCATGGCTGTGGCTGTGACTGCGTTTGTGGGAATGTGTGTGGTCGTGGTCGTGGTCGTGTTCATGATCATGGTCGTGGTCGGAGCAATGACCGTGGTTGTGGGCTTTGATCTGGGCGAAACTGCTATGGTCGTGATCGTGATCGTGATCGTGGTCATGGCCATGGTCATGGTCATGGCTATGATCGCAGTTATCATGGCTGTGGTCGTGGTCGTGGTCGTGGTCATGGTCGTGATCATGATCCAGGCTGGTCAACTGGACAACGCTCTGGCCCGGGCTCTTCAACCAGCCGCCATTCTGTCCGTTTGTTTGGGCGGCCCGACTCGTCCGACGCTGCATCTTGCCGATAGCCATAGATTTACTCTGGCCGGTGCTCAAGCTCTCCGATGAAGTGGTCGGGTCTGAATTGAGAGGCGACATGTCTCCATCAGGCGTCCACGAGTTCCGCAGGCTGCTCTGAGATCGGTTGTGACTGATGATGCGGTGGGAGGAAAAGGGGGGTCCGCCAACAGTGCTTCGGAGGGCGGCAAACTGAGATTGGGAGAGCTGGGGAGAGCTGGATGGAGAATGCGAATGAAGGTGGCGATTGTCGGAAGAAAGCGAGTTTGCCGTCAACATATAAGAAGCCATCTTTTAAAGTGGAAGAGAGAGAGAGAGAGATCTGCGCCGCCTGCGCGCGCCTGAACAAAGCAAAGACGTATATCAGAGAGGAAATATAGAGTCCGCCGCTTGCTGAAGTGAACGATGAAGGCCAGGCCTCGGACTCAGAAAAAGGAGAATAGTCAGTATAGAACTGGAGTTCACTGGACGATCCTGGATCTGCGCAGGCCCGCCAATCAGAAGCCACGTATATTCTGCGAGAATGTCCGTAGCTCTAGGCGGAAGGCGTAAAGTCAGATGCAGGAACCAGTGGCGATCGGAAGATACGAGGAGCAGGTAATATGAGGATATATTCGAAGAAACGAAGAATAGCCAGAATTCGAATGAATGGGGGCGGGCAGGGTCAAAGGTGTGAAAATCAGTGCACGGACGGGACTGATGACGCTGCTATAGTGATAGCAGTTGGGTTAGGGATGATAAGTGATAGGAACTGCTTGTCCGATCTGGCGCTGAAGAATGACGACTTGGAGATGTGAGGCAGAGGGAGCAGAACAAAACAGTAAAAGATAAAAAGTGTAAGATAGGATATTCTCAAAACAATGCAAGAGGGTGGACAAGAGGTTGGTGATATATATGTCTGTTCTATGAGTCTGGAGTGTTTCTGTATGGATGGACTTGGATAGATTGTATGCATGCACACTGCAGGATATCGGTAAAGGCGTCTGGTTAGGTTTTCAGGGCGGCACAGGAGGAAGGGGAGAGAGATGGTGTTGGCGAATAGGGGCGAGGAGTTGATCCCGGCTCTCCACAATGCGGTCTTCAGGGCTTGGCACCAAGCAGGGTCGTTGGTTGGGCGTGTGGCTGTATGTACCACAGTTTGCGTACAGCTGGTAGCAATCAATTTGGCGATATGCCGGGCAGATGTTGCTGTGGTGCTCCGAAGCTACCTCAGTACAATGCTGGCGTTTCCTTTCGGTAGCTGGCGTCGTACTGGGCTCAGAGGGTCTGCCGGCGGAGATGGATGAGAAAAGCAGGTGACAACCCGACCTATCAGTCTGTGCCGCCGATTCGAACAATTGAAGGGCCGTGCTGAGCGGCGCGGGGGAAGATGATTCGAACAAAAGAAGCCAAAAAAGAGGGACGGAAGGGAGACGAGACGATGGAGGGGAAGAAGACGAAGAATGGAGGGAGAAAAAGAGGAAGAAGAAGAAGAAAAGAGAGGAGGAAAGATAAGTGAGACACCAAGACACTTGTGGATAAAAGATAGAAGAAAAAAAACTCGACGGGGGGGAAGCTGGTAAATAAAGAGGAAATGAGAAAGGGAAAGACCCTGACCGAGATGGTTTAATATCCATGGCAGCAGCGATCGACCAGCGACGAAGAGGAAGTCGCTGGCACTAATGAATTTCTATGTGTCTTCTTTAGCCAAATGCGATTGACCTTTTGCAATGGCTTATGAGTTCATATATCAGGATATGCTATTAAACGGGCAGGAATGCAAGTATTCGAAATCTCGGGGGGTTTGGGGGAAATGCCTATAACGAGGCTCAAAACGCTTCTTTCCTGCTTGTTAGTCGGTTCCTCTTCTGGTCCTCCCACATAGTTCATCCATCTAATGGCCTCCCTATCATGTAATGGCCTAATAGAGAGAGCCCAGAGCACGTGTGGGATGAAAAGGTCAAGTAAGAACAACCCAATTGAGCGCCCGTTAGACCCTCAGGAACCCCAAGGCGCCCGCCAAGGCCAATCAGACTCCGGCAAATGTCGTTGGCACCCGCTAAATCGCCACTCTATGACAGTCGGGAACTGGGCTGCTCACCCCGCCAAAAGTCACTAGGAAATCTCTTTTCTCCCTCTTGTTCTCTTATCACCAAGATGAAGGAAGGTTAGACGCGCCTTTTAACTCCCAGGTTCCATTACTCTATTTGTTCCTTACGAGTCTACATCATGTGCATATAACCCAATGCTCTCCCCTCTTGAAGCCCACTGAAAGCTGAACCCTATTCGTTCGTCCCTGTGGCTGATGGCATGTCAAGAAACGGTGTCTCCAATCGGGACCAGATTCACCACCTGCTCCTCAGCCAATCACAGCGTCAACCACACCACATGTGAATGAGGCTTCCAACTAGCCCTCCCGCGTGGTGAAGGATTTCTTGGTGGTGGGCGGGAAACCGGCGCAAGCCAACAAAGTATGGACACCCCTGATCTTTTGGTGGACAAATAGCTTGGGTAATAAAGTTGGTCAGAGTGCGTCTGTCAGCGCGCACCTGCATGTGTCGGTGGGCGCATGTGCGACATTCGCAGTAATGCCGCTACGTAAGTCCAACTCGAAATAGCGCTTCCCAGTATATGCACATATCATATCACCCACCATATCTCTGGCTGGTAGAGTCTGGCAAGAGCCGCCTTTGACATCAACTTATTGCCGGCCTGCAAAATTTGTGTGTACAGTAAGAACGGAAGTGCTAGTTCATCTAATGTGTCGTGTGCTTCATGCCTCTAGTTGATTACAGTAATAGATACTACGCAATGCCTTTTGTGAGACCACTGTGCATTCCCGTGGTTGCATGACTTGACACCTTTTGCTAGTAAATTTGTAACAGACAATGCGCGTAGCCGGCGGAAAGTCATAGTTAGCAGCTGATATCTCGGCCACAGTCCAAATTATGTCACCGGCACTTGCACCCTCTTGGGCGTGCCCCGTGTAGTCACATTCCATCCAGAGGGAGGCCTTGTCGCGAGACCCTGGGGCTGTAGGGTTGAACCCAGGGTGTATCTCACGTGGCTTTGCATGTGATACGCCATGGAACAAATTAGGGTTGCTATTAGGGTTAAGGCCACCTCAACCTGCCTTGATATGACTTGAACTGAGCAGGAAGTTGACCTGTATTGACGAGAGGTAAAGTGAGACACGAGTTAACCAATACCTGTGTAAGTGACTGCTTCAATGTCCCAAGACGACGGCCCACTTGACTGTCTGGCTATCCCGACATCTCCCCACAGATTTGCCTGCCACAAGCCGACAACTTAACACAACAGCTGTGAAACGCTCAGCTGTATCTATGAACTCCGACATACAAATCACACATACACCCTCCAACTTTCTAAATCGAGCTTATCTACCAAACCTTGAAGACTCGAGAAGGAAAGATCACTTGCACACCGTATTCACGATATCACCTCGAGACACACCCCTATTCCCAACATTGACTCCAAGATACTCAAATCTTGCCAACCATCTGGCCACATCTCCAATTCTCGCCCACTCGCAGGCGAATCCTCACTGCCAAGCTTCGCCCAAATGTTCCCTGTTTCCACAGCGAGCGCCGCCGCCTGTTATGCACACTCGCGTGCTCTTATCACCGGCCTTTGACGCCTCCGATAAGCTTCCCACACCAAACCCAGTCAGGAAACTGTTGTATACGGTACACTGGCCCAAGCGCAGACTATATAGTGCAACACATGTACTCGAGACTTTGCCTGCCAATACCCCCCCCGGTCTTGCCGGGGTTCCTAACTGGGCAGGAGGAATTGACCTTGGATGGACTTTAAAGCGCCGATAGAGAGGCCTGGTCCCCACCAGCGAAAAAGCTCGGCCATATATGGGGACACATGTTAAAAAGGCACACACACACACAGCACCCGACCAACCACCACCAAAAGATTGATCGACTTGATGGCTTATCGAAGAACTTTTGCAATGCCATGCGTTGCTTTCTCTTGGGGGGCTTTTTGGTAACGAAGGAAGGAAGCCAGGAGAATCCCATCGATGCTTTCCCGCTATGGACCACCAGGTATTTTGTAGGGGCAATGTGGGGTATTCAAAGTGATCAAGCCCTGGAAATGTCAAAAAAGGATGTGGTAATATATTACACTTATATTTAGACGAAGCTTTCCCACCTGCGCAATTGAGGGACGGAAGGAGCATCCAAGCAAAGCTCCTGCCACGGGTCGCATAATCGCATAACTGCCTTGCGCATGCCCTATTTGATCTGCTTCTTTTCGTTTTCGTTTTCTTTCTTCTCCTCTTCTTCTTTTTCTTCCTTTCTTCTCCTCCCCTGTTCTCACACCAACTGTTGTGTTTTCTATCTTCTAATCTTGTGATCTTGATCAGCCTGTTAAGGACACGAAGCCACATGTGTGAGGGTCCTCTTCTCTGATCGTCACCTCTGAGCTGCTTCTTCCTCTTGTGCAAAGCACAACTCTTCATTCTACACCCAACGAGACTCTCTTGACCTTTTTTTGAACACCGAAAGGTACTACCGCGACAATGGACGGATTGGATGCCACCATGTTCGGCGTGTCGGTGGTGCTGGGCGTGATAGCCACCGGTATAGTGGTTGGAATCGTCAAGTGGATGGGCATCGTTCCCACCTCCTACGTGCCGGCAAAGGCCAACAAAGACAACCACATCCAGGTGGTGGTTGTGGGGGACATTGGAAGAAGTCCGCGCATCCAGTATCACGCTCTGAGCTTTGCGAAGCAGGGCTACAAGGTCGATCTGATCGGATATAAAGGTAATTAATCACCTACTTGGCCCTCGCCTGTGACTTTGCACAAAAGGTCCGATTTTGCTGACACTCTCCCCAACCGGCCAGAAACTGCTCGCCACCCCGATATTTCCATGAACCCGAACATCGAGTTTTACCCCATCGAGCCGGCTCCGAACTGGATTTCGTGGAACGACAACTGGCTGATTGGCCTTCCGCTGAAGGCCGCCTACAGCAGTTACTCGCTGTGGGTGGTAATGGCCTACGAGACTCCTGCTGCGAAGATGATTCTTGTCCAGGTTAGTATCTGACGTTCGGGAGTATTATTTCCGCAAAGACCTGCATTTTGAATTTTATCTTTGAAAGAAAAAAAAAAACAACCAGCTTTTACTAACATATGGATCACCACTTTTAGACCCCTCCCGCAATCCCGACCCTCCACATTGCCTATCTCATCTCCGTTATGCGGGGCAGCAAGATCATTGTTGACTGGCACAACTTTGGCTTCACCCTGATGGACGCCGGCCGCAAGTTCAACCCGCTGTCCTTCTTCTACCGCCACTATGAACAGTTTTTTGCCAGCCGGACTGGTGACTACAACATCACTGTCACCGACGGCATGGCCAACAAGCTCCGCGACAAGCCGTACAAGGTCCGGAAGCCTCTGTTCACCATGCACGACCGCCCCGCCAGCACCTTCAAGCCCATCACCTCGAAACAGGCCCGCGAGACCTTCCTGTCGACGCTCCCCCAGACCAAGCCGTTCGCCGAAAGCTTGATCAACAATAACATGCGCCTGATTGTGAGCGCGACGTCCTGGACCCCCGATGAAGACTTTGCGATCCTCCTTGAAGGCCTGGTGGAGTACTCGACCGGCCCGCACATCCCCGCCCTCGTCATCATCACCGGCAAGGGCCCGCAGCGCGCCGCCTTTGAGGAGTTCACCAAGAAGCTGATGGACAGCGGCCGCTTGGGCAGCGTGATTGTGCAAACAGCCTGGCTGAGCACGCGCGAGTACGCCACGCTCCTGGCGTGCGCCGACCTGGGCATCTCACTGCACACGTCCAGCTCGGGCGTTGACCTGCCGATGAAGATTGTCGACATGTTCGGCTCGGGGCTGCCGGTGGCGGCCTACGCCGGCTACGAGACCATTGGCGAGCTGGTCAAGGAGGACGTCAACGGCTGCGGCTTCAAGACGTCCAAGGAGCTCGGCGTCATCCTCAAGCGGCTGCTCGCGCGCGGCGGCCACAAGGAGCTGATGAAGCTGCGGGACGGCGCGATTGCTGAGAGCAAGCACCGGTGGGACCAGGAGTGGGAGAGCACCGTTGGAAAGGAGTTGGGTATTGTTAAGCGGTAATTGAGGTTGTTGGAGAGCAGAAATAGACATGACAGTCTGTAGGACACATTACACTAATTACGGGATCCTTTTGCTGCTTCGGTCTCTTGGGTATAGGAGTTTTTGTCTTTCTGTTCCTTCTGTAACGTCTTGATGTTTTTACAATACCATGATGCTTTCGTTTTCTACCATTGCTTTTTGTGACATCAGCTCTTGTCGTGTGAACCACCTACCGCATTATGAGTACGCGGTCGGTCTCTGGAACATGGGATACTATGCAATTTTTCGATTTCTAGAACCTAATGGACGGCTGGAGGTGATATATAGATGGCAAATTTGGAAAGGGACACATAAAATGAGAAGAAGAAAGGCTATCAGAGAAAAAGAACCCAACGCCTCGCTATAGGCTTGTTCTGTTTCCGCTTCTAATTTTGCCTCTTCATCCGCCCTGGTAGGCGGACATTCGCACGATGTAGAGTGCGATGAGTCCTGCATAGCAGAGTTGCTGAAGAGGAAATCAACGAGAATCATGCAAGAATGGCTATTTAGAGTACAAATCAGAGCACAATGAAAAGACAGACAGACCAATAAGCACACGATGAGAGTATTGAGTCCGCCGAGTAAAAAAAGAAAAAAAAAAAAAAAGGCAGAAGCTGGCTAGTTTGGGCGAAGATGACTTGATGAGTCCCACGCAAGCCACGGACACACTCAATCCTCACCCAGCGATTCCCGCACGCACTTGCGGCACCGCCGACGGAAGTCCTTGCTCTTGCCCTCGCGGTCCTCGCGCAGCAGGCGCGCAGCCTCGACGTTGGCGGGCGACTCGTCGTTGGGGCTGTGGAACAGGCTGATGATGCTCAGCAGGATGGTCTCGGGGGTCTGCACGGGCGACCAGCGCTCGGACGCGGCCTCGTAGCCGTACTGGTCCTCCTCGGGCGGGTGCAGGATCGAGATGCACAGCTTGCCGTTCTCGTAGATGTTCGGGTGGAACGGGATCGGCGTCTGGAAGGTCATCGCCGGCGGCATCAGGGGGTAGTCCGGCGGGAAGAGCAGGTGGGCGCGGAAGTTGCCGCCTGCGAGGACATCGAGCGGGGTTGTCAGTGGTTTGGTGCTGGCTGGAGAAGCATTTCACGTGCGGCTGAAGTCCCGGCTTACCTCCATAGTACTTGCAGTCGTCGTTGATCATCAGCATCACCTCCCACTCGAAGATGTTGTTGTCGTTCACGAGACCGCACGAGATCCCGGGGATATCGTGCCCCCGCTGCATCTCCTTGAGCTGCCGGCGGAGCAGCGCACCGGCAGCGGCCGCGGTGCTGTTCGACATGGTTGGAGGGAGGGAACGCCGGCGAGAGAAAAAAACAGAAGGAGTGTGGAGACCGAAGAGAGAGACGGTGTCGAGAGAGAGGGACTATCTAGACGGTGCGTCCCCCCCACACGGGCTTCGGAAGCGGGGCCGATGCGGAAGAAAAAGACGCGGAGAGGATATCTGGTCTGAAAGAACCGGGGCCCCACGGATCGACGAGCTTGAGCGGCGTGGGCAAAAGTTTGTGCGAGGAGGGTATCAAGAGGAGGTTGTTCGGAGGTCGTTTGGAGGGGTGGCGGGGCTGAACAGGATTGAAAATAGCGGAGGGGTCCTAAGATGAGAGAACAAACTGGGGTTAGAGAGCGGAACAACCCAGGCAAGAAATGTTGGATGAGTGCAAAAGTTCGAGATCAGACTCGTTAACTGACAGAAGACAATATGGGAGAAAATGTGAACAAGCAGTATCTGAGGATATCACTAGACGGTCAAGACTTTGGGAGAGGAAAAAAAAAACAAAAGGAAGCAAAAGGTGTGGAACATTGACCAAGCAGCACTCACAGAATAAAGTGGGCATGTGCGAAGAACGGGGGCGACATCCAAAAGTGGTGGCACAAGCCCAAAAGCGTGTGTGGTTGGAGTTGTGGCTTGACTTTGGCGCCCATCCACGCCGGGACTATATACAGTATATCGGCGGAAAATGGTTCGCGGAAATGCATCTATCGAGGTTCATGTACATATCGGGGCATTCCTGGGTGTGAGTGAGGGCGCTGAATGCCGTAGAAGTGCATGGAAGAGGGCACTCATTGGTGTAGAGAGCCGTAGACTCGCTTCTGACTGGCTGATGATGCGCCGAAGGATTGAGACACCTGGGTAGGGTCTAACCCGAAGATGGATCTGGCAATGAGCAAACTCTGGGCCTGAACGCCGAGCTGCTTGGAACCAACCGAGCAGGCTGGACGGCGTTGACGTCGGAAAAGACAACCACCGTGCATTCCGGATCCTTCGTGCCCTGCCAGATAGACGGGGTCAGCAAACAGCTGGCCTGCGTACCACTTGAGGGTGCGGCTGGACTGCACCGGGTGAGCTTGATAAGCACCAACCGGGGCCTTCACTTCTTCTTCGCCCCAAAGCCGGTGAACCCCATCTTCGCCATCATATCATCCTCGTCGTGCTCGCCCTCTACCCGCACATCATCGCCGTACTGCACCCGCTCCTTCTCCGCGGCCTCGCGCTGCTCCCGCCGCTTATTCGCCTCCTCCCGCCGCCGCCGCCGCTTCTCCTCCGCCTCCTTCTCCATCTCCTTCTCGCGCATCGCCAGCCGATCGGCCAACGAGGTGGTCTTCTCCGCCTCAAGCTCCTCCTGCCGGCGCACCAGCGCCAGGATGCGCTCGCGCACGTCGGCCGCGGAGGCGCGCTTGACCTCCATGGTCTGGCCGGAGTTGATCAGGTGCTGCGGCGTGTTCATGTGCTCGACGAACTGCTTGTTGTCCTTGAAGGTCAGGTCGCACGCGTCGCAGTAGAAGCCGGCGCCGCGGCCGCGCCGCCCGACCCCCGCGCCCGCCGGCACCAGCTGCGTCTTGCCGACCATGGCGCTGACGTCCAGCGCGCGGTTGCGCGCCGACGTCAGCGTCTCCGAGCCCGTCAGCGGCTTGTGGTACTTCTTGCCCGCCAGCTTCGCCTCGTAGCGCGCCTTGGCTTCCTCGCGCTCGCCCGCCTCGCGGGCTTTGGCTTTCGCCGCGTACTCGTCCAGGTCGTACGTTTTGCGGAAGTCGGTGTCGCCGGCCGGCGCGCCGTACGCGCTGTTGGTCTTTTTGGAGTCGGCCATTTTTGCTCGGCGGATCTGGAGGCTCGGGGTTTGTGGATTGGGGGGATGTGTAGAGAGGTGTCGGTTTCGAAAGGAATGGGAATTCGCGTTGAGGGTTGAGGATGAATCGTGGTATTCTGGGGGGTCTTGGTAGTCGGGAGGTTGAGGAGATTCAAAGTTTGGGAGCGAAAATTGCACGAAAGCTGAATAAGGGTTATCAAGAATAAAAAGAGAAAGAATTAATTAAGCAGGCTCAATGCATCGATTCTTATGGCCTATAAATTTTGGCGGGGTATCGTGCATATAAATATCACCCCTCCAAAAAAAAAAGAAAAAGAAAAAAAAAGGTGTTACTGGTGTGAAGGCTATTTCTTTCCAGCAAAACCAAAAGTTCAAACAGCTCTGCCTCCTTCGTTTCAGGATGCTGTTTCTAGTCGGACTGGGTCTCGGCGACGAGACCGATATTACCGTGAAGGGCCTCGAGGTGGTCAAGAAGGCGTCGAGAGTATACCTGGAAGCGTACACAAGCATCCTCCTGGTAGACAAAGAAAAGCTGGTGGGTTGAACCCCAGTGAAGCTTCCCCGGTCCCGTCATTGATTCCAGTTTCTAACATGAGAAACCCATACAGTAGGAGGCTTACTATGAACGGCCAGTGGTGGTAGCAGACCGGGAAATGGTCGAATCCAACAGCGACGAGATCCTCCGCGACGCGCAAACAGAAGATGTTGCCTTTCTAGTGGTTGGTGACCCATTTGGGTAAGTTCTACGGTCGTCGACATGCTCCTCAACAAGCAAGATAATTCCCTCTAACCGACTTGCGACGCCTTCTACACAAACACAGAGCCACGACCCATACCGACCTCGTCATCCGCGCGCGCGAGCTCTCGATCCCGGTGCGCACAGTCCCGAACGCCTCGATCATGTCGGCGATCGGCGCCGCCGGCCTGCAGCTGTACAACTTCGGCCAGACAATCTCGATGGTGTTCTTCACCGACAACTGGCGGCCGGACTCCTTCTACCCGCGGGTGAAGGAGAACCGCGATATCGGGCTGCACACGCTGGTGCTGCTGGACATCAAGGTCAAAGAGCCGGACTTCGCGGCCATGGCGCGCGGCCGCGTGGTGTACGAGCCGCCGCGCTTTATGACCGTCGGCCAGTGCGCGCAGCAGCTGCTGGAGATCGAGGCGGCGCGCAACGAGGGCGCGTACGGGCCGGATAGTCTGGCCATCGGCGCCGCGCGCGTCGGCGGCCGCACCGAGAAGTTCGTGGCGGGAACCCTGGCGCAGCTCTGCGAGGCCGATGATGCGCTGGGCCCGCCGCTGCACAGTCTCGTGCTGCTGGGGAAGCGGACGCACGAGCTGGAGCACGACTATGTGCGGCAGTTTGCGCTCGACCAGAGCGTGTGGGACCGGATCTGGAAGGCGGACTATGCTGGGAATCAGTAGGGGGTTCGGTATGCTCGTACTGAGGCAGGTCTTTCAGCTTGGCAGACACCAGGGAATACAGTACGGAATACATGCGGAAAACTACGGATAGAGAGGGTTGTTGGGTTATTGGGTTTCCTAGGGAATGAAGAGAAAACAAGTTTATCTTGGCCTGCAAAACCAGGTCTTGACCCTAGAATCTTGTCAGGTGAACTGCCTATGATGTTCTCCGTCCGACGACGAAGAACGAATGCAGAATAACCAACCGACCGCGGCCAGGCAAACCGGATGTCTCCCAGCCTCAAACCAACTCAACCCACACCGGAGTTTCTCAGAACAAGCCGTTTCCGCCACCTCCTCGGCGAACAAACGGTATCGCACACGCGAGCGAACGGGAGAAAATGTCAAAAAAGAACCAAGAAAAACCCCCTAAACCGAGAAAATGCGCGAACCAGAAAACGCATTCTCCCACCCTCCATTTCGTTCCTCGCCAGCCGGCCAGGCCAACCTTGCAGGATCCCAGAAAACCGGCATCCATAGATATATCCAGTACATTTCTGCACGTCGGGTTGGCTTGTTCTGTGGATACAGGACCGGACCAGGCCCCCCAAAAGAGCGAACGGAGAGAATGGAATAAAACGAGATATGCACGGCCAGGATAAGGGTGCATAAACGAGGGATGGTGTTATGCAGTGTAGAAATATGCAACCACACCATCTTGTATGTATCAGCTGCAGCAAAGAACCAAACGGCAGGCGATGACATACTTACTGACTTCATACACATGAGATGCTCTTGTCTGTAGCAAGGACAGGAGACCTGATTTCTGAACCCAACTCACGGCGACATGGCGGAGGTTCGGACAGATCCGGGATTCAGGGGCACTGACAGCAGATTCTCAGCGAACGCCCCATACCAAGACTCCAAGACTCTCACGGTCACGGTCAGTCACGATACCGGGGCCGAAGTATCATGATCCAGGGCGCCATCGCACCAACCGGATATCACCAAATAAGAGCACGCTCTCGGTAACGTGAGTGGGTGCAACCCAGTATACCCGTGTATTTATCCTCTAGTTATCGCTTCCTTGACTTCAATGATACTCGACTCGCACTCTCACACACTCTCACACCCTCCCCACCCGCCCACTCACGCACTCACACACACACACACACCACACACACCACACACACAACAGATCGTAACCCACCGAGCGTGATATGTGATATATATAGTGTAATAGGCGGGGAGCGGACACGCCCACTTTGATACATGCTTGGGCACCGGTGGCCTGAACACCAGATAAAACATTTGCCGGTATGTTCGGGAACTGCAGACGTGTAGTAGAGAGAGACCCAGAGGCCCTCGCTGCTTCCAACGTCCGGCCGTTTCGGGGTTACCGGATGGCCCGTTTGAAAGGACATGGCTGGCTGCATGTATACATACATGTTCTGTCCTACGTGTAGGTAATGCACACGCATATGTACATGTACTCGCCCGCTCCTCACCGGGTGGGAAGCATTATGCGTGAAGTTGGTGGTTAGTACTTAGTTCTGTGAATATTCTTCTCACTGCCAATCCAGAACATCTCTGCCCGCTACAGCAGATGCAGGCCTTGCTTTCAGCGACCACACCCCCGCTAATGAGCCCATATCCGGCACCTGCTCAAGGCCCACAAAATATATCTTGCTTCATGCAAGTGTGGCAACAATACCTGGCAAAAAACATGCCCACTTCTTCACCGACTGGGGCGAGAACCAGTGACTGATTGAAGCCTGAACGAGTGTGCCAATATATCTTCCCTACCCCGATAGAATCGAAGCATAGCACGCGGACTTAAAGAGCCTGCAGCATAATTACTTGTGGCAGGTAGCAAGCAAATGGATCCTTCCTTCCTTCGCCTGCTAGCATTCCTAGCTACCCTGATAAAACTTCCCTATGCTTCCGTTTGTTCTCTCTTAAACTTCCAAGTCAATATGTCACAGGCGCCGAGTTAGCAGGAGCTATCCACGCCACTATATTGCTCTTTCTGTTCTCTATTGCTCCTTCCCTAGCTCCTTCTGCTAGCTGCACCTTCCTTATCCCTTCCTTGCTACCTATCACCGGCTAGATACTTTATGTGTGTGTTTTATGTTTGCCCGTCTTTCTTCTTCTTCTTTCTTCTCTTCTTCCTTTTCTTTCTCCCCTATCATCACCTCTTTTTTCGTCCTCTTCAACTTTTATTCCTGACGTTATTTTCCTCTTAATCACTCTCTAACTTCTTCTTAAATGCCTTCTTCCTGAAATTTATGATATCACTGCTCTCATTCTCTGGTCAGATACTTAGCAGAAACTCATAGCCTTACTGCTTGACTCTGCCTGCTTTATCTCCGAGTCTCCTCCCCTTCTCTCCTAGCTCTAGATGCCCTCATAAATCTCAGGATCAAAGACTGCGCACTTATCTCTTCTACTTTATTTTCACTCCTCTCACCTCTGAGAAATTCATCTTGTGACCATAAAACCAGCGAGATCGGAATACGGACCACCACAGATAACACCTATTCAGCCAATCAGACCCGATCCCGCACCAATCAGATAGTGGCCATATCAGTGCTTCAACATCGTCTTGCTCTAGGTTTTTGTTTTGATCTTTGGTATTCGGCTTCGATCTTGATACTGCTATCTGGTGTTGTTGTTATTGTTGGTGTTGCTTTTGATGACTCATAATATTATTTTGTGTCCAAATACCCTCGACATATAGCATCTCACCATGGAGGTTAGTTTATGTTTTCTTTCTTTCCTTCCGTCGTTCTTTCTTCCCCCCTACACACTCCCGTTCTCTTACCCTGTGGGATGCCACTGGTTTTTTCTTTTCAGGCCTGTTTTTCCCGCTAACCACCCACCATGGACTTGCTGGGCAACTTTCTTGACGGTGATAACGGTGATGAACAGATGATTCCGTGGGAGTGTCGTGATCCTGATTCTCAGGTCGAAGAGCTCTACAACCCCGACCTACACGCGAAGAACAAGTCCCTTAGCGACGAGAACTTGAAGCTTAAGCGGCTTCTTCGCGAAAACGGCATTTCCTGGTCCGCGGCTTCTTCCGACTACATGTACAATGCCGAAGTCATTGCCGGAACTCGACGCACCACCCGCCGCAGCACGGGCGGCTCGAAGCCCACAAACCCGTACCTGCCGCTCGAACTCCTCCTGCGCATTTTGGAGTACAGCGTCACCAATCCCAAGACCATCATTGATCCGTTGTCGAAGCTGAAGCCGGAGAATCTGTCCGCGCCCGAGCGGGACGTTACCCGGGGCATCAACATCAATCTGCTGGCTACATGCAAGATCTTCCACCGCGAGGGCCACCGCCTCCTCTGGACCCGTAACAAGTTCACCTTCACAACCTGCCAGGCTCTCCGCAAGTTTGGCGAGCTGGATGTGTCGATCCGATCGCAGGTCAAGCAGGTGACCTTCCGCATCATTGCTCAGTACTTTACCGACAGCGACGATGACCGTTACTCCATGTCTCGCGAGTATCACTTCAGCTTCAAGCGAAATATGACCCTGAGAGTGCAGCGCCGCCCTCAGCCCAATAGACTCGAGCGAAGTGGCTTCCGCAGCTACTCCTGGAACCAGGTGTCGGATTTTCTGATGGCCCTGCGGCCCCCCTACACGTCCCCGCAGAGCGTCAACACCACGTCGGTGACTGAATCTCCGGCGCGGCTGTTTCCGAACCTGCTGTCTCTGCGCCTTGACCTGGTCAACTTTGCGCCCTTTGTTCTGGCCTTCACTGGATCTGAGTTCCACGACCTGGCTTCCCACGAGCTCGGATGCACGCTGAACGAGCTGCAAGTCACCGGCATGCCGGACGATGAGCCGGGCTGCAAGGCTTCGTCCGAGCTCACCGGCATGCTGAAGGACGGTGGTCTGCTTATCTCGGGCCCGGCCACCTTCTTCCAGAACCGCTCGGGAATGAAGCCCCTGAGCGGTAAAGGTTGCTGCTCGCGCGTGATTCGGGGCTGGCTGGTTCCTCAACGTGAGAAGTCTTCATCGGGTGGCAGCAACGACTCGTCGTCCAGTGGTGGCGCCAGCCAGGGCAGCAATGGTCATCCTGCGGTCTTCCACCCGGCTGTTACTCTAATGGGTCCGTTGCAGCCCGATGTGCCGCGCCGGTCGGTTCCGCCTGAGCTTGGACATCCCCAGTGGCCTGGCCTGGGCTCGTCGGTGATCTGGAAACGCGTGCCGGTCTCGCGCGACAGCGAGGAGCGGAGTTGGGTAGCCTTTGGACGTGAGAGCGGCTACCCCAAGCACACGGAGAGCAGCCGCATCCTGCCGTCGGGTGACGATGATAGCCAGATTTGCCCTTGCTGTGGCGACACCCATCCCGGCCCGTCGTTCCTTGACTATGTTATGGATCTTGACGATATGATGTAAACTGCTACAAGGCTTTTTGCCGTGATATGATGTTCAGCTTCGTCTTCCAATGAAGGGTGCTCAATGGCTGATGATGACACGACGATGGCGATTTCCGGGTTTTGCTTTTTCTTTTCTCATTCTCTCCAAGGACATGGACGGTTAACTGGTGGGCTCAATCTCACAACGGCGTTCTGAATGTTATTTCGGGCTGTTGCATGGTTCCTCTTTTTTTTGTGGTCATTTTTCCATTTGCTTCTTCATCCTTCCTGATGAAGAGCTGGCGTTCTGCATGGGCAATACCATTCCCACCCCGTCAGGGTCAGGGTGCTAGGCTTTAGGTTCATGGGACTCTTTTTTTTTCGCAATGCCACATCGTTTCGTTTCTCAATACTGTTTTTATTACATGCCAGTGTGTTCCTCCGTAAGCCGCGTGCGCAAATGCATTTCACTCGGGTCTTATCATTCATGCATGTATATATAGGACGTGACGTTCACAACTTCCCCGCCATATTCAAAGCCTTCTCGCCATCAACAAGCACACACCAGCCCTCATCGCCGTCGCCTCCGGGGCCCGCCACAACGGCCTTGAACGCCCCCTCTTCGCGGGCATACTCCAGCACGGCCTGGTCGAAGGTGCCCGGCTGCAGCCACACGGCGGGGATGCCGAGCGCGCGGGCCTCGTGCAGCACCTGGAGGGTGGCGGCTGGCGGGGTGACGACGGAGACGCTCGTGGCGGCGGGGTCGGGCAGCGCGGCGAGGGTCGGCAGCGTGGGGACGTCTTCGGAGGAGCCGGGGCGGGCGAGGGCGACGGCGATGGAGGGGGTGGTGGGGTTGATGGGTGTTACGGACAGGTTGTGGAGCTTGTACCAGCGGAAGACTGTTGGGGGGGTTAGTGGGAGAGAGACACATGGAGAGGGAGGTGGGGGGGGAAACTCGCTCTTGTAGCCGAACTTGGCTTTGTTCGCGCTGGCGCCGACGACGGCGAAGTGTGGCGACGAGAAGAAGAGACGGGCGGCTTCGGCGGTGGACATTTTCTTGACAGGTTGTTATCGATAACGGGGAATGCGGGGGAGGGGTTATGGAAGTTCTGCTTCAATTGATACTGGAAATGTCGAGATAAACTTGTTGTAGGGAAGACGAAATCAGATGCCAGAAAGGAGGAAGAAGGTTGTCTTTTATGAAGCTGGACGGATAAACGGAGGAAGGCTTTTAACAAATGGTGCGTCATTGTCGCAATTCGGAGGCAGGTACCTTTTTGGAGGGGTGGAGGGCGGTTTCAAAGCTGTACCCCAAAAGGTCGCTGATTATGGCAGGCATTAAATCCCACCCACCGTTCCCGAACATGACACTTTCGGGCGGAATAAACACCGGAACTTCTCACCGGGGTGATTTACCCCGTTTGCCGGCTCACTGTTAACGGCCTGCACTTTTCATGTTGTTTTCAATTTTATTGTGCGTTCTATGTACAAAATCTTTTTTAAAAAAAAAAAATCTTTTGATTTCTATATATTTTTCGTTGAAGTGTTCCGCATCATATGAACTTCCCGCCACAGATATTACACTGTCCCCCATCTCCATGTATCGCCTGGTCCAGCTCGGCCGCCTTGTCCGGGAGATGCTCCCGAATAACCCGGCGCAGTTCGTCAACGTGCAGCCGGCGTCGGCCACACAGTCCACACATCATTGAGATTCCCGGGGCGAGAATGGCGGTTCCGCTGGCCGAGCACGCCGCTACACACCAACGGTTACTTGTTAGCGGCGACGAGAACAGTTAGGGTTAGGTGTGTGGGTTACACCCTAACCATGCCGCGAGAGACAGGACTTACCGAAGGCGTGGCCATCGGCACACTCTGTCCGGCCGATGGAGACCCGATGGAGATCGCCGTCGCAGAACGGACATTGCTGGGCAAAGGACACCTGGGAGAACAGCGCACGGAGTGGCCGGGCGTCAGTCTGGCTGTTGGCGACGTCTCCGTCGAAGATCCCAGGCACAGGTGCTCCAGCACCGTACATCCAGCCCCAGAGGGCTGCCTCAGTCGACGCGGGAGGTAAACCGACTCCAACAGAAGATCCAGCTGCGGAGACGGCAGTGGGAGGGTCGAGAGACAGGGACGTCGGCGTAGATGGCGGCCATGCGAAGGCAAGCTTGGACTTGGGGACTGTGGCGTCCGGCGAGCGAACAGTGCTGCGTTTCGTGTACAGCAGCGCCGAGGTGCCCGTCGCGAACGGGCCACGCGCCAGCCCCCAGATGCGGATGCTGAATGGGTGGAGTGAGGGCTCGGCCGCCGCCACCAGCCCGCCGGCACCGGCATCGTCGTCGTCCACCTCTTCATCCTCCTCTTCATCCGCATCGTCGTCGTCGTCCTCCTCGTCCCCCGACGCACCATCCTCGTCGTCGTCCTCGTCGTCATCCTCGTCTTCCCCGTCCTCGTCTTCATCGTCATCGCCAGTCCCCGTGCCGGCGCCATCCAGCGCAACCTCGTCGCCGCTGTCCGAGTCCGAGTCGACCCCCTTCATCACGGTAGATTCCGGCAGCTCGAGCGCCACGGCCCGGCGGATCCGCTCGGCCCATTGCGGGAGCGGCGCGTCGCGGCGTGGCGGTGGGACGTGCTCGAGCCAGGAGTCGACGGTGGTGCTGGTTACAGCGGACCGGACGAATGAGAACCGGGGTGTGGGGCCCGGGGTTGATGCGCGGAGTGGCTCGATTATGATGCCTGAGCCTAGATTAGCAAGATACTCCCAGGTTGGGGATGGGGTGCATGGAGAGCATTACCTGCGATGGGATTTCGTTCTATGCTGTCATCGAGATCCTTCGCGCCACAGAGAGACGGGCTGTGTAAGGGAATGGGGGGCTGTTTGGGGCCGGTGACAAACACCTTGAAGGGCTTCGCTTCAAACGGTGTGATGATTACGCCCCGGCCAACTTTGCCAGCGGCTTCCTTGATGATCTAGATTGAAAGTCAGTAGATAGATAGAAAGGGGTATGTGTATATGGACTGTTGGTATACCACTTACCCCTTCTTCCCACTCGAAAAATGCATCAGCCTCCAGATGCATGCACACTCCCAGAGAGTCATACTCATCCACATCCACATGCGGAATCCAGCGATGAATCCCAGACGGCGAGCTGGCCGAATAGCCCCCGCCCACATCCTTCACAGTGATGCGGCGAAAGCCCACGTAGTCCCGCGCCATGTACGCCAGCGTCGCCGTCCACGGGCCCAGCGACGACGACGCGCGGTCGTCGTCCTTGGCCCACGCCGACCACGCTAGACTCAGACTCGCAGCCCGCACATCCAAGTCATCGTCCGCTCCGACTGCCGCCCCGCCGGTCTCGGTGTCTGGCGTTGGCGCCGGCGGCGTATGCGGCCCACACGCCGCAAACCGCGCCATCTCGACCATCTCCCACGGCAGTTCGCCGTCGCGCTGCTGCGCGTCGTAGTTAGTCAGCCGGTTATGCACAGCAACCACCACAATCTCGCCAATATCGGTCGCGTAGGCTAGGATCGCCCGCCCGCGCACCGGCCGCCCCGCCGCCGGGAGTGCCGGCGCCCACGCCACCGCAGCAATAAAGTCGTCCGAAGTCGCAGCTATACGGCCTCGGGGGTGGCGTCCTCTTGGTGCTGGTGGGGCCGTTGCGCCTTTGCGCGCCTGGCGGCGGTGGCCGGCGCGCGTGATTGTGGCGAGCTCCGGCATGTTGTCGCCCATCGTCCACAGCTGCATCCACGCGTCCAGCGAGCGCACGGTCACCACCGCCGCGTCCTCCGAGGGTCCTGCGTCTCTCCCGGGAGATGTCCGCGGGTCTGCCCCCGCCGTGCCGTTTGCAGCGCCCGGCAGGCTCCACCGCCGGAACGGCGCCTCGCCATACACAGCGACAAAGCCCGTCGACAGCAGCACCGCAAGCACCGGCCGGCCGTTCAGCCCCAAGCCGATCGGCGACCACGTGAGCGTGAGCGCCTGCGCCAGCGGCTGCGGGATCGGCAGCTGCGGCGCGGGCATGGTGGTTGGTGCGGTGGCGGCGGCTTTGACCGGGATGCACACGTGCGGGCCGGAGAACTGGCGCGGCGCGCTCTGCTGCGCCGGCGGGGGCTCATCAGCAGCCGACCCAACCGCCACGGGACTCGACCCGCGCCCACTGAAGTCGCCGCTCATCCCCAGCATCTCAACGTCGCCGTCATCGGCCGCCTCCTCGTCGGTGGAGCCATCGCCGCTGCCCGAGTCGGTCTCCCACCGGTCCTCTTCGGCGTCCTGCCGCGCTGCAAATATCGGGAGGAAGACATGCACGGCATCGTCTGAAGCGACGGCCAGCTCGCCGTCACTCGACCAAGCGATTGCGCGCGAGGTCAGCGGCCGCCATGGAAGCCGGACCGGACGAAGTTTGGGGATCTGAAGAGACGACAGGTTAGCAGATGGTGAGTGAACGGGGAATCAGTATACCAAGGAAATGCTCACGGGTATATCTTGAGAAGAATCCGGGATGGTAGGAGTGGTCATGACGGGATTTGGAAGATGAGTGTTCGGAGGGTTTCGTCTGTGTAGGAGAGAAAAAAATTAGGTGCGAAAATTAGGGTTCGATGTTAATAATTCGTGATAGCTTCGGGAAGGGCCCTCAAGAAAAGAAATCCTCGCCAACAATCGATTATTCTACTCTTTTTCATCTAGCACTCTGAAAATACTTCACGCATCACCACAATGAATACACATGATTCTCGCATGAACAACTTTCATGAAAACACTTGATATATCTACAACACATGGTGATGTGATTGCAGGAAGAGATAAGAATAACCAAAACGCCGCTCAGAACTGAACCTACAAGAATCCAACAATATATACTCCAATTGACCACTCAAGGACAAATAATGCACACAGACAGAGATATCACTACCGGAGAACACAACATGACAAGCACCCGAACAACTACTGACAAGACTACAAGCCAACATAGGAACTGACTCCCCAGATCAGCATGCAGCCGGCCACCACAGTGGCACCGGCAATCTTCTTGGACATCCAGTTGCTATCAGTGAGAGGCTGGGCCGTGTGGATCTTCTCGTGGACACCGCCAGCAGCGCCCGCCGACTTCCCGGACTCGTTGGCCGACGCGAGGGTGGCAGCCGCGGCAGCCGCCGACTCACTGCTACTGCGCAGTGCATCATCAGCCGCCGCCGCCTCCTTGTCAGCCTCCTCCTGGACATCGGCCCGGCGGCGGAGCTCCGCAATCGTCTTGCTGAGCTGCAGCAGCTCCTCTTCCTGGCGGGTAGCGTTGGCGCCGCCGGCGGCCTGCTGCTGCACCTCGACGTTCTGCACGTTGCCGAAGAAGTCGGTGATCAGGCGGCTGCGCGCCGTGCTGGCGCCGCCGCGGAACAGGTCGTAGCGCACGCCGGGCGTCGAGTGGATCTTGGCCGGGTCGTAGCTATCGAACATGTCGCCCAGCGTGGTTTTGCTGCTCATGTCCTGTACCTGGCTCTCGAGGTACTCGAGGATGTAGAAGGTAAAGCGGTCGATGACCGCCACGCCGACGTCGTTGTCGGCGTGGTGCGAGTATGAGGATTGGTCGAGCTCGGCGGAGCCGGTGGCGATGATGTTGGGCGAGTAGAGCTTGCTGTACATGGTGTTGGCTTGGCAGGTGTCGATCATGAAGAGGATTTCGTGGTATCTGTTCCGCCAGCGTTAGTATACCCATGTCTTCATCGCAGAGGACCATGAGAATCGACACACCTCTTCTTCTCCCACATCTGCTCAAAGGCATCCGCCAGATCAAACGCGCCAATCTCCTCGGCATCCTGGAACTTGAGGAACTCGTTGCCGCCATGGCCGGTCATATACACGAGGATATTGCTGCGATCGTCGGTCAACAGTCGCTTGCTGCGGGGCATCTCGGCGCCGACGCGGTCGGTCAGCAGGCGGATGAAGTTCTCGACGGTGACCTCGTAGCCGCGGTAGTCGACCTCGATGTTGTCGCCGTACAGATCGACGGCGCGGTCGGAGTTGCTGTACACGGTGCCCGGGAACGCGTTGCGCGGGTTGCACGCCATGTCGTCCGGCAGCATGAGGATGATCTGCGAGTCCGGAATGCCCAGCCGCTTCACCGTGCGGTAGATCGACAGCACATTCGCCAGGTGGCGGTAGTTGAACCAGAACCGCGACGTGCCGACCAGCACCGCCCAGTTGCTCGTGTGTTGCGCGTGCACCGCGCCCGGCGCCGTGGCCAGCAGTGCT
Source organism: Knoxdaviesia capensis (assembly GCA_001510575.1). NCBI lineage: Eukaryota > Fungi > Ascomycota > Sordariomycetes > Microascales > Gondwanamycetaceae > Knoxdaviesia > Knoxdaviesia capensis. Next base: position 5,603,511 of record LNGK01000008.1, on the reverse strand, counting down.
GCCAGCAACAGAGCCGGCACCCGGAGGACCGACGACAGGTGCATGGCCGCTGTGTTGGAAAGAAAACGAAAAGTACAAAGAAAAAAAATTAACAGATGACGTTGTCGTCAATGAGCGGAAGGTTTAGAGTACAAAGGAACGAATTTCAGAGCTGCGATATCTCCTCTGGCGGGTTTTGAACTTCGGGACACGAGGAACCGGAATTGGGCGACAAGTATCGCCAGCTTCAATTTGTCAGGCAAAAGTGACAAAGGAGACGATCCAAGTTCTTTCCAGAAGTTCGATTTGTAATGTTGCACCAGATTGATGTCAGCTGTGGCCAGCTGCTGTCAGCTGTTATACCAGATCCAATAACCCTAAGCCCTAGCTATACACGGAACTTCCCAGCATGGCCAATGGCAACGCCTCGTCGACACACAAGGGCTGCCTGTGCCTGAGATGAGGCCCGGAGGAAAACCATCGAGGGTGGCCCGTTGTCTGATAATTCTCCGGTTTGCTGGTATTAATGCCGTCTTCTCAAAGGGCGCTCGCTGATGTGCTTTCTGCTTGAGGGGTTCGTCGAGCCGTGGAAACTCCGCCAACTTTACGGGTGCTTACTAGGCGCCCGAGTCTCTCCACATGCAGATACTCACGCGTTGGTTTCAATGAAGGTGTGCAGGCAGTTATCTCCATCTCAATTGAACCTGAAGAGACTTCCGCAGAGACTTCGGCCGAGCGAAACTTTGCACACTCCGAGATCCGGGCTATATGCCTTCATTAACACCCTATCTTTAGGCCGGTCCACCGTGCTGGGTTCGCAGTTATCTCAACCCACCCACCAAAAAGAAAATCCACATAGTGACGTACCCGCATTATCGGACCGCGAAAAGCCGACATCAACGACACTGTGTGGCCATGCAACAAAAGGTTGTCTCTCAGGGCAAGACAATCCATCCCTCGAGCTCCAACACCATTCTGATGCGAGTGGCTTGGATAACATGGGATGATGACATGATGTGTGTGCGCGTAAGTGTGAGTACTGGCCGTCCAACCAGCGGCGGACGACCAAACATTTGATACCCAGAATAGTACCTGGAAAACTTGGAAGTCGGCGAGGAACAAGGGCGGGTGAGTGGCCGAGAAGCAGGCACATGTCAGCAGCTTGAGCTTAGAGAACGAATTGAAGACATCCCAGATTATTGAGGTGGTTTGTGTGGTTTGGGGAGGGAAGATAATCCGAAGGGCGCCGGCTAAGTCATAATCCTCTCCGTGCCGACGTACGGAGTTCTCTACTCAAAACCGGACAGTCAGGAACGGCACAATGCGCACATGCTGGGCGGGCCGAGAATGCAGGCGCTAATCTTTAGGCTTCTGAGCCTACAAATGGGCTTTGAAATGTTGGAATGGCGAGTTCTTGGTATAGGCATTAGGGTTCTTAGGGTCCATGGACATCCCAAGCTGAAGACACGATTTGTCGCCTCCAAAAATCTCGTTGATCCTCATTCTGAGATCTCCGCCTTCTTGCTCAAACAATCAAAGGTGGACAAGTCGTTCCTTCCTCCCCTCACGGAAACCACCGTTTCAAGGCTTGTTGCAACTGTGGGCAGGCAGTCCGTGTACGGGCCAGGTTGCGCCTTCCTTCCTGGCCTGGCAAGTGCGCACCAACTGAGTACTGTAACCCACCCGCGCTAACAATTTTCTTTTTTAGAGGAAAAAAAAACCGAGCATGGGGGGCTGACCATTTCCTGTTTTCCCCTCCTTCGTCACAATGTGACAATCACATGCTTTATTTTGGTCTGCACTCGCTTTCGCACTACCTTCACTCTCGCTACGCTTTTGCGAGGCAAAACAAAAAGTGCCTGTCGTCTCCACCCCACTAAACACTCGTAGTTCGAACGAAGGTGGGTTTCATGGACCACTTTAGCTTGATATATTCATAAAATTTAAGGCCATGGAAGGAACGAAGAGAATCAATCATCGCGATCGCTCCTTCCGCATGTCGCCATCACTGAAATTTTTTTTTCTAGTTAGATTTCCACTCCTCCCCTCCCCACACAAAGTGCAAATTCCAGGGCACAGAAGAATACTTTCGAAGATCTCTTCATTCCTTTTATCTTTCTCTCTCACTTTTATTTCTCTCTTCCACCTCTCTCACTCTCTCTCTCTCTCTCTCTCTCTCGTTCCACTGTGATCACCGTCCCTCAGTTTCAAGGCTGTTCGAATATATGCAAAGTCCCCTTCTTAAATGAATATATCTCCGATTCTCGTCGTCTCACTGTGTATAGTCAGTCATAAAACCGTCACCTGGATAGAACGACGGTAACCATCCAGCTCTCTGTGAAGCTCCTAGATCAAGCAAAACGCATATATCCAAGTTCTTTGATAGTCGTGCTGTTGTCTCCGGATATAGCAACACTCCACGGCATCCTCTCGTCTCCCGGCACCACAATACGAGTCCGCCGGCCATATTCACAAATCAAAGCCCCGACATCTCCATCTCTCTCGCTGTCTTCACACTCCTCGTCTTCTGTGTCTCATCTAGATGTTTTGGTCTCCCCCTCACTGCATCACGTTGGACATTCACGCAGCCCGGGCAACACGCTCAAGGCTCAGGCCCAGGCACACCCCCCAGACATTCTGAACTGAGACTCCGATCCCCGACTCAGGGCTTAAAGCGTACCCCAGCTTAACCGCTTCAGCCCCTGGCATTCGCTCATCGTTTGGCCGCTGACATTCCCTCTCACCCCCCTCTTTGGCCGGCCGTTCCCTTGCACTGCCAACTGACGTGGAAATATATCGATTTTTGGCTTGTGAGTAGTGGCCTGTGTACCGCCTGAGAACTCCGTCCTACGTATGTTCCCACGCTTTTCCTTTAGCCGCTCTGCTCTCCAGTGACAAACGACGGTGTTTTTCCCATTGCCGGTCCGACCACCTTTACTCCGCTTCCCTTGTTTGCCAGGCCCTTTTTGAAACGCTATTCTGGCTCTTTCCCTTCGTCTTTTCTTCTGGACGTGTCTACGACCTCTTCTCCGCTCTTGATCCGACATCTCCATTCTCTCTCTCTATCTATCTCTCTCTCTTCACTCCACCTTCCGAGACAGCTTGGAGTCTGACCATTTCCTGTGAGACTGATTCGTCACTTCTTAGTCGATCTATATCACCAGACCACTCACAAATCGTACCAGAACGCGGCCAGATCACGCTGGAAGCCATCGGAACATTAAATCCAACCACGCACTCATCACGGCTCCTCTAATCAAACCGGACACCTCCTGAGGAACAAGAAGTATGGCAGTCAAGGAATAATCAAACAATAGCGACAACTCCAGACCATTCTCTTACTGCGTCCCTCTCATGCACGGCGCCCTCGTGACTGCATTGGCCTTCTCTTCTCGTCCCTTGCCGCTTCCTCGTCTCGTTGGTCGTGCCATTTCCACGGATCCTTCTGCCACTTTGCGACGAACATTCCGACTGGCCTGCTGTCCCTCGCCTATCAACACTTACATACATACATACTCCAACTTCTTTCTTCCTCCTTCAGCCAAGCCTCAGACATCTGTCTTACCCCCCTCGGGCCCTCCAATCTGACCTCCTATTTCATGGAAGTCCTGTCTCAATAAATAAACCCTAGAGACATTCTCCCGCCTGTCGTTTCACCACTCGCCTTTGGGGAAACAGAGAGAAGAAAGTCGGCCGCCGCCATCCCCGACGCCATCAGCCATCTTCAGGCAGCTGGCCGTGTGTGCACCTTCACCACAGGCCGTGGCAGCTTGGCCCAAACAAAGAGCGAGTTGTCTTTGAAACCCCTTCGCTTTTTTACCCTCTACCTTTTTCGAGCACTGCCGCCCTGGCCTGGCCATTCGTCATTTCGCCCTGCGCAATCCGCTTCTGACCAACCACAAAACCCCCGTGGCGGAGGCGTTGTCTGTTGCACGCATTTTGCCTTGGAGGCCAAAACCCAACCCGGCCATCATTTTGACGACCTTCGGCCCTTGGTCCAGAAAAACTTCCGTGGGAGGGCAAAACACGAAAAGAAGCCCCCCCCCTTCATCTGCTTTATATATCTCTTCCTCCTTCCGGCCTGTTCTTCTTGAACATTTCCGTCCCAATCAAGCACCATCTTATCTGGCATTCCCGACTTCACGGATACGAGATACGAATACTGGTTTCCCATACATCTGCTAACACGTCTTCATCTCATCCTGGCACCTTGACACGAACATCCCTGTGCACTCTACCCATTTATTTTGTTCAACGACCAGGCTCCTCCCACCTAGCCTGTACCAAAACAAAAGACAGGAAACAGAGCAAAAAAAAACCCCCCCCCTTCAACCTGCTGTGGCCACTTTCACGTGCGTTCACATCTGCTCACAACCTTCAAATCTGGCCTGCTGCTTCTTCACTTGTGTAATTTTGTGTCTACCCTGGTTTGCCAGGCCCTCGTCATACCGCTTCGCTTGACCATCTCTCGCTACTGTTGACCTCCTTTTCGATCGTCATCACAAGCTATCTGCTTTTTTTTCTTCTTTTTTCTTTCCTTCTTTCTTTTCTTCTTCACTCGAGCTTCTTTTCATCGCAACACTCAGTTTTCCCATCTCCAAACTCAATCCCCAAAAAAATGGGTCCTCCTCCCGCTTACATGTTTGTCGTGAGGTCAGTCACCAAAAATTCACACGTGCTTTTATCTGTCCGCGTTTACTCCCAGCTTGGCCACTAACCACACGTGCACTCCCGTTTTTACAGACACGGAACGCGACTTGATGCCTCCGACAAGACCTGGGTGCAGACCTCTGCCACTCCCTACGATCCTCCTCTAACCTATGGCGGATGGCTGCAATCCAAGGCCCTTGGCGCACGCATTGCCGCCATGCTTGCCCAGGAGGCTGAGAACAGCGACCCGTCTCAAGATCCCTTCGGCATCTCACGGCGTTCGGCAGCCGATGACGAGAATGGCAATCCGCGAAAGAAGCGGAAATTCAAAGTCGTCATCCATTCGTCTCCCTTTCTGAGATGCATCCAGACCTCCATTGGCATCAGCGCCGGCTTGGCCCAGCCTGTCACTGTGCCAGCGACCAGCTCGATAGCTAGACGCCATCGCGAACGGTCGAACAGCACAGCATCTCTAATGGCCATTCCTAACCCCATTGTTGGAACATACTCTACCATCGATTATCGGGACTCGCCCGCCACTACTTCGTCAACTTCAGCCACCGTCTCAAACCCTCTACAGCCTCCACGAAAGTCTAAACGGGCCACCCTACGGCTTGACAGTTTCCTCGGAGAGTGGCTATGCACCGAGTACTTTGAGAAGATTACACCTCCTCCTCGGTCTTCAGTAATGCTGTCGACGGCCAAAGCCGAACTCTTGAAGCGCGAGATCTATCCCAGCCATCTTTCGACCGTTGCGCCCAGCTCTCCCACCAGTGCCACCGTCGCAAGCCCCACGTCGGCTCGTTTGTGGACCGGGGCTAGCAGCATTTCGGAAGCCGACGAAGAGGCCATTGACGACGGTTCCGCGCCCACCGATTACCAGGCGGTAAATCTTCCTGGTGGAGTTTCGGGGGCCGATACCAACAGTTACGCCGCGCCCATTCCGCATTACGCCGTGTCCCTCGCGGCTCAAATCCCCGATGGATATGTCGGACATGCACGGGATTCTTGTGTTCGGTTTGACTACCAATGGGATTCGTCGGTTCCTCCTCTGGAATGGGGAGATGGTGGGCTGTACGGCGAGGAGTGGACGTCGATGCATCGGCGGTTCCGATCTGGTGTTCAGAACCTAGTCAACTGGTACTCCAGCGAGGAAGGATCTCCCGATGCCAGACGATCAAGCTCTGAACAAGTCAGAACCACGGCAACGCCTACCACCCAAGACGACGAGGACGACGACGTCGAGACAGTTGTGATCATGGTGTCACACGGTGCTGGCTGCAATGCGCTGATTGGAGCCATCACCAACCAGCCGGCGTTGATGGATATTGGCATGGCGTCTCTGACGATGGCAATCCGGAAACCCAATATCAGCACCGAGCTGTCGCAGGTGCCCGTCCATGAGCTGTACGACGTGAAGATGTTTGCCAGCACCGAGCATCTCCGTACCTCATCGACAGCATCGGCCAGCGGCCGGGCTGGATCGTTCAGCAGCCACAACCACCAGCTGAGCCGCGGCCGTATTTCCGCCCTGATTAATGGCACCGGATCCGGATCGCCGGTTCTATCGCCAACTTCGGCTCCGACGGCCGGGCCGACTTCGGGTCTGGCACAGCACCCGCTCTCTCTGAGCTCGACCTCGTCGCAGTGGAACAGCCAGCAGCGCAGCCCGACGCTCAATGCCTCCCTTGGAAGCATGCGACGCCTGTCTAATGCTAGTTGTACTAGCGACTACTACACCGTCCGTGGAATCTCTTCGCCTACCATGAGTGCGTCCACTGTGGCAAGCGGTGCGCCGGCGACGGGCGGTATCACGGTCGGAAGCGGAGTTCTGTCGTTTTCGTCGGGAACGAGCGCGTATACACAGGCTTTTGCCCCCAAGGCGCGGACCAGGTCGGAGTCGTCCTGGGGCATGGGAAGCGGGCTGTGGTCGCCGGACTCGCTGCGGATTTCCAAGGCCGGTAGTACTGGCAGCAGTAGCGGAGTGCTCGCCCTGGACGACTTTGAAGATGCCGACGACGACGAGGATGACATGTTCCCGGATTTCGACCATAAGCGCAAGTTCTCGTCGCCGCGCACGTCGGCGACGGTGGGCAGCCACAACAGCGGCAGCACGCTGACGATGTCGATTGGCGGGGTCGCGGGCGATATCTCCGTGCCCAAGCAGCGGTCGTCGCCGGAGGGATCGGCGGCGCTCGGGGAGCCGGCGATGATGGACGACGGATTCATCGGCACGCCGATGCGGCGCATTATCTCGCCGCTGCTTCTCAGCAACGTGCACCACAAAGAGTCGTCGGCGACCGGGCTCGCAAGGGGAAGTTCGGAGGCGTCCGAGGGCACCAAGTCGACCGAGCGCACCGTCCCAACCGGGTTGTGGACTAGCAGCAGCGGGCGGTAGGGGGGATAGTGTCGTGGTTTCGCTTCGTTCCGGGGGGTTTTGTTTTCTTTCTTTCTTTTTCATTAGACTTTTCTGTGTTTCTTTTGTTCCGACCCCGGGCTTGAAGGTCGGGAGTTCAGCATCCCCACTCCGAGTCTCTGAAGGCTCCTGCAATTTTCTTTTTTTGTTTCTCTTTCTTCCTCTCATGGTCTCCCTTCTCGGGCCTGGCGCACATGGGTATTTTTTTTCCATTGGGTTTTTCTCTCGCCCAACCTGTTCGGCGAAAATTTTCTTAAAAACGCAGCATTCATGATATCCCACCCTCTTCCCCGGTGGGCAAATGGAGTGCTTCCGGGGATGTCGAGCGTTTTTTGTTTTTTTTTCTGTCTTGTTTTGCGTACAGCCTGCCTAGCTTCCAACTCTTTTCGCTTGGTGGGCTCGGAATTTGGTTGATTTCTCTCCTCTCTTTCTTTTCTCGTTAGTATCGCTTTTTAATACATGTACCTGGGTTCTCTCAATAAAGTTGAAGGTTGCGTGATGCTGCTATGTGACGTGAAGAAAGAGACCACAAAGTTCGGGCACACATTTAGAGTGCCGGTTCCTGCCCTGTAGAAACAAGCTGGCCCTGGGAAATTCAGCCAGTGGCGATTTCAGTCCATGCTCCTCCCTCCTCCCCACGGGGGAAAATTGGGCAGGCACCCTAGGAAAACTGGGGGAAAGGCAGGAAGGAGCGATGGCGTGGTATGATACGGGGATATCAGATCAGGTGCGTATGTGCCTGCTGTTACGGCGGGAAGGAACGAAACTTGCAGCAGGCGTGATTGGCGGCTGGGTGTGTGGAAGGCGAAAGAAGGAACGAACGGACGAGCGGGAGGAAGGAGAGAAATAAGACGGGGAAGGGACCAAAATGCTACTTAAGAGAAAAAAAAAGGGAAAAAAATTAATTCGACATAATAAAGGAATAAAGAAATTCTTGTTTTGTGCCATGCGACGACGCTCGTGCGTGCATGTGGGGGGTGCGCTGGAAATCTTGGAAACCTGTAGATTGAAGTTGTCTATTACGGCGGTGATGGATGGACCAAGGGAAGTAAGGGAGTTTTTCTCGCGTGCTGTGGCGTGGGGATTGTGTGTGCGATTTGCGGTGTGCGTGATCGGGGGTTTCGGACAGGCGGAGCTACGGCGAGTGGACTACCTACACACATTAATAGAGTGTTGCGTTAACCGCTCATCGTCACGATTTCTCTCTCTATGTGGGATAACCCCTTCTACAGTAGCAATCATGAGTCTCGTCGTCGTTCACCTCTTTTTGTCCTGTTGGCTTTTTTTTCCTTGTGAAAGAGGGCAGTCACGGGGGGGGATTTAGGGTGGGTGTGTGTGTGTCTGCTAGGAAAATGATGTAACTGCGTTGTGGTCATTTTTTTGGCATGTGAAAACCAGCGACAAGACACAGCAAGCGCTGCAAAAAAAAAAAAAAAAAAGCCCCCTATGTACAAGGAAAGGAAGGACCAGCGCCGGTAGCCACCTGTAAATATCCTCAGGTGTCCGTCTTGGATCCAGGCACCGCGAAACAAGACTTGTATTTTTAGCCTTTTTCAAGAAAAGCCTAATGTCACTTTTTGGTGTACATGTATGTACTGATGTACTTGAGAGGAAGATGCGGCTCTGGGTGGCCGTTTGAACCCTGAGTTGCGTATATGCTTCCCGTTTGCTTTCCGCACAGCCGAGGCCAGCTATCCCGCACGCCTTTCCCCCGCAGAGTGTAATTCTTCGGCGGGCTGGGGTGGGGGGTATGAGAGGAGAAATAGTGTCTTGTCTCGCCGCCAGGAAGAACCCAATCTGGCGATCAAAGAGCCACCGGACGCGAAGAATTGCGAGGCAGCTACTCCAAGCTCGCCCCTCCCTCCTCTAATTTGGTCGGCGGTCGTTTCTTCACCAGCCGAGGCTGCCTTCCCGCAGGAGAAAAAGAAAGGGAAAAAAACGTGCCTGCGTGATGACAGAACAGAAGAACGTCCAGGGCAGTCGCGGCTTTAGGAGGCAGGCACCGCCCACTTCGCAAGATTCGTAGCACGGCCCGTCGAAACAAGAAGAAGAGGCGGCCAGCCAAAGAATGTAATCGTCCGGCCAGCCATTGGCGGTTCTTGCTATTAGGCAAAGGGAAAAAAAAAAGAACGAAAAATGCAAAAAAAGACGACCAAATCTGGGGCCCCTCGTTTCTCCACAACCGGCGGCCAGGATGTACCTCTGAATACAAGGCAAGAACAGATTCCTCGGCTTCGTTTGGCCCCTTCCCTTCTCGCCCCCACCCTCCTCAAAAGAGAAAGAACAAGAAAAATTGGTAGAGCCGCATGCCGCAACGGTTTAGTGCCCCCCTCGACACCCTTTGGCTACCCCAAGCTCCTTCCCCAAATAAAAAGAGCTTCGCAGCCCCCCAGTTCCCGAGTCCGCACCGCCTGTGTCGGAGCCTCGTCTGCTCTTTCTTTCCTGCTCCTCTCCTTCCTCTTCATCTTTACAGTACTCTTCTTCCCACGATCATCTCATCTTCGTGATAATTCTTTTTTATTTTATTTTCGGTCGCTTCGTCTTCGTCGGGTGCAAGCTTCCTTGTCTCTGTGGTTCTCGATTTCTTGCGCCTGTTTCGCTTGTTCCGGCAATTGTCGGCACGTGCTTTTTTTCCTCCCAGCAGTGTTGCTCGGCTCTTTTTTTTCCTCTGACCGACCACGAAGAGCTTTCTTTACCTTCCTCCTCATATTCTCTGTCTCTCGCTGCCTCTCTCTCTCACATTGATCTTACTTGTACCTCTTCAATCTTCCATTTCCTCACTCTCCCAGGGACACATTTCTTCCGGTGTCGCTTTTGTTTTCGGTCCCTCCCCCCTTCCTTCCCTCGAAAACACACAAAACACGCACACACACACACAATGTCCGCAACCGATGTTCCCCCGCCCGACGCCGTCGACGCGACCTCGAAGCCCGCCCCCTCGGCCGCCGCCGCCGGTCTCGCCGCCCAGGCCCGCTCGTTTGCCGCCGGCGGCTTTGGAGGCATTTGCGCCGTCATTGTCGGCCACCCGTTCGACCTGGTCAAGGTGCGCCTGCAGACCGCCGAGCGCGGCGTGTACTCCTCGGCTATCGATGTCGTGCGTAAGAGCGTCGCCCGCGATGGCTTGAGGAGAGGCTTGTACGCCGGTGTCAGCGCGCCGTTGGTCGGCGTCACCCCCATGTGTAAGTAGCTTTCTTTTTTTCTCGCTCGTTCTGCTTGTATATTGAGCCGCGCGGCGGTTCTTTTTTTTTTTTCTTTTTTTTTTTCTTTAAACCGCGGACACACTTTACTCACCTGCGTCGCTTCCCCACAGTTGCCGTCTCGTTCTGGGGCTACGACCTCGGCAAGGACATTGTCCGCGCAATCTCCCCCGCCTCGCCCGACGGCTCGCTCTCCATCGGCCAGATCTCCGCCGCCGGCTTCTTCTCGGCCATCCCCATGACCGCCATCACCGCCCCCTTTGAGCGCGTCAAGGTCATCCTGCAGGTGCAGGGCCAGAAGGAGCTCGCCCCCGGCGAGAAGCCGCGCTACTCCGGCGGCACCGACGTCGTGCGCCAGCTGTACCGCGAGGGCGGCCTGCGCTCCGTCTTCCGCGGCTCCGCCGCCACCCTCGCCCGCGACGGCCCCGGCTCTGCCGCCTACTTCGCCGCCTACGAGTACATCAAGCGCGCCCTGACCCCCGTTGACCCGGACACCGGCAAGCCCACCGGCACCCTCTCGCTTACCGCCATCACCTGCGCCGGCGCCGGCGCCGGCATCGCCATGTGGGTGCCCGTCTTCCCCATCGACACCGTCAAGTCGCGCCTGCAGACCGCCGAGGGCAACGTCTCCATCGGCAGCGTCGTGCGCGAGCTGTACGCCAAGGGCGGATACCGCGCCTTCTTCCCCGGCTTCGGCCCTGCCCTGGCCCGCGCTGTGCCCGCCAACGCCGCCACCTTCCTCGGCGTCGAGCTGGCCCACCAGGCCATGAACAAGGTGTTTGGTTAGAGAAGAAAGGAAAGCGGTCAGAAAAGCGAATGCTGTGGTGTGTGTGTGTAGTAGACTCGGCTCAGGTTTTTTTCTTTTCTGGTGATCTCCAGATAGCAGCCGTTTGTTCTTGTTTTCTCTCTCTCTCTCTCTCTCCTTTTTTTTTGGGATACTCTTTTTGTCTTTTTGTTTACACAGCTCCCGAACCGGAATTAGGGGATGGCATTTTCAGAAGCAATTTTTTTTTTTTCGTTTTGTCTGGAATGTTTTGCAGCTTTTTCTTTTCTGGTCGTCGCACCTGGCTGCTTTGGGCGCTAGTTTTTCAGTGTGTTTGTTATATATACCGAATGCCGCACTCGTACCGAAATTTTGGGGAATTTTTTTTTTCTTCGTTGTCATGTGTGTATCTCGCGTTCCTGCATTTCAGCTCGATGTTCTGATTTGTTGCCGGAGTCCGGGTAGATCGTGTGGCCTTTTTTTTCGGCTTATAGAGCGAGCTCGGCTACAACGAGGTTAGTTAGCCGGGGCACTGGTGATGGGGCCTTTTTCAGTCAGTGCTACAAAATCAAGCAGCACATTAGAGAATTGCAAGAAGAATTACTCAACTTCCAAGCAGGGCACACACCAATCTTAACATGCATTCATAATCACTAGAAAGAAACCAATCAACTCATCGTCCACTGTAATGATCCAACATCCACACTCATTGTACAGCGTCTAGACACGACATCACAGAAATAGATAACAATTCAGAAAACAAAAATCCATGGATATATAAATTTCGACGCAGGGTCTCTCCTCGTAATAAGAGCTGTGGTGGTTGTGGAGTTCCATACAGAAGAAAACAAAAGTAAGATAAAAACGAGAATGGAGGATTGCCCACGTCATGTGTGCATAGCACACACATTTTCATGGGCGAAGTGAAATCCACAAAAGTCGAGGGGAATGAGGCCGTAGTGATAGACGTAGAGAAAAAAATCCAAGAAAAGAAAACCAGTCAGAGGGAATGTGTGAGATAGCTAGCTACCAGGGCCAGGGCTACAAAAGTCACAAGGTTGAACCAGCACAGAGTAGTGAAACAGAACAAAACGGACACGCAGATATGGATGAGAACACGGTGAATCCAAGGTAAAAATATATGCTCAAGAAATGAAATAGTACGTGACACAAGAAGAAGAGAAAAGAAAGGAGAGAAAAGAAAGTCAAGGAAATGTGGTAGAGAGAGACACGAAAGAAAAAGTATGTCCCCAAAACATCATGAGCATGAGAGCTAACCAACCCCCCCCCTTAAAGTCACTACCGCATACCGTACAAGCTCTGAAGCAGGAACAATAAAAAAGGCAAATAGAAAGGAAAGAAAGAGAGAGAGAGAGACGGTATAAAATGGCAAGAAATGTTGACACACAGCGTGTGATATAAACGGGTATGTAAGTGTGGAGGATGTGATATGGTGTAAATCGGTAATAAGATGGTGATATATAGAGGGGACGAAGAGAGATGAAATGGAGCTGTAGTGTGGTATATCGTCAAACGAGGTCGCTCAGAGTCAGCGTATCGATAGTATTTTTTTGATGCGGTTATTTCGGTTGAGTTTTTTTTATTTTGTCGTCACAGGCACAAGCCTAGTAAGCTTGCCCCGGAGAGTACTTCTTGCCCGGTGGCGAAGACGATACCGACACCGGGATGCGGCTAGGCTGGAATCCGCCGTTCACGGGGTTCATGCTGGTAGGACCACGGGCCTTCACTTGCGAGGTGGGGCTCGGGGATTGGGTTTGTCCGTAGGAACCGGCACTGGTCTGGCTGGTGGGCGTCATGGGGCGAGCCGAGCCAGTAGGGCTGTTCGGACTCCGGGGCTTCACGGGGCGGGTCGACAGGCAAGTGCGCGGGACAACACCCTGCTGAGACCGGTCGAGGCGGATGCACAGTGCCCAGCCATCGTCGTATTCGTGCAGGAGTCGTACAAGGTGGCCAGCTCTCAGTTCCATCTCATCCTCGAGGGTCGGCTTGAAATCCAATTGCACGCGGTGCACAGTTGACACGTTGGGTCCTCCCGCAGCGGCAATGGCTCCGGCACTGGACGAAGGCGGCAGTTGCTGGCCTGGCGAGATGGAATGGACACTGAACTCGGTGTCAGCAGGGCTGGGAGGCGCGGGCTGGGTCGGAGATCCAACGGTCAAGTCTAGGCGGCGGGGAGCATCGCGACGAGAGGCCTTGCGCTGCATTCCCATGCCGGTGACAGAAGCACCATCGGGGTGTAGCGAAGGCGCATCCGACCGTGGTTGCGACTGGTACTGGCGGCTGGGCTCGTTGTCCATAGGGCTGACGGGGCGAGCGTTGTTCGCACCGGCACCTTGGTCGGAAATAGGGCTGAGAGGTCGGGCGGTGGGGTGGTCGTGAATAGGGGTTTGCACACGTTCGGCGTTACTGCCAAAGGGGTTCGAGGGGTTGTTGCTAGCAGATGTTGACGGGCGTCCCCAGGCACCAGCAGCTCCAAGAGATCTTCCGTTATCAGCTTGCTGGTGGGGGTTTGCGGCACCGGCGGCGGGGCGGTTGCCATTCTTGTCGCCGTTCCAGCCCGGGAAGAACTGGGTAACGGGGCGCAGGCTGATTCTCGGAGCGTGGATCGGGGTGGGCGGGAGATCGCGCTCGGAAGAAGCTGGCAGATTGGGAAGAGCGTGGTTGTCGGAGAATGGGCCACCGTTGGCCTTCTCGTCATCCTGCTCGCGCTGGCGACGGCGGCGGCTGAAGATGAACCAGATCAGAAATCCGATCACCAGGATTCCAGCCATGATTCCCAAGGCAATTCCGGCCTTCACAGCTCCGCTCGTTCCATCATCGGAGGACTTAGCAGAGGGCGTAGAAGTAGACGTGGAGGCGGTAATGGGGGCATTCTCGGTTGCTGCAGCGGTGCGAGTGGCGGAAGTTGAAGAATCCAAATCTCCAGCAAAGACGAGGTTCGTCGGAACGACGGTGACCGTGGCGATGGAAATAACTGTCGGCAGGTTCGGGTCCGTGTCAAGAACGGCCTCGGGGGTGACTTGTGCCGGGAGGCCGTCCTGGGTCACGGTCCGGAACTGGACCTGGGTGACCGTGGCCTGGCCGTTGTCGTTGCTGGCCATGTTGTTGTTGCTGCTGTCGTTGTTGGCGTTGTCGTTATTGTTGCTATTGTTATTGCTGTTGTTGTTGTTGCTGCTATTACTGTCGGGGGAGGACGACGCTTTGGAGGTCGTGACGGGATCGGGAGATTTCGTAGTGGAAGCAGGAGTTGGTGTAGGAGTAGGAGTAGGAGAAGGAGAAGGAGTAGGAGTAGGAGTAGGAGTAGGAGTTATCACAGGCGTGGTGGTGACAGCCGGAGTGGTAGCTGGAACCCACCAGGGAAAAGTGGGAGAAAACCACTGGGGAGACTTTTTAATCAGACGTAGTCTCAAGTTTGAGACGCGCATTGTGGAAAGCTGTGCTCACACACACACAAAGAGGTCACGGCCAGACCAAGCCGGGAAGAAAAAAGTCACGGCCAGATAACCGTGGCTTGCGGTGGCGGTGTTGGTGGAGTGTTTGAGGTGACCGAGCGACGCAGAGTACGGGTAGACGGGAGACACACGGCCTGAGTAAACAGCGTCGAGAGTGTCTCAGTGGCTAAAGAGCAGAGCAGCAAAAGTCGTTGAAGGGAGAGACACTTGTTATGATTGTCTCTGTTCGTCTTTCTCCGAATGCTTCTCCCTCCGCAGTTGGCAAGTCTTCGATGAGACAAGGGAGTCAAACGAGACTTTAGTGACAGAGTGAGACGTTGACGTAGGAGTAGCGCAAAAATGGGATGATGATCGAAATTGAAATCCGGATGCGCGGACGTCCAGCAGCGCAGAATGAACAAAAGAGGGATGGAAGAGAGAAGTGAAGACGAAGATCAAGGCCAGTCCGATAGGCAGAGTTTACGAGTGTGTCGGATCCTACGGCTTGGTGGTGGACGGTAGGTAGTACAGATATTTTGGCTTTCCTGAGGGTTGGCGATCTTCGTGGTTGAAATGAGCACACAATCAAGTTGTCGTTTGCCTTCGCAGAGGGTCTGAATGGAAAAAGAGGAGGTAGTCCGACGAGAAGAGTTGCATATATATATATATATATATATATATATCTTCAGAGTTGGTGAGAGTGAAGATACGTTTATATAAAAATGAGCAGCACGAAGGGACAAAAAGAAGGAAATGATAGAAGAAAAGAAGACTATCGAAGTAGCAGAAAAAAAGCAAACGGACGAAACGAAAGGACTGAATAGAAATTATTCGCGAATAAACAAAGAAACGAATGGACGAACTGACGAAGTCATGCGAACCGCTTTGAAGTGGTGTCGTCGACAGCGACGATGGTTCGGGGATGAGGGGGACGAACGAGCGTAAAGAACAAAAAAGAGAAAAGAAAGGAGGAAGAAGGGAGGGACCCCAAAACAGAAGAGGAAAAAAAAGAAAGGAAACAATATTTCAACCAGAACTCGGGCAGGGGTTTGACAGATGCTGGAGCAGAGAAGAGAGGCAAGGAAGGAACGAACGGTGTAGAGAAAAAGGCAGGGAAAGACCGAGCGGGCCTAGGACGGGGAAATTAGATGACATGAAAGCAAGAGAACCACCAGGCGCAGGCGTACCTTCTCACGCAACCTGCACTAAGCGGCCTACAGGGCAAGAGCAGGTGAGATGAAGCCTGTAATCCTGCCCTGTTTGCAAGGTTTTGTCGGTTGCAACTTCTCTGCAGGCCGACGACCTGGTCATCCGGTGCTGTCGTGTGTTCTCTCAAGAGGTGAATGAGGAAGTCGCGATGCAGCATATCGCGGTCGTGCTTTCCGGCAATGAAATATAGTTTCAGGCTGTCCAAATCTGCAGGAACCAGTCGTA
This sequence comes from Knoxdaviesia capensis, assembly GCA_001510575.1. Taxonomy (NCBI): domain Eukaryota; kingdom Fungi; phylum Ascomycota; class Sordariomycetes; order Microascales; family Gondwanamycetaceae; genus Knoxdaviesia; species Knoxdaviesia capensis. Next base: position 5,587,620 of record LNGK01000008.1, on the reverse strand, counting down.
GTGTCAGTGCAGACTTCCTGTACGCATCAAGCAGGTACAACTAACACAAACAAGAGCGTGTGTGTATTAACAAGTACATGCACACTGCATGAGGCGATATGAATGGTAACAGTGCTCTCAGTTTCCTGACTCTTTGATTTTACATGCCTGCCCACCAACTGAGCCCACAATCAATCAGCCGGCAAATATACCACCGCCGTGATCTGAGCATGCATGGGCTGTGCTTCCACTGGACAATTTCCAAGGCCAGAGCAAAGCATAGAAGCGCCAGGGAGAAGAAGATCGACAGCTATACTCGTGCCACGCCCCACTTATCTGGTTCACTCTACGAGCGCACCATCTAAAGATGGTGCTCATCAGCAATGTTGCCAAATCACCAATGTTGCCAGTGCAGCTATGCTACTAAAAACCCCTTCTTCTGATAGCGAAATCTCGCGCAACTTACGAGATAGACATTTGAGGGTTAGCTAAATAGAAGCGTATAGCCTCTTAGAGTCGACGTTTAGTAAATATAGTTAATAGGAATTTTTAGATGGTGCGCTCGTAGAGTGAACCAGATANGTTCACTCTACGAGCGCACCATCTAAAGATGGTGCTCATCAGCAATGTTGCCAAATCACCAATGTTGCCAGTGCAGCTATGCTACTAAAAACCCCTTCTTCTGATAGCGAAATCTCGCGCAACTTACGAGATAGACATTTGAGGGTTAGCTAAATAGAAGCGTATAGCCTCTTAGAGTCGACGTTTAGTAAATATAGTTAATAGGAATTTTTAGATGGTGCGCTCGTAGAGTGAACCAGATAAGTGGGGCGTGGCACGAGTAGCTGCAGACCAACAATAGCCAACTGCAGCACGGATTTCCCGCGTGCATAACGGGCAAATTTCAGGCTCAGTTAAGTACCTACTCCAATTTAAACGTTTGATCATTCGGTTTATTTTTGTTTTTTTTTCTTGCTGTGCATGCATGCAACGGAAGTTTTTCTCTCTCTGCATTGCAAACGCGCAACAAACCTTAGATCGGTTAGTGAAGCAGCACTCCCTCAAGTTAATATAGCACCACACTATGGATACCGGACGATAGTGCAAGTATTCCCATGATAGTGCCACCACACCACCAGCCAACTTCTTCCTGTCTGTCTGTTTGGTGGAGCCCCCAACAGCGAGAAGGTCAAATTATGAAAAGCGCACGGATTCCTGCATCATCAATCACCAGGTTGTGCGCAAAGGGTCCATGGCGACAAATTAGCCGTACTCCAGATAACGCCGGCCGTTGTGCGCTCATACTGTCGATAAATGAGCTAGATACAGCATGAAATATGCGATTCCATCCACCTCATAGATCTCGCGATAAAAATAGCTTCAACAGAAGGCTCGACTGTATAGGAAGGAAGCTGTGCTAAGTTCAGGTAAAGGCAGGCTAGGCTTCTAGAAGAACACTAACTAACAGCAGCGCTCTTTCTGTCACGGTTTCCGCTTCATTATTTGGCGGAGGCGGAGCAAGATTTGCGTCTCTTAAAACGAAGAAACAAGGAGAAAACAGAGAAGCGAATCGGCCGAGACTTGACCATTTTTCAGCTCCGGATTTTTTTGAGGTCGATACGAGCTTGACCCCAAAATTTATGTGTCGCTGCTGCCCCAAGGTGCAGAAGTGTCAAACACCAAACACCGGAGTTTTTAGCAGCACACTAACGTCAAGAAAATGGGAGAAAGTTAACGTGCTTTTGGATCGCTGGTCTATGACGGACTTATGTCGCAGTAGTACGTACTTGACAATTCATCCCCCGAGATAATCCAGAATGGTGGTACAAACCGTCCTGTGCAAAGTCAATGACACATTCCTGTATCAGGAGCCGTCCCTATCTGGAAGTTGCACTGCGTCTTTTTGTCTTCTCGCTGTTCATAAGAGATCCGACTTATGTTGTACTGAAATTTATACTCGTATTATCGCATTTCCTTTTCTCGCAGAAACCGGGTCTGGCCTGCAATTTTACCCAGTTCCCCCACCGCACAGTCATCTGTCGCCCGATCCTACGACAAGGGGCCAACAGAGAAGAACTTCAGTGAGGGGCACTGTACTATAGTATACAGTACCGTATAGCCCTCTTCCTTCACGTTTGCTGACGGAAGCCCCGCTCTCTGACTCCAACCGTGTTAGTGACTTGGCCTCCAACATTGTACAGTATGTATCCTTTCGACGCAGATAAGGTACTTTGCGCCCGGTACCTGCAGCATCCTTCTAGCGAAGAGGGCCCGAGACCCGGGAGCAGAATTGCATCCTGGTCGCAGTCGGCTAATCACAGCAGTGAAACCCGTTTATGTGGGGCTGGCCCTTCGGTACCCCTGCTCCTGCATGACCAAGAAATCTCCTCTCAGTCCAGGGGCACGCGCCTTCCTATTGGCTGGCGGCAGGTGGTACCTGCCTGGCTAGAAGCAGGAACAACAACAAGATGCTGTTGTTTGCGCCTTCTCCCGCCGAAACCTTGTGGTTGCTCCCACCACCACTTCATAGAAGTGGAAAGAGAGAAGCCCCCCCCCCCCCCCGTTCCCCCGCCCTATAGGAAAAAGCATAGCAAGTGCTAACCACCACACCACTCCCGATAAATCACGGGGGATTTGCTCACTTTTCTCACCATCTGTAGCATCGTTTACTTGGAACACGCTTTTTTCACCGTGAGCCACCATCTTTGCGTTTCTCCCTGTTGATCTTCATACCACAGTTAGGCTTAGCACTGTTTTGCAGTTGTAGACCACAAATCCTCATACAACATCACGGCCAATAACCACCCAAGTCCTTGTCTATCGCCCCCCAATCTTATCGGCCCTCCCAAGAACGTGCCCATGGCCAACTCACAACTCACCCACCATGTTACGATCTACCAAGCACCAAACAAAAAAGGGCTCTGCTAAAACTCTGCCGATCCTTGGACTTGTTCCGCCACCGCCAGATGATCACATCAAACGGCACGAGTGAATTCCCTAGCCCCCTCATCACACTCGTTTTCACAGACCAGAAACACCGAAAAAGGAAGCAATAAACAGTGTGTGTACGGCTGATAAGTCCAAACGCACACGCGGCACGATGCAGTCGGGCCGCTGGGTGGTAGTGCGTGAAGCTGAGAGAAGGAGGCACCACCCACTGGCACTTATTTTCGTGCCTGCACGATCTGTGCAGCAATCACATCGCTCCGGCACCTAGCACCGCCCACCAATTGGAGGGTCTAACCCTACCATAGTGCGAAATCTCTATCTCGACCAGGAACTTTCACCGGCTGACTGCCCACCCAAAGCCATGCAGTCCATTTTTCTCCAATCCATCCACACCTCTTCGTTTCTTCGTATCCACCCTGCCCCTCCAAGCTGAAACATCCCAAATGTTCTTTATAAATCCCCAAATAGCTAGATGCACCAAAATCACAAGATCCGACAAACAGCCACGCTATAATTCGAACGGTCTAGCGTCCTTGTCTGCCCAAGATCAATGTCACAGCCACTGGGATTAGTCAATCCTAGGCACATTCCAACGCCCGAAGAATCTCAGCTATTCTCTTTAACTGCTTGCCCCTTCTGAACAGATCGGCTCCGGACTAAGCCAGATGGAAAAGACACCATCGTCGCAGACTGACAGATATCTCCATATACGGAACCCATGTTTTATTTAGCTTTTGGTCTATCGTATCGATAAGAAGAGAAACATCAACCGACGACAAGCAGCATGCCAACGCGGGGGATACTCAGACGCGTGCCACCGTGACTTTCGCTCTCAAGCCTCGCCTCCGCGAATGCACGGACTGATTCGACAGCCACAGAAACCCGTTTTCATCTCTCTGCCCCTCTCTCTCTCTCTCTCTCTCTCTCTCTCTCTCTCTCTCTCTCTTCTGGCGGTCAAGCACACCCACACCATCAGCCCATTCGCCAGTTCACAGCTCTCAGCGTTACATCAGGATCCGACCACACTGCAGCCATCGGCCAATCCCCCCCTTGGCGGACTCGGACTGGTTTGCGCACACGAAGGAAGAGGGAACACACGGGCACTTGGCATCAGCAGCAACCACACAGACCGCTTTATTTCACAAACAACATCAACAGCAAACTGCCCTCTCAGAGCCAGAGAGAGAGAAAGCCATTTTTCACACGTAGTATCGGCTCCCTCCAAGAACAGGACTTCGAACAGCTGAACGGCGTAGGTCCCCAAGCACGAGCATCTGGTCTGCCACACCGCATACGGAGAGCCTTTTAACGATGCTTATCTACAGCGTCGAAGAAGAATCGTGGACCGAGTAGGCAAGTCTCCCAAAGCACGCCCACGCAAAACGAGTTGAAAGCCAATCCACGATCATGCCGTTCACCGCTGCAATCACAAGCGTATCACACATCCTCTCTCTCTTGTCCTCCGTCACGTCTGCAGCCAACCCGAGCCTGAACAGGATCGACAGAATCTTCGAGCACGGACTCTGCGTTTCTCACACCGTTTTGTTGGCTGAATCACAATCACAAGCATGGCGCAATCTCGGTTTTCCGGCCTACGATTTGAAGGTGTGCTCGTGAGCAACCTGCAGCCCACAACACGGACCTCCTTCACCTGTAAATAGGTTGGTTTTTTTTGTTTTTGTCTTTTACAGCTCTCGACGGAATCCTCGATGTCTCCACAGGCTCGTTCGTCGAGGCTTGAATCACCGCAACGGCGGTCAGACCTCTTTCTCTCTGTCTTTTTTTTATTTTTTGCACAAAATAGAAAGAGGCAACTCATATTCCTCTAATCTCCTTTCCCCTTCTTCTGACGCTTCTCCGGGCTAACCGACCCTAATCTCGTTTCTTTTCTCCGTTGCTTAAGCAAGGTCTAAAAAGAGCGTCAAAGAGCAAGCAAGAACTTGTGTTGTTGAAAAAGAGTGTCTCATTTTGGACGAACCTCTGTGGTGTTCGATGGGCCCTTGTTCGCTTTCGGTGGGAATCTAGGCTTCCCCGCTCCTTCCCCTCTTCGTGAGTTCGCTCGCTAACTGCTCCCCGGTAGACCGTAATCTTGTGTATCTTAGGGTCTGCGGGGCAGGGCACGAACATGGAGATTCATCGGCTGCACGTATAGGGACTTGGATATCCAGAGTTTCACTGGCCCTCATGTGGTCTTCCCAGTTTCCTGATTGAGTGTGGAACCATCCTTGTCTCGACTACGTATGTGCAACTAAGACCCGGCAATTGGTGATGTTTGCTGCAGTTAGGGTTGGGGTTAGGATTGTCTCTGTTGGCTTCTTTGAATGTTTATGAATAGAACCCTCAAGACACTGAGGGCTAAGGTACGTATTACTGCTTCTGGGGGCATGTGCAGTACAAGCTGAGGAATTGCAGTAAGCAATGTGAAACACGAGAGTCACAACCAGGAACCTATTTCTTTTCCGAGTTACTGCCTTCCTCTAACTTCAAAGACCAAATCTGATATAAGCAGGATGACTTGACTCAGTGTCTCACATCGTGTGAGACCCCCCCCCCCCCAAAGGCTATTTATAGCAAAGACAGGGAAACCGAGGCATAGAGATTGTGTGCATATAGGGAAATCTACCGAGATTCATAGACTGAAGGGCATCTGGCTCCGTGAAAACAGGCGAAGCCGGGCATGGCCGGTCCGGTGATTCCGCGTTGCGGCCGATGTGCCCCTGCGGACCTGAGCGAGAAGAGATGACTCCGCCGGAGAAACATGTTGAGTCATCTGCTGGGCTTGTTCTGGGTGGTTTCTTGCCCGTCGTAGTATTTCAACATGCCGGCCGGGGCGGCGTTGGCACTTTGCCTGCGCCGGATTCCCTCTGGCGAGACACTCGCCCTCAACTTGGTTCGAAGGACTGGAAGTGCAAAATCAATCAGGAGAAGGAGGCAGATGGAGAACTGCGAATCCTCGAAATATGTTAAGATCATGCTGACCCAGGCCTCTATACCAACTGCTGGTAGTTCTTTTCTCTATCCGTTCACATCGGCCACAACCTCGTGTGTTTCAAAGAGCTCGCTCGGAGTTCCCACGCTCGCCACTGAATCGGCCGGGTTCAATTGCCCGTCGACAGATGTCATTTCTGTCCCGTCTCCTGCCATCTCATATCCGGTGACCTTTCTCCCTCTCTTTTTGCACGGTGGAAGACTGCCCCTCCAAAATCCACTATTACGCTGTATATCGAAACGCTCTCTGTGGCTGACATTGGGTATTCATATTGGGGCAACTGTCCTTTCGGCGCGCAGTACACAGTCGCAGACAGACGAAGTGCTTTTGGTCTGCTACCTCCGGGCCCAGTTCGCTCTATCAATCTTGTACAGTGACACAGTCGTCGGTCGATCTCAACCCCTCCACCCGCCCCAAAAACCGCAGAGCTCTCCTCAAACCCAGGGACAGGGTTGACAACTGCGTCCCGGAACGTGCCGTTCTCCTTGGGCACGCCCTCCGGCCAACCAGCACGGATCTCCTCCAAGATACCCCAGAAAGGACTGCTCGCCATCGATATCGCAATCAGGGTGATCGGTGAATCCGGTAGTCTTGATAGACACCATGAGATGAGGGCTGCTCTCGGCCGGGACATGCGCAGCCGGGAACGCCATCTCGCGGCCGTCCGGCCCATAGATGGCATGTGTGCCAATCATCACTGGGCCAGTGCCTAAAAGTGCCACCGACCATACCCGCCCTATACAGAATGAGGCTCTCCCCGTCTCTATCTCTGTCTCTCTGCTTGAACTGATGCGTGGAGTACACCAAGCTCCTCCTTCCGAACGAACCCAACACGTGACCGGCGTGGTCTCCTGTGCTGGCGGCGGTAGCCTTAACCTTCAGGTGAGGCCATGCGGGGGTCTCGTCCCAGCTGCCATAATGGCGCAACAGCCGCGATGGTGGCCCAGGCCGACGAGCTGGCCGCTGGGTGTTCAATAGGGCGTTGAGGGCCAACCAGCCAAGAACATCCCAGTTTCAAAAAAAGAAAAGAAAATTCGGCTCCGAGTGACCGCCGGAGCCCATTAGCCCCGGGTCTCCCACCCACGCACGGAGCATGGACCGAAATCGGTGAGAACCAGGAAGTCAGGGACAAGCGTCACTGCTGTTGCGTGGGACTTTGGCGGAAATTTCACGGCCAGACTGACTGGACTGGGGACGAAGGCTTCGCGCTCTGCAGATGTTTGCATTCTTTTTCCTTCCAGATTTCTTTCATGGTCTGGTTAGCTAGCTTGTGGCAATTGGGAATACCACCTGCTCACCAAAAAAAAAGAAAAGAAAAGAAAAGAAGAAAAAAAGAAGAAGAAAAGAAGAAGAAAAAATGAAAGGAACAAAAAAGGAGAAGAAACCCCCCCAAATCGGCTTGCGTACCTATCGTGGGCACCTGCGGGCACTAAGAACCGGAGCACAAAAAGAATTCGGCGTGTTCGCGGCTCGGCTTATCGGCTCTTAAGGTTTAGCGGCCCCCGCTCCGTCAACTTCATTCGTGGGAGCCGCGGGCCCCGACATATCGTGAACCCGGGATGTCTACGTCTTAGGGTTCGCGGGTCCGAGTCCAGGAATGAATCTGCGGTCAGCTGTTTGTTCGCGTTTTCTTTTCTCCGGCGCACGCTTGGACTAGTTCATGTTCACACGGCAGCGATTCGTTTGAGTTTCTTTTTTTCTTTTTTTTTTTTGTCTCACTCGTTTGCCTTGAATATCAACGCGGCCCGCTCCGATTGCCCTGTTGTATCCACCGCCTGAGGCGAGATAATGATATCGAGCAAGTGAGTACGTGACGAGTTTCCATGTGTGTTACTTATTCTGATTCAAAGCACCCTGGAGAAATCCGGGGACATCGAAAATCCAAAGGTCAAGCATATGAGTAACAGACAAGCCATTTAAAAAGGGTTTGCGTTAGAGCAAAAGATGTGTGTACCAGGAGAAACGCCGGCCCTTTGATTTTGAGTGTAGTCGTATCTATCAACCAGCATATACACGTAAACGAGTATCTTTCTTTTTCCGCCCAGTAATCGGTCCCAGAATCCCAAGTTTTTTATGTGTGTGGCCTCCTAAAACACCAGTTCCCTATGCCGAAAAAGAAAAGAAAAGTCAAAAATCAAAAGTCCCAAGATCCTTAACCAGAAACAATGTCGCTCCCTACTGTCTTTGGTCATGCGTTTCAAGGCCGGTACGCTGAGGAACCAGGCGGTGGAGGGGGCGCACCACCAGAGCCGCCACCAGCGCCACCATTGCCGTACTGGCCGTGTCCAGCTGAGTGCTGCTGCTGCTGCTGCTGTTGTTGAGCGGCAATGGCCTGGGCCTGCACGAGCAAGCCCAGCAGCGCCGGGCTGAACAACTGCTGCTGGGGCTGCTGGGCCGAAGCGGGCGCTCCGCTAGGGGGGAACATGTTGTGCAGATTCGCCGGCGGGGGCGGCGGCACAGACAGGCCCGCGCTGGCGGCTGCGGCGACCAGCTGCTGGTTGAACTGCATCGAGGCGAAGGGGTTGAATTGTGCCGAGGGGGGGTTGTTTGTGGATGGGGCTGCGGCGGGGGCGGAGAATTGATGTGCGCTGAAGCCGTACGCGTTGGGAGCAGGCTGTTGCTGCTGGTGCTGCTGCTGCTGGTGCTGCTGGTGCTGCTGGTGCTGTTGGTGCTGGTGTTGCTGCTGGTGTTGGTGCTGGTGTTGCTGTTGCGACGGCTGGGTCTGGTACTGGGTGTACTGTTGTTGGTTGTACGCCTGAGGGGGTTGTTGTTGCTGGAAGTGCTGGTTCTGGCCCTGGTGATGCTGGTACTGGTTGTTGCTGGGGCCATTGTGGCCCTGGTAGTCGCCCCGGGACTGCGCGTGACCACCCCGGAAGCCGCCGCGCGGGCCAGGCGGCTGTGAATACCCACCACGGCGGTACCCTCCATCGCCATAGCCTCCACCGCGAACACCACGGAATCCACCACGTCCTCCCGGGCCGCTATCGCCACGGCCTCTGCCACCACCACCACGCATACTACCCCCGCGGATATCGCGCCGGTCTCCGCGCGAGCTGCCAGAGCGAGGCGGCGACTCTTCCCGGCTATTGGCGTACGCCGGGCCAGCAGCCAGCGACGCGGGGCGCGTGAGCCGCTTGTACGGCCCATCGTCGTCAGAGCCGCCGCCACTGCCGCCGCCACCACCGGGGTGCCCAGCATTGCGGTTCCCGGCCGGACCTCCCGCAGCGGCCGCACGCTCCTTGCGCGCCATCTTCTTCTGGCGCTTATACTCCGCCTCCTTCTCGTCATCGGAAAACTCCACCTCATCCCCACCAACCTCTTCATCGTGTATATTCGACGCATCCGATCCCTTCATATTCTTGAGCGCCTGTGTGAACACGTAGTGCGCGTGGCCCGGCGGGTAGCAGACCTTCGAGCCGACCTCCAGGTTGAGCTCGGCCAGCAGGGCGGCCGACTCCAGGTAGGCGAGGTACAGCGGGCTGGAGACCTTGCCGAGAGGCTCGGACACCGCGGCGATGACGGCGCGGTCGGGCGTGCACAGCACCGAGCCGGCGTCGAGCACGCGGTACTCGCCCGATGTGTACGCCTGCACCAGCACCATGTTGTCGACGATTTGCTGGATTACGCCGAGCGGCTCGATCGGGTCGTTGGCCGTCAGCGTGATCGCGGGCCGCGGGACCGCGGGCTCCGCAAGCTCGTTCTTGGTGCGCACCGTGCGCGCGCCGCGCTCGGCGCCGTCGTCGTCAGACTCGTCGTCGACTTGCATGAGCAGCCGGGCTGTCTCTTCGATGCCGAGCAACTCGCCGTCTTCATCGTCGTCTTCGTCGGAGCTATCGGAGCTGCTGGAGTCCGATGAGGACTCGTACGGCGACGAATCGACCTCCCATTCGGCTTCGCCTGTGGCCCCAGCTTCGCCTGCGTCTGCGGTGGTCGGGGCGGTAACCTCCATGGCGGTGTCGCCGTTCTGAGTAGCGTCGCCGGTTTGAGCCGTGTCGGTAAGAAGAAGCGGGGCTGTAGAGGTGTTGTTGACAACGGGAGGAGGCGTATCGGAAACGTCAGTGTCGGCCTGTGCAACGGATTGCGTCGCGGTCGTAGTAGGGGGAAGAGGAGTCGTGAGAGTCGCGGGGAGAGAAGCCGCGGTAGTAGTGTCGGCCTGTTCGTCTAGGGCGGCCAACGCGGCCTCCAGAGCATCAGTAAGCTCCGGGGCGGCACCCGAAGGCAACCCGTTCGACACATGTGCGCCATCGTGGGTATCCTGCATCTCAACCTCACCCGAGTCACTGGCAGCCTCGGTGCGAGAGGAACCCTCAACAGGATCCGGCTGGGGAACTTGAGCAATCAAGATGTTCAACTCAGCGGCGTCAGTTCCAGTCATGTCAACAGCAACGTCGGTGTCCTCCATTTTAATGTCTCCAACCTGCAGAGTGCCTGGCTCAGTGGCCTGAGGAAGGCCCTGAGCAGGGACGTCTGAGGAAGACATTTGCGGCTTTCTTTACAGATGATCAATTCGGTCTCAGTGAAGGGAATGGTAAAAGTTCATGTGATAAAAAGTGAGGTGAAATATGAGGAGAAAGAAACACAGGAGATATCGTGGAGAATTATGGAAGAAGAAGCAATAGGTTTGCTGCTCGTGAGTGAAGAATAGAAGTCAAGGAAAATATTAAGATAGTGAAGGAAGCAAAAAAAAAAAAAAAAAAGGAGATAAGATTGTAGATAAGGTCATATCAAGATAAGATAAGGAATTCCAGTAAATCCACATCAATTGCTTTCATGTGATTCTGTTCCACGCACTTAATAATTTCGGGGTGGGAATGAGGCATCTAGAAAGCCATTGGACACTCAAACCTTATTAGACAGGTCAAATGTGAATCTAGTCTTAAAGTTAGGGTTGTGGAAACTGTCTATTACGAGGACGATGATGCAAAAGCAGATATTCTTTCCCCCCCCTAGATCACGACTTCAGTCTTATGTCTGATGCCCCAAGTTTCTTTTCGTTCTAAAGAGAGCATACCGAACCCTAACCCTAGTATCCAATGCTGACCCATGTACAGCTTTCTCCCCCAGTTTTCCCGGGGTTCAACATCCCACTTTTTCCCCCAACAGCTTTTAACACTTCAGCTTCAGCTTCAGCTCCCCCAAAACTTCAGCTTTTCCTCACCCACACGCACATCAATCATTCAGGGGAAAAAGAGGCTGACAAAGGGAGGTTAATAATCTTACATGTGTAGCCTCATTGACACTATATTTTGTTTTCTTTCTCTTCCCTAATTCCTCATTTCTATGTCCGTCCTGTTTATAAGACTTCATTGAACCCTTGCCGTTGTGAGACATTCATTCCCTCCTAACATCTGGTGTGTCCTAAGCATACCATACAAAGAGAGACTTGAAAACGATGCCTCCTAAAAAAACTGGTAGCAGTGCCGCCAAAGCTGCGGCTGCGGCTCCTTCTCCGGCGCCGGCGAAGGCGGCATTTACCCATCCCGACGCGAGCCATGCGAAGCGGAAGTAAGTCCCCGAAGCGCGCTTGATGGCGTTTGTCCCGGCTAGAATCGCCGATCCGAGTCCGGGCGACGTGACCTCATCCCACTGCGATCTAGATAACTGACGGACCGACTCCTCCTGCAGAAAACCTTCGCGATTCCCCATCGAACCCAAGACGGCCTTCTACTGGTTCTTCGGCGCGAACCTGATCTCGGCGCTCTTCTCGCCCATCAACGACTGCGACGAGACCTACAACTACTGGGAGCCGACGCACTACCTCTCGCATGGCTACGGCCTGCAGACGTGGGAGTACTCGCCCGAGTACGGCCTGCGGAGCTGGACCTACATTGCCGTCCACGCTCTGGTGGCCAACCTCCGCCGCCTGCTCCCGCGCCCCAACAAGGTCAGCGAGTTCTACTTCCTGCGCTACTTCTTTGCGCTGGTGTGCGCCCTGTGCCAGACGGTGCTGTTCCGAAACCTCAGCCTAACGCTGAACGGCCGCGTGTCGATGCTGTACCTGATCATTGCTATCACCAGCCCCGGCTTCTTCCATGCCAGCACGGCCTACCTGCCGTCGACTTTTGCCATGTACACGAGCATTCTCGGAACCGCCGCCTTTCTCAACTGGGCTGGTGGTGTGCGCACCTCGCTGGGCCTCTATGCCTTCTGGTTTGGTGCCGTGTTCGGATGGCCGTTTGCTGGAGCTCTGTGCCTGCCATTCCTTGCTGAGGATTTCCTCCTGGGCTGGCTGGGAGGCACCGAGAGCTTCTTCCAGTCGTTTATCCGCATTGGCCGTGGTATTGTGGCTGCCCTCCTCATGGTGGTAAGTTATTTGTCGATCTTATCTCCGCCATCTGTATACAAAATAACAGACTCAACAGCTAACCCACGCTCTCCCCCCATAGTTCTTCGACAGTTGCTTGAATACCTTCTTCTACCGCAAGATCATCGCCGTCACCTGGAACATTGTCGAGTACAACATCCTCTCAAAGTCCGGCGGTCCCAACCTCTACGGAACCGAGCCGTGGACCTTTTACTTCCGCAATCTGGCTCTGAACTTCAACATCTGGTTTGTGCTGGCCCTGTTGTCTCTCCCGCTGTTTATCCTGCAGAAGATTTTCGTCCGGTCCTCTATTGGAGTCCAGTCGGGCCTGCGCACCCTTGTGTTCCTGTCTCCCTTCTATATGTGGCTGGCTATCTTCTCCAAGCAGCCTCACAAAGAGGAACGCTTCATGTACCCGATGTACCCGTTCCTGGTTCTCAACGCCGCCATTGCGTCGCATATTCTCCTGTACGCGATGGGGTCCACAAAGCCCGGCGCGCTCGTGGCCAAGATTCCCGGCAAGCTCAAGTTGCTCGTTGCCACGGGTGTGCTGCTGGCTAGTGTGATTATCAGCTCGGCCCGCATTTACGGTGTGTACGAGGCGTACTCGGCCCCGATGAAGCTGTACTCGCCCCTGAACGAGGGCGTCGACGGCAGCACTCCGCTCGGCGGCCGCGGCGACTTTGTGTGCTACGGCAAGGACTGGTACCGCTTCCCGACATCGTTCTTCCTCCCGCGGGACATGCACGCCAAGTTTGTGCGCTCCGAGTTCCACGGCCTGCTCCCGGGCGAGTTCAACGAGGCGAAGTACGGCGTGGGCTTCTGGGGCGGCACGTGGACGCCGACCAGCGGGCTGAACGACCGCAACGAAGAGGACCCCAGCAAGTACCTGTCGTCGACGTCGCAGTGCAAGTTCCTGGTCGACTCGCGCTTCCCCAACCGTGGCCCGGGCACTCCGGTCCCCACCACGGAGCTGGAGCCCGACTACGCGGCCGATACCGATACCTGGCAGAAGATCAAGTGCGTGCCGTTCCTCGACACCGCGGCCACGCACCCCATTGCCCGCGCCCTGTGGGTCCCTGATCTTCCGTTTGTGCCGGAGGAGTACCGGCGGAAGTGGGGATACCACTGCTTGCTTCAGCGCAAGAAGTAGCCTTATCTCTCCTCCTCAAAGTGTCCTTCTGGCACACTACAATACTTTCAGTACGGATAGAAAAAAAACCACATAAGATAGAAAGGTGTTCTGCCTAAAAAACAGATATCTGTCACTCTGATGATGGATGATGAATGGGATAAACCGGTCCTGGCGTTTCTTGTATTTCCTTTTAATATTCTTTCCTATCTCTTTTTTTCTGTGTTTTCTGGCGGAGTCTGTCATTATCCTGGTGGGTTAGAGGGTGGGGTGTCTATGAAGTGAATCATTAAACATCCATTTGGTCCGTCTGGTTTGATTTTCTGCTTTCTGCTCTTTGTGGGATTGTGTATCTTGTGCTAGCTCATGGCCTAAGCCCTGTTACTACTCCTCGTGGGCTGTTAATGCCTTTGTGTGTGGGACATCTCGTTTAAAGACGTGATACCCTGGCCCCCTTAGGGTTACTCAGTAGCTCTCCCTCCCTCCCTCTCTCTCCTAACGATGTTCTACCTCTAGAGCCAAGAAAGGAGTGGTTGATCAGGGCATTGAAGCTATATATCACACCTCTAAGTGGATTATGGCCTGGGTTCCGTTCATGTTGATACTAGCTGCTCTATACGTCTAACTCTACCTCCTGGTGAGTCCTTTTATCCTCAACGTCCTCCATATGCTGCCTCTTTTTGTCTTCTGAGATAACTTGTACTTACTAGGACATCTAGATGAGTTCAACTCTTTATCTCGTCATGATGTAGCTAAAAAATCTTGCCCTAATCTCACCCTTCTTCTATTCTTTCTCCCATCCTTAAACCTTTCCTTCTTTTTCCTCCTTTCAACCCTCATCACCACACTTTCTTCCCTCACCATCTTTACTAACCACCACCATCTTTATCATAAGGTAGTATCACTCTTTCTGTATGTTCATTTGATATCATCTCCATTCTTTTCCCTTTCCCTTTCTTTGTCTTTCTTTTTCTTTCCTTTCTCTTTTATTTCCTTTTTAATGTTAGCATCTAACCCTAAAATCATCTCTTGTCATAGGATCATGGATATTCGTGACCGGTGGTCTGTGGGCACCCACCAGAACACCACGGAACGGATGTTCCGCGTCGATCCGGACGTCTACACGCAGAAGAAGTGTGTTCTCCTCACGGCAATGTGGACCGATGCTCTGAACATGTCTCATAAAGAGATTGGAACTTTTGTGGCGGAGTCGTGCCTGACTCCGGCCCAGATCCACACACTCGGCAATGGTGTGGAGAACGTGGTTAAGTGCAAGAGTTTGACTGAAAATGGCCTTTCAACCGTTCTGCACTATGAGTTCGTTAACGACATCCACGAGCCTGTTGATATCCGGGTGTACAACCCGGGCCTCACTGCCCAGCGAGAGCAGATTGTGGAGGACGAAGCCGTGATGTTCGATCTGATGAAGATGCATGACAAGGTGCCCGTTCCCGAATTCATTCTTGACGGCCCAATCATCCCTCTCGATGACGCGGAAACGGCCAAGCTTATTGGACCGTTTATACTGTATAAGACCATTGCTGGTGTTCCCCTGAGCGCCATCATGGCCAAGTATGTCGGCATCGAGAGAGAAGAGCCGCGGTACCCGGGAGAGCAACTTGATAGCGTGTTTGAAGATATTGCAGACATCACTCTGCGTATGTCCGACATCCGCTTTCCCACCGGTGGCCGCATTGCTCCGATCCCCGTTCTTCCGCCCGACGCCGACCCCGACGATCTTGACTTTGACACAGCGGGCAACCCGGATGTTGCCAGCCGCTTCGAGATTTTTGCCGGCCCTTACACTCTGAATCACAATAACCTGCTCAGCCTCGGAGACGTCCCCGCCAACCGGGTGATCAAGAAGGAGCCTATCGGCACAGTGGCCGAGTATTTCGATCATCTGGCCGACCTGCATGAGGCCCACCTGTCTGCCCAGCAGGGAATTGCCACCTCCGCAATGCACGCTGCCCGCATTTGGGTCATGAGAAAGGCTCTGCAGAACATTTGCGATAACCGCTTGGTCTCCTTTGGATGGGCCATGCAGGATCCCATGGGCCTGATGCCCCGCGCCAACGAGTTTGAAGTTCGCCGCTTCGTGCTCCAGGTCGACGCCATTGACCCAGAAAATATCATCGTCGACCCGAACACGCTGCGAGTGGTTGGCTTAGTTAACCTGGCTTTTGCCAATGCCGTCCCCGCGTGGTTCCTGTACCATCCTCCGAACTGGCTAGCGTTGCAATCGCCGAGCCTCTGGCTCCGAACTCGGGGGCTCGAAGAATTCAACCATGTCTTCGGAGTCATGTTGAAGCGCTACACCGAGGCCATGATCCACGTTGAAAATGATGACGAACACGCGGAGAAGCGGTTCCAGCCTGTGCTTCGCACCGTGACGCAGGAGCCGATTTCTAACCAGATTGTCCGCTCGTGGCGCGGAATTGACACTCGGCGGTACAACCGTGCGCTGGGCCTGTTCTGGACCAAGCTGGCGCTGACCGACAGCTTCGGGGTTGACGTTTTCATGGCCATCTCTCGGCGTGCTTCTTTGAATCCCATCTCGCCCTCAATTGGAACCGACAGAGAGACCCAGGCCATGATTATACTGATTGTTGCCCAGAAGGCTCAGCACTTCCGCAACCAGTTTCGGGGCGGCCAGACCATTTGGACGGACGAGACCGATGGATCCCTGTACGCGACGGTCAAGCTTGATAATAGCCGTTCCACGGTAACTCGTCTGACAATTCGCCCTGGGCCGGAGCTGCACGAGATGGTTTCCATAAGTTGGGAGGAGCCCGTGTTCAACCGTCGTCAGTGGACTGTCAATGAGGTCCTGTTTTCCTTTGGCCTGCTGAATGTCCGCTTTCCCCTGGACCCTGCGATTGAGGCCGAGTCAGAAGACGATACTCTGAGCAGCAGTGAGTAAGGGGACGACCAAGTTTGGGATACAGACTGCCCGTCTGATTGTGTTCCTGGTGTTCTCACCAGGACTAGGGCCACTGCCTGGTTACGCAGGCGCCATTGGTGATTGGTATGGAGATGTGTATATCACACCACAAGTTTGTAAGATTGCAGGAAGATTCACTGAGCGAGATTGAGCGCAAAAAAACATTTTGCCATGCCATGGTTGGAGATGACCCCCAAAGGCGGAGGAGGATGCGGGTCGGATTGCTTAGGTATTACTACTATTAGGCTCCTGTTAATTCCAACACATGACATTGAACTTGATGCTTCCATCTTTAATTCCGTGACACCCACTTGATCGGACCAACCCAGCCGATGAAGCCCAAAATAGGGCTGTGATAGTCGTCGGAATCTAGGGTCTAACCCCAACCCTAACTTACGCATCAGCAGTCGCGCCGTTATAGAAGTGAATCTGCAAACAAAAGAGCGTTAGTGAGGGCAACCAAGCAAAACGAGGCAAAGCAAAAACTTACTGTATGGTCAGAGCAGCCTTCCGGGGTCATGTATGCATACGCGCCGGTGTTAATAAACAAGTCGCCATCACCGCACACGAGCCACGCAGCAAGGTTCTGGCGCTGCACTCCGGGGGCGGACCAGGTCACCGCGTCGCCGCTGAACACAAACGTGCCGAACGGGTTCTCGGTGGTGTTGAACCAGGTGGCCAGCTTGCGCTGGGTGAGGTCGTCGGGGTGCTCGACGTGCATGTACAGCGGCAGCGAGGCGTTGCCGCCGCCCTGGCTGACCAGCTGGCCGTCGACCACGTTGTACTGGCCGGCCGAGGCGGGCGGGCCGAGCACTGCGGTGTCGGGGATGTTCTGCGGTGCGGTCTGCAGGTACCAGTGGAAGTGCGGCGCGGTCACAGCCCGGATCCAGAGCGAGTCGGCGCGCAGCGTGCTGGGCGTCGGCACGCTGGTGAACTGGCGGCGGGCGTGGGCGTCGGCGTTCCGGCGGGCGACTGCAGCAGCGCCAGCCTCGACAGCTACAGCGAGGGCCCGCCGGGCCTCGCGGCTGCGGCTGCGGCGGCGGCGGCGCGCCTCGATCTCCTCGGGCGGCATCTGCGACTTCTTCTTGCGCTCAGGCGGCGGCGACGGCGCCGCCGTCTGCACGGGCGAGTCGGGCACCAGCGACTCGGTGATGGCGAACTCGGGCGGCGGCGGCGCCGGGTCGACCACCTGCGTGGGGGCCGGCACGGCAGGGACTGCGCCGCCGGCTGCCGAGCTGCGGGTCGTCAGGTACGTGATGTGCGTGGTGGTCACCAGCACCGTGGTGCTGCCGCCCTCGGTCAGCGTCAGCGTGACCACTGTCTCGAAGGTGCGTGTTTCGATCGGCGAGTCGGGCGCCGCGGTCACGGCGGGACTGCCGCCTCCGCCACCGCCGCCGCTGTTGGGCCGTCCCGGGTTGGGGTCGACGAGCACGCCAGGGTTGGGCCGGCACTGGGAGTACCAACGGCTGCGAATAGGGGTTAGCTCTCCACTCTGAGTTTGACGTCTGTAACGTTTGAGGGGTTGCTGGTGACACTTACTCGCTGACATGGCAATAGTAATCCTCAGGGCACTGCGTTCCACCTTCGAAATCCAGCCCACCGCCTAGAAGACACATAGGTATCCGTGTTAGTAGCCCTAGCGCCAACCCTAACACTCCCCCTTTATCGTGATGCACTTACACTGCGCAAATGGCGGCTGCACCTGAGCCATCACAGCCGACACCGCAAGTGCCGCCGACAGAGCAACAGTTCTTAGAGCCATGGCTTTCCGATATGCTTTGTCTTTTCCGCCTGTGTAAAAAAGTGACCGATTCCGCCGTGAAAAAGAAAGCGTGAAAATACGGAAGAGGAGAGAAGCAGGAAACAGGAAGCAGAAAGAAAAAGCCGCAAGTAAACGACACCGGGCAGCAGAGTGGGCGGACACACATGTTCAATATATATGCATGTTTACAGTCTTGCGTCTCCTGGCAATTGAGCCAGACTCACGAAGAGTCCAGAGCGGGTGTCCAACACACAATTGCATCTTGGTGCTATATTCTGCGTGATACTTAGCTGTATATGTTACGCCTATATAGAAGTATCCACGCATTGAACGCTTTCAATCCGGATATCATCCACCACTAAAACCGCCACCGTCAGATAGTGTCTCTCTCTACTTGCACAATCAGATTCCGGCTCACGATCCGACGAGGCCAGCGGAATAGATGAATAGCGTCGGATGATGAGGGAGACGATCGTGCCTGGGCTACTCTCTGCTTCCTGGACCTTGTTGAAGCTTTTTGCAAGGCAAAGAAACGGCCACCAATCTGGTTGGGCAATATATTTTGCAATATACACAAGTGGGCGGGTCCCTTGCATGAAGCTAGAAGAGAGAAACCAGAAGCCCGTAAACCCAAGGCCCAATATATGTGACTTGTGCTTGCGTTTGCTTGTTCGATAATATATCCCCCAGCCGAGATTTCACCCTATATTATTGCTGTATATACAGTATACACGACAGCTCGTGTACCTATATACATACATATATATATATATATATATATATATAAAGGATATTTCCCCTCCTGGATGCACTATGCACGGCTCTCCCAGTTTGGGGAATGGGCCAGATCCGATTACAGCCTGATTTGGGCTGATGAAGGGAAGCTAGAGCTGCTCGCCATCAGCAGCAATGAGTCGATGGATTTTCAAAAAAAAAAAAAAGAAGAAGAAGACAAGCAAAGGAATGATGCGAGAAATCGTCAGCGCCAACGTAGGCGAGATACATGTTCCGCGACTAGTCTGAGAACAACCTGCTTCGGAGACGGGCGGAAGGAAAGTCAGAGACAACAGGCATTTGATACACAGTGGGAAACGGATGACACGGCCGGATAAGCAGGAGTACAGCAACGAGAGATTGGAGCAAAAGACGGTCTCGACCAGACAGCCCCATGAAGATAAAATCATGCCGGAGGACGGATAAATAGACCGGAGGCCCGGGAAACTCGGAGACCCTGCCTCCTGCGGTAAGGGTTAGCAGCTAGGGTTGAACCCCAAAGGAAAGAAAGCCGAGAAAGAGAGAGAGAAAAAGAGCCCGCAAACATGAATGCCATTTTTTTGTAGGAAAGTTCTGGTATACACCGGGCAGGGTGAGTTTTCAGGCCCGACAGAAATGAACGAGGAAAAAAATTCAAAGGAACAGGAAACAAGATTTCATACAGTTGGGACAGCCCCTGAAACGGGCTGGCACAGAGGTGTGGTTTTTTCTATACAGGACAGGATCGCATGATTTAAGAGCAAGGAAAAAAGTACAAAGTGAAGACAAATGAAAGAAGAGAGTTCATAATACTGATCGACGGGATAGGGAAGTTGATTCTGCTTCGTGCCGCGATGTTTTGAAAAGAGAAAGGGTGATGATGGCCATTGACGGACGGCCGGGTGCGGGAGGAGATGAGGGGGAGAGACTTCGGTATTGAAGGCGAAAAAGAAAAGTGGGATGACTTCTAGGTTCACGACCGCGTCGACTTCTCCGACTCCGCCTCCACCTTCCCAGCCTCGGCCGGCTTCTCCGCGGCAACGGGCGCAGCCGGAGCAGCAACCGGCTTCGGCGCCTTGCCCTCCTTGTGCCGCGCAACCTTCTCGCCCGCGTACCGCCACGACCGCGACCACCCGGCCGTCAGGAGCCCCTTCAAACTCTGCGTGGTGCTCGGCCACTGCACCGTCTCCTTCAGCACGCCGCGCATCGTCGACCGCAGCGCCGTCGGTTCGTCCTGCGCAATCCGCATCTCAAACTCGCCGCCCTGTTGCCGCCGGATGCCATCCGGGCCGTCGTCCGTCGTCGACTCCATCAGCTGCATGAAGTCGCGCCGCGTCATGCCGAATCGCTTTTGGTACTGGAAGTATAGCCGGGTGCGGAACGCCGACGGCAGCCGCCGCACCATGTTCGCCCGCCGCACTGGGTCCATGTCCTGCACCAGCGCGCGGTCCTCGTCGCTCTCCAGCCAGTCCCAGCTGTCCGAGTCCGAGCCCCGCATGCCGCCGCCCGGGTAGTCCACGTTGGGCAGCGTGCGGATCAGCGGCGCATACAGCCGGCGGAAGTTGAGCAAGTTGCTGTCGACAATGTTGGACACCTTGTTCTTGTTCTCGGCCGGGAGGGCCATGCGCGGGTCACCCACATAGCTGATGCCGGCAATGGTGGCAAAGAGATCGCGCTCGGTGAAGTTCTCGGGGAGCATTAGTAGCGCAGCGCGCGCGGCTGCCATTAGGTTCTGCTGGTTGGCCATGCGCACCGCCGCATTGTCGCGCAAGATCTTGACCGGCTTGTGCAACCGGCCAGCCAGGTACAGCGTGTCCCAGGTCGACAGGTCGGTGCACAGGTTGGAAATGCTCGTGACACCATACTTAATCAGCATGCCGTTGACAACCACGTACGGGTTGAAGTACACGCCGGCGCCAATCTTCTCTTGTACAGCGGTAACAAGGCCGGATCCAAAGCGCGCCAATCCCGAGTAGTGCTCGGGGTGCTGGCGCATGTTTAGCGAGTGCCAGTGCTGAGGGTGGGTGACTCCGAAAATAAAATCGATCATCTTGGGCGATCCCTTCTGCGTGCGGATAAGAGCTTCGGGGGCGCGCGGGTGCACAGCGCGGAATTCGGCCTCGGTGACGCTGCGGTTTACGTTGGACTGTGGGAACACTCCCGAGCCGTAGGCAAAGCAGTACATGATGGGCGCCTTGAACTGGCGGATCATGGCGGTCAGGACCTCGCGCAACTCATTGTTAATGACCATGTGCTGGTTGTACCCAAACGACCGCGCGGGAAGGTCGGCGAACGACTCCACATCAGTGTACTTGTAGTCTTCCCAGTCCTTCGCTGACGTGTTGGGCGGCAGCGAGTCAACAGCGCCGGGAGTAGAGGGGGAGCTGGAGCTGGCGCTTGCAGAAGTCAAGGGGGTGGCCGCCGAGGCCGTCGAGGCCGTCGACGATCTGGATACATGGGAGGAGATCGATGATGATGAAGATGATGATGGAGAAGGCTTCAAGGGATCCGTCGAGTAGTATCGGTATTGGGTTCGTCGCTCGATCGAGGTGAGGAACTTGCGGTCAAGGTGTAGACGAGATCTGTTCTGGACTCCGCTGCGGCGGCCAGCACCGGATATCTACAAACGCGCAAACCGAAACGGTTAGAAGTCCGCGAGCCGAAAAAAAAACAGGCAACTGCCAAGAAGCTTGCTCCAGCGCAACCGGAGACCGGATCTTACCAAAACACGGAGCGGCGCCATTTTTCCGGAAGAGAGAAAAACACGTCCCAGGCTCAAGTGCCAATGGGAGTTCGGTTGATAAAAATTATCGCGCAAAAATGCCTCCTTGTCCGCCTCTGGGGGGGGGGTTTGTTCGGCTTATCCCCGAAGCTAGGTGCGTTCGGCCCGAGGGAAGCTGGAGACGGCGGAAGTTCGCGGGAGCATGCAAAGAGACGAAATATCGGCGGAGGATCGATCGATGGATATCGAAGAGGATGACCGAGTCGAAAAACACGAGGAGTAAGGTAAAAGAGTACACGCCGCTGGAATGCCCGAACGCCGGAAGACCTCGCAAAAACGCAAGACCTGAGAGATATTGCTGGAGGTGGCTACCAAGTGGACAGAAACAGAACCAGGGTGAGGAAAAGAGGAAGGGAAAAAGGAAGAAGAGATTCTGGACCAGAAGAAGAATCAATTAGGCAGAGATATACAGAAACACATTAGGATCAATCCGTCAAGGAACAGGACTGGACTAAGAAACAAGATCTGCACACTTCAAGATGCTGGCCAAAAATTATCGTGAGATTTAACACCTCCACAATTGCTTCGGAAGTGGCAGGGGGAGGCAAATTCAAAGAAACAATGACGACACAATATAAGAAGCTTTTGATGAGCTAGGGTTTAAGTACAAGAAGTGTGTGAAAGGGAAATCCAAGAAAACCTCGCTCTTGGTCAATGAAGAAGTGGCTGAGTCTATAGGTGAGAAGAAAGAGGAATCATGAAAGAGAAAGAGTGTCTAGAGCCATCTCTCGAGCTCTCGAAGCTTAAGCAAATGAAGCAGGCCTTTGGACGGATTGGAGGGAAAAAAAGAAGGAAAAAACAAGCTGACTCAGCAAGGGCATAACCCTAAGCGGGTTTCTTTTAAAGGCTACGGATCTCGGACGCCGGTTCTGGCCGAGGGTAGGTGATTCTGATTCGTCGGTCTCCGGATAAGTCGTTCCGTCATGATACTATTTCACCGGCAGCACACCGCAGAATCCAAGAATGAAACAAGATATCACGAATCCGTGAGACATGATTTCATTTTCCTTTTTGTTTTTAATCACTGGACCAGGCAGATAGCCGAGTTAGGAATACGTCGATTTCGTTGGCCACCCCTGCCCTCTTCATGATCGCCACCTAATACCGAGCAAAAACAATACCTGAACGAGTAGGGTATACTGAAAAGAAATGCCGAGATGTTCCGAACCTCCTCCATCTCATCAACGGATACAACAACTATGATCGATTCTTTCCGTTAAGACTGATTTTGCAAACGAAAGAACAGCTCCAAGCGCTCCACGGGGAAAAAGACGCGATATTCTTGCTTTGCGAATCTGGGAGTAACTGACATAAACGGCAAAGAAACCACTAACATTGCAGAAGAATTGGAACTCAAACACTGAAGATGGTGTGCTCATGATGATAACCAAACTCGCAACACACTGAGAAACTCGGTGTTCAGCGATTGGATGGGTGGGGCGGGACAGGGAACTGGCCATGCACCGTTCTGAAGTTGCGCACCTGTGCTCCCGTCGACGCCCCAGAAGCCTGCATGATGGTGTTGCGTCGGGCAGCCGTGATCATCGAAGTCGGGTTGTATTGCGCCGGCACGTTGGCACTGACAGTATCCTTGGCGTCCTGGTAGCGGTCGAAGCAATCAGCGAGAATCTCGTCCACCGTCAAGCCGGCCTCAACCACGCCGGTATCTAGAATCTGCTTGAGATAGTCTTCAACCTTAATGAACTCGCTCCGGTCGAACCTGTACCGGTCCGGCAGTCCACTATTGTGCAGCAGCGCAAGGATTCCGGCTATGACCGTATTCGACGCTGCGAGCACGGTGATAGCCGTCCCATCAGTGAACGAAAGCGACCCCAGTGCCGTCAGCGAAGCACCGATGAACAGCTGCATCAGCATGCCGACCCATCGAATAATGCTGATTGAATGGTACATGTACCAGTACTTGAATCTCAGCGTCACCACGTCTTTGTACAGCCCGTCCGGCATGCCTCGCGGGGGCCACATCCAAGACTTGGGGTGGACCGGCCGTTGGTCTTCACCCGGCATGATACCGCCGATGCCGCGAGCCACCATGACCCACTCATCATTAGTGAGGAAGCGATGGGGGATATCGGGAGATTGGATGTGCACCAGCTCGTTATTCTGGCCTGGATCCGACTGCGCCCGAGGGGGCGGCGTTGGGGAGGTGCTAGGAACCGGAATCGTCACGGGCTCGGGAATGGTCTTTGCTGTATCAGCGCTGCCGGTAACACCTTCAGTCTCACTACCGAGAAGAGATGTGTGCAGAGTTTGGCGTGACGAGTGATAAATGGGATCCCGCCGAATGGAACCTTGATCTGGCGATGCCGAACGGATCACTGCGTCCGCAGCAAACGGCGGAGCCGAGGTTGCATGCTGCACTGGTTGAGCCAACCCATCGAGAACCGGATGGTACGATCGATGGGCAGGCTGCGGCTGAGGCTGAGGCGGCGGCGGCTGCTGCTGCTGAGGTGGTGCTGCGGTAGCTGGGGTTGGCTCCGGGCCCTGAGATGTTGTACCGGCCGGGTCTTGTCCACCAGCAGCCGGAGGCGGCGGTGAAGACATGGGTGCGAAGATATGCCGGCAAACGACTGGAAACCTGGCTCAGAAACATGTCAGCTTTAGGGTCTCTGTGGGCCTGTGTCTCTCTTTCGAAGCAAACTCACCACTATCGATTTCAGGCAAAACCCCAATTTTCACAGAATGGGTCTTGGTTGGAACGAGTGGCAATCAAAGATCAAGACGTGCCTCGAGCTCGAACACGAACACGCGAACGCGATGAGCCTGGGGGGTTTTTGTATTATTTCAATTTCGGAAATGGTCGATGATGGAAGAGGAAGAAAAACGAAGTGACTCAGGGAAGCGGAAAAAATCACTTTAGAAGGGTGGTAGGTTTCACGTGCAGGTCCTTGCAGAGATGCGGAAGGAGCCCACGAACCGATGTGCGAGTCGTACCTGCCGCGAACTTCTCTGAGACTGTGGCTTGCTCGCCGGTTTATCGCTTTTGTTGTGTGTTTCTGTGTCGCTCCTTCTTGTCGCTTATCCCCAGAGTCACAGATGTACAATGGCGCCACAAGAGCAACCGATGTGTGAACCCTGCCTACCACAGTTCTTGTTTTTTTCTTCTTGGTTTTTAGGAGTCGCTCCTTCCGTTTTCTCGCGCGCCAAGTATTGCCGGAGCCGAAGTTTATGGCAGGCAAAACCGGGGCAAGAGTCGGATGCTCCGTGTTTGGGGTCGCGCTTGGCAAACGACACTTCACCGCCAAAAAAAAAAAAGTGTGAGATGAGGCTCGGGCCAAAGATTGAGCGAAAATAAGACAAAACTGAACTTCCCGGGCTGCTCAAGTACGGATAAAGGAAGAAAAGAAAAAGTGAAATGGGAGGGCCTTTGAGAAAACAGAGTATGACACGTTTTATATCCGAGTCATCGTCTGTCCTTCTGCAACCGCAAACCCTCACACGACGCGCGCAAACAGTTTGTCTTTTGTTTCCGCCGAAAACTGGCGATCGTGGCCCCCTTTTTAGCGGAGGCTGGTGATCGTTGCGCCTGATGTCAGGATGTAGGACCTGACCTGAAGTGCTGACTGCGCCCGGCAACCAGGCAGCAAAAAGGGTGATGTTGGTCGTGATTTTCTGGGGGTTTCCAGATTTATTGTAAATCGCAGACGTTGGCCGTGTTGTTTGACCGGGTTATTGTCCTTTCCTCTCGCGCCCCGTTTACGTTAGAAGATCAAAGAGATAAACCACACCGTACAATTCGCTTCATCGGTGAGCGCGAGAAAAAAAAAAAAAAAAGTCAATGGCTGACATCTATCTTACAATCCCGGTTAAAAGTCTGACATTGCTGATATCATCTTTCCTCCTCATTTGCCAGAGAAAAGTTCCCCCCCTGCTCAGTGCTCACTGACCTGGTTGCCAGATTGCCATTTCATCTCACTTACAGACTAAGAAGGCCAACAGTCGCCGACCTGGCAATCTGGTGATAGCAGTGCCGCATTAGTGCCTTGCGGGTCCTGGCGCGTAGAGCACTACATACGTACAGTTTGGTTGACGGCTACATACAGCTGCTGACAGCTGGAATCCGGCTCGGGCACGGACCCACACCGGCCCGGTGTTGATGTTCGGGGTCGGAGCTTTGGTGGGACTATACCCCGGAGTCCTCTTCCGGGACGTGCTTCGCTGTGTCAGTTTATCGCTAAAGTCACACGTTCATAACGCCTAGGGCCCGATTTCGAGGTCAGATGCCGGCTTGGCCGCCGCGCCGGCCCCACTACGCCCCTCTCGGAAGACCGTGTTGAGCCTCCCGCACTCCGACCAATGCATGCACACTTCGGTATGTGGAGGGAATATGCCGGTCACGACAACCCCGGATATCCAAGTGGCGACTCCTCAACCCCGGACTCTGCTCCGATGGGAACAATGCCCCGTGGAGTCCCCGGAATACCTCTAGACCTCTCTCCATGCACCCACAAGGTCACACGCATGTGCAGCAGCCACTCAGGCATTTCTCACCCATACTGTCCTATGGGGAGAGTTAGTCTCTACACAAACTAGTCACGCCTCTTAATAAAAAACAAGGTTCTAATGTACAGTACCTATCTTGTCTGCATCTGTCCAGCGAAGCCGCACCGAGCCCAGAACCGAAAAAACTGGGCTGCGGCTCCAAGAAGCGGGAAGAAAATCGTGCAGCAAGACGGCCCTTTCTCTCTAGCAACCCCCAGCAACGCCGAGATGAGGCCTTTAGCGAAGTAGCAACTCTCTCCACATGGGCGGAGAACGGGTTATACAATTCCTGGATGCGGGGAGGTAGTGACGGGCTGGACGAGTTCTACACCCCCCTCCCCGCCCCCCTTCTCCACTTCTCATCTCGAGTACCAGGGCCCGCATGAGCTATGGAGCGATCAACTTTGGGGGACATGGTATGCGCGCGGACTCCATGGTCACTCTTTGATATCGGGATGCATAGGTGCTGCACGATGATGTCGGATCATGCCTTCAGCGCTCGAGGCTTTTCGTGACTGGGAAGCTTGCCCAGACACTACACACGGCGGAATTTCCAAGGACACATAAAAGAGACGCCGTCGCTAAGGCAACTCCACTCTTGTCTTTTCTTTCTTCACTTGAAACGTTGCGATGTCGGACACTCGCCTGTAAAGAGACGCCAGACTCCAACGGCTCTACGACGGAGGCTTGGGAAAGCCCTTCCTCTCAGGCCGGGTGACGCCGGTGCTAAGAGGTGCATGCACACGCAAATACATAGCTGGTCCCAGTCCCATTGAGAAGCTGGGCCTCACACAGGATTCCGGTAGTTTGGTGATATTAAGTGGCTTTCGATATGTCCCAAATTACGAGCGTCTGGATGGGATGGAGTGACATCACGCGTTCAAGGTAATATATCTGGCATGAGAGTTTGCATAGAGTTTGGGAAACGCCACGGTGTTGTGACTCGGATCGAACCGCCAGGGAGGGAGGTGCAAGTCCTCGGGTAGCACTCCAATAAGGAGAGATGGTGCGCTAGCTGCACGCAGTGAGACATCTTGAAGCGAAGAGAGCGTGGAAGTTGGGTGGCAAGAAACATACTAGTCGCTGGTGTGATCATGGCCGCTTGAACGAGTAATCCAGATGTGAGCACGGCATCTTGGCTGCAGTACCTGAGAGTGCCGGCATACCTCATTGTGAAGCCATGAGGCTCGATCCCGATATTGGATAGTTCAGTCACCATACCGAGGCAGTGGAAAGGCTCGTGGCTCTGGTGCCCTTAGTTACTTGCACCCGGCAAGAATGCAATGCCTATGCACGGTATATTATAGGGTCCTGAGTATAAATTTATCCAGGTCAAGGCAGGAAGGGATTGCTAAGACCATAGGTGAGGTCCGGTACAAAAGCACGTACGAACAGCACGCAAGTGATTCTCCCGATAGTGAATGCAGTCTTGGGTCGGTAGGGGGGCGTGAACTTAGCGAAAAGGCTGCCGGGTACCGGCTTGAGCCGCATAACAGACTCCAGATATAATGAGTCAGCTGAGAGGGCCACCATATCCACCCAGGCAGGTCTGAAGCTGCCGAAGTATGGCCACAGCTCCCAGGATCTCCGGTGCATTTTCATTTTTTCTGTCACTCGCGTTCTTGGGGGGACCACAATCGCTG
>LNGK01000008.1:5544672-5559796 GCA_001510575.1 Knoxdaviesia capensis | reverse complement strand
GAGCAAGCCCACATCAAAAAGCACATGCAATCCGCACTGAGGGTTTGTCTGTCTGTGAGTTCGAGTGGGTGGTGGTGGTGTTAGTCGTGCTCTCAGAATCCCGAGAGAGTGTGTTTGGAGAAGCTCGATCCCCCTGGTCAGGAAGCTAGAAACCGGTGCTCGCATGCCATCGCCGCAATGAGGCCGCGAGTGGGGAGCAGAGGTGACAATGGGAGACGGATACAAGGCATGGATGCGTTTTTTTAAAGATCTGGAAGAAAGTGCTTGAGCTTGGAATGCCAGCCTCGCTGGTGTTTTCGGTATCATTCCTCTCAAAGGTACGGTGCTCGCAGTAAGTCGGTCTCTCCCGAGTCCATTTACCAAGTAGTGACGGACAACAAACTCTCATGGCACGGAGTATCCCACAACCACGGTTTCCGGCCATTGCTGACTTGTTCACAGCAGCATATGTGCGCACGCACATGGAAAACCGCCGGGGTGGGCGAAATACTCGGCGAAATCTGGGACATCGGCTTCGGTATCTTTATTCTTCTCCTTGGGGGCGTGTAGGGGTGTCGACATAGAGTAGGCGTGTCTAAACAGCGGGGAACAACCAGTGAATAGAAATCCCATAGGATAACGGGAGACATGTCTCTTTTTTTGTGCCCTTTTCTTTTCCATGTGGCCTAATTAATGTCATTATTACTATTATTATTTCCCCAGTGGAGAGAAGAAAGAGGGGGGGGGGGTCCACCGGGACTGCGTTGTCTGGTCCAGAAGTACTCACTTATCTCTCCATCCATATCCCCAGGAATTCCCGGCGTTAAGTGAGCACTTGAGAAAATGTGGGTGAACCGTTTAAGTGCCCCCATAAAACCGCCGCACACACAAACCCTGCCTCCATGCAACAGCCGCGTTATGGCCGGGTCCCGCCAGGTTCGCAAAGAGACAAACTCTGGTCGTGAAAAGTTTTGGAAGAGGGTAATGGAGGGTCTAGATACGGGAGAGAGAGAGAGAGAGAACCTCCTTGGTTTACACAAGAAGTCGTCTACAATTCAGGTCGAGGAAACAAAAAGACGGCACTTGAGGCTCTGCTCATTTTGCATGTTCCGACCTTTTGTTTCTTCTTTTTTTATATTTTATATATTTTCTTTCTTATCCACCCATGCAGACAGCAAGTAAGAGCCCCGTCTGATCACCGGCAAAATTCACTCTTAGTCTGCTTGGAAAGTGCTGTCTGCTTTTGGTGTGTTTCCCCACACATGGCTTCGCCTATCAATTCGCTAACCCCAGTCAGCCCCGGGCCCCGGCCCCGGTCATCGGGGGGCCGAGACGGGCCCTTGTCGGAGACACGAGACCGCCGGATGTGGGCGGTAGCTATCTTACACGTGAGATTTCTCCTACTAGTTTGTATTTAGCAAATATTTCAAAAAACCAGTTGCCCAATAGTTCCTTACAGCAACGGGCGTTCACATCTAGCACTGGGGACGCGGTGAGATCTAGTCGCACCGAATACAACCCATGAGAGCCACCAACCGGTAAACACCATCACCATCCGTTCCCGCCAGCATCACCAGCACGTGATAGCTAGACAGGGTGGAGCTCCAAGTGCTATGACGTACGTAGGTAAGGGCCATCCTCCAACTTCTTCGGAAGTCGGGAAATGGCCGAGGCAGAGGCAGAGGCGGATACAACAGCAAGCACCCAGATGCAACAATCATGTGCAGAATGGCACATCTTGTCGAATATTAGCAGCATCTCTCCAGCTATCTTCACATATGCATCTCCAGATTGGCGGTTACTCGTACGTCTGCTCTTATATTGCCTACAGGGCCGTCTCCCCACACATATCAGGGTAAGGCCGAACCCCAAAAGCTAGCCAGCAACAAAATAGAATGGCAACCTAGGAAGGCAAAAATAAGCTCTCCATTAATCCTTTTGTGTTCCTGTGCTTCTCCAGTTCCCCAACTTCTCTCCACATTTTGCTCTTTTTGTCGGTCCCTCCGTATTGCCTCTCTCCACGCCGAAGGAGAGTCTCCAGACCCCGAAAGAAGAAACCTCGTATGCTTATCTTGCTCTGTTTTGTTCGCCTCCTCCGCATTAGGCCTGGGAATAACTACCACAGGAAGCGGGGAAAGGGGGCCCCCCAGGAACATGAAGTCGGGGAAGCCCAGTGTGATAGGCGATGTGGGCGGGCTCTGGGTGTTTGAAAAAAAAGAGAAAAAAAAAAAAGAGGACACACAAGGACACCGTGACAGGGCCGAAACATATAAGAAATTATTGTATGGGAGCCAAAAAATAAAGAGGATCATTCGGCCCGACCATCGCGCACGTAACCGGTACCCGAAAAAAAAAAGTGTAGTCGGATGGGGAAAGGAGACGGGCCCCAGAGTCAAAAGGAAAAGGAGCATTTCTGACTGATTATTTTTTTTTGCTGTTATTTCCTTGAAAATCAGAATGGCAGACGACATTTCGTGCTTGATTGGACATGGAGATCATGAAAGGCCTACGCCGGAGCGTTATTTGCACCGTCGCCGGCATCACGGGGCCAATGGTCTGCCTAGGGTCCACTCTCCGGTGAGAATAATCCCGATTGCTGCATTTCAACAGCTAAACACTGATATCAAAAAGGCCCGGCATGTACTTCGTTTGTAAGTTAGTCTATCAGTTACTCTCAAGTTAAGAGATGAGTTCCGGGAGTTAGGGTTAGGGTTGGTCTGTGTTAGTTCTCCCACGACAAACAGACTCAGCCGCCGTCTTCTGCGTCCTGTGAATAGACCTGGATCATGGACGCACAAGAGACAGCAACGGTGATATCTACGTGCGAGTATCGCACGACGGTCATGGCATGACACGTTTTCAAACCTCACCCGTGAACTTGACTAGCACCGTAGAACCTGAACAAAGGACAAAGGGTCGTACAGCCACGAGCCTTGCTCGTCCATGTTTGGCTCTCGTCGGACGCGGTTACGGGGAACAGAATACTGTAGGTTGGCTAGGCCGGGACCACATGATCGCTGGGGCACTCCGGGCGGTACAGTGTGGGTTTAGAAAAAATTGCAGCTGAATTCTTCTTTCTTTCGGGCTGTAATCAATAAGCACATAGCACAGCGGTTGACGTAGATGTATTTTTTCTTGGGGGACGTGGTACTCGGCCCACGGGCAAATGTCCGGTGAAATCTTGATGCAGAGACAGGGGTGGCGGATGGATGTCACGATGGCTGGTGCTGGCGTGCTGCGACGTCCTTGTACGAATACGTCTGCCATGCCATGAATCTCAACTGGAGAACACACAGGGCGCTTCAAAACTCGAGTTGAACTTGTCGTCTTTTACGTCTTGTTATCTATGTCTTGGCAGAGGTTTAATCTGCGGTTGCGCGACACACACAGGCCGAACTTAGGGTATAACCCAGGCGACGCCCGTTTCTCACCACACCACACCACACGATCTTCAGCATTTGCATCCTCTGCAATCAAGAAGCCAATATATTTCGGTGTTCATAAGCCCGCAGGAAATCCTCTCGTCCACCGGAGCTTATTAGAAAGCTAAAAGTGCTATAATATGTGCATCACTTCTTATTCTTCCCGCAAGTAATATCAATCGGGCATTTTCTCTTCCCCCCCTCCTCTTCCTCTTCTTTCGTTTGCACTCCCACCCAAGCACCCAAGTCCCAGATAAATTACGGCACATGCACATAGCCATGTCCGAAACATGGGCTCTGTGTGTTTGTGGTCGCCGTTTGTGAGATGAGCTTAGACCGCTTGTCCTGCTGTTTATGCGGGCTGCCAGAAAAGTCTGTCCTGAAGTCAGTACACACGGAGGGGGATCCTGAGATATCCCGTTGGTACAATCTTTTATCTTAGCCAGTAACTTGGTCAAGCCTCACGTTTCCTCCTTTGAAAGCCCCATAATCGGCTTTCCCGTGCCGCTTCTCGCGCATACATGTACCATTAAAATACGCCGAGCGGATCCGGCACATGTGTCCCACCACACGTGAATCCTCCGGGATGCTAAGAGTTATGCTTGCCCTTAACGTTTTTGGCTGAAAGACAAGTTTGCCGTCTTGCTTATAAGAGAGAAACAGAGAATGGAATTGGCAATGCCGGTTGGGTGATAATAATGATATTCAGTGCGAATGTCACTTTCAGCTGGCCCAACCGATAGATGCATTTGAACACTAACAAGTAGCAACTGGCCGGCTATCTTACAGAAGATAATTACCGTCGTCAGTAAAACAGTTCAATCAAGAAAAGGCGCAATAAAGTCTCAGTGTTTATTTTCAGCGCGGAACTTCTGCCACTGTTGCCTTCCTTCAACAGTGGATTCAGACTCACGAAGGCTCTTGATTGCACTTCTCGGTCTCACGTGGTCGTGTATTCCCGCTCAATACGAGCGACACTCGTCAGATATCCAGCAGGATCGAGTGGCAGTATCAAATGCGGCAGTATATGGCACTCTCACATGAGCACTATCACGTGCCATGTCATGCTCAGATCAGGTAATAAGCCTGCGGTATTTATCTAGGACTCCGCCTAGCTACACACCGCTAGTTAGATATATAGAAGAATTAATATATAATTAGATGCTATAGTTATAAGCCCGGATAGATTTTCTCTTATTTAAATACTCTACTCTTTCGAGATTTACATTAGTATCTAGAAACTTCCCGTTAACGATAAGTTATTAATTTTTTTTTACTTAAATATCTAACTTTTAAGTTATTTTATTTAGTTATCCTATTCTTAAATAATTACCTTATCTATACGCGATATCCTCTTACGTCCCTAACGCTCTATAGGCTACGCCTACCGTATCCTCTACGCTTCCAAAGCTCTTATCTTCTAATAAGTGGTTTCCGTAGATCGATACTATAGAAGCTTAGTTAGCCTAGCATAACGTCTAGTAATACGTTAACCCCGATAGGGACCCGAACGCGTACGCGCTAGCTATTAACCCTCCTATTACTCGTACGCGTAAGGAAGTATATAACTAGGCTATTACCGATTATCCTTACGTCGAAACGGAGTACGCGTCTAAGCTAGTATATTACGAATTTATTCGTAAGGTTATCTATAAAGGTCTCGAGTCCGATATTAGGCTCGCGTCTTCCTAAGTAAGCCCTAGTCTAACGTATATTATACTCTTAGATATAATACGCGTTTCGTTAACGGACCTTACGTACGCCGAGGCGTTCGATTCCCGTCCCTAGGGTATAGGCGACTATATCCTACGATATATACTCTCGTACCTTCGCGAAATATATAGTTAAAACGTAACCGAGGACGTACTAAGTATTTTTAATACTTATCGTACGGTCCTTACTATAGCTAGAACCGTTAGCGACCTAGTCTATTAGGTTAAGTCCTAGCGAGCGGTCCGAGCGCGTCTTTACGCGCTATATTTTTAGTTTATTCGAGACGGTTAGGTTATATTATAAGACCTAATCGATATTCTTAATAGTAGTATAGACCCGGAATTTAGTAAATATTTATCTAATAAATTTCCTATTCGCTAAGTTAAGCCTAATTTTAGTTTCGATAATATCTCTCGTACGCTTATCGTACGTCTTATAGATACTCGTACGAGCTCTAACGTCGCTATAGCTACTACTAGTTAGGCGGGTAGTTAGTAGCCGTTCCTAGCTACCTCTTCTACGCCGATTAAGTACTTCTACGTCCTAGGAGTAACTTATTTCTTTAATTTTCGATACTACTTCGCTTTCTATCGTATAATAAGCGAATACGTTATAGTAAAGACCCCTTTATATAAGCTTACCTCTACGGTCCGTCTTACTTTTAAGCGGTAGGAAGGCCTAGATATACTCTAAGTTATAAGTTATCGACTAGAACGCCTTATCCCTACTAAGTACTCGTCTAAGCCCTCTAAGTAGTAGAGTAATTCTAAGAGAGGTAATTCTTAAGGTCGCGGTAACTACTCGACCTCGTAGAGGGCTTCTACTTCTTCTTCTTTAACGAGCATAACGCTTACCTTACCCGTTCCCTCCTCTAATACCGTACTTAACGATAAGTATTAAGTAGGAGCCGTTATTTTTTAGCCCGCGCCTAAGTAAGCCGTAGTTTTATCTACTACTTATATAAGCGGTTAATCGCGTTTCTATAACTCTACTATCCTTAATAGTAGTTCTACGCTATACGTAGTTAACGACGTTAATCTCCTAACCGAAGTCGTTCGCGTAAAGCTAAGTAAGGCTATCTACGCTAGTCCTAGCTCTTTTCTAATCGTAGCTTAGGGTAAGCGCGTACTCGCTAGTTATTTTAAGCTTCCCTCTAGTAAGGTAACTAACTTATATTTAAATAAGGTTACTCTTATTAAGGGTTTTTATCTTAATATAATTAGTTAGAAGATATTTCGCGTAAACGGAGTATAGTATAACGGCTTTAACGATACGCTACGTACTACTCGCTTAGGGGTACCTACCGTTATTAAGGAGCTCCCCTCCGATAATAATCTACTCTATATAGAGAGAGTAGACGATATATTACTAGTAAGCGCTATCTATTATATATTACTCGCTAGTATTACTTATAATTTAGAGCCTTTACCGGTTTATCTCTTAGGCCGATATAAGAGTACGATTCCTTATAACGCGACCGCTACCGTTTAGTATTTACGTACTAGTTATATAGGTAAAACTACGCTTAAGTATATTCTTAAGTAAATTAACGTTAAGCTATCCGATAGCGCGCCGAAGCTTCTAGAGTATACTTTATATACTCTATCTAGCGCTATATAAGTAATTAACTATTTACTTACTATATATAAGGCTATAAGACCGTTTAAGCGCTTAAGCGTTAATCTTTTCTATCTACTTACTAGCGGTAGATATAATTAGGCGTAAATCTAGGTAGACGAATTTTTAGGGTTTATAGCAGTATTTCTTTAGGTATCGAAGACCGTACCCGAGTCTATCTCTAATACTAAGGCGTTCGTAATACGTATTAAGCGCTAGTTCGGTATTCCTATTATCTATATTTATATAGATAATAAAGCTAGAATAGTTAATAAGGAAGGTTTTACTTAATCTTTATAGTAAACGTTTACTAAAAATAATAGTATTATCCTTAAGTACTCTCTACCGCGTACTTACGAGCCTAACGGGCTCGCCAAGCGAGTAGGTTAACTTATCTTTAATAAATATATAAAAATACTCGCGGGTTCTTAACTACTAGGTAAACTCCTTAGCGAGACTATCTACGTTACTATATATCTATATAATATAACGCCGATTTAGCGTTACTCCTAGCGCTTACCGAATTAGATACTATCGTCTTAGCTCGTTACCTATAATGCCTTATATACTTCCTCTCCCTCGGAACGCTTTAAAGAGCGTATAGTATATCTCGCTAATAACTAGCGTAGCGTCTACGCGTACGGCTATAGAGCCTATCCTCTTTAGGCGCGCCGGGAACTTAGATAGGATCGCCGCTAGTATAAGGCTTCCCCTCGTACGTATATTAGCTATTTAGTTAGCTATATTATATATAATATCTTTTAAATCTAGATCCCCGTTCTTAATAAGGTTATTAGTACGCGTAATATCCGCTTTAACGAGCGCCTTTTCTACGATAAGACTACGCCTTAGGAAGAGTATTTACTAGCTAAAGCTCTTAAGCTCGCCCGAATTTTAGAGATCCCCGACCTCTACTCTTAAGCGGACTCCCTACCTTTCTTTAAATACATTAATAAGGGCGTCTAGTACTCCGAAAGACTTCCCGTACCGTTATTTAGTTAGATATTAGCTTCTTAGCTAGCTTTATCCGAGGCGGTTAACGACTAGACTACTACTTCTTAGCGTCTATCTACGCTAGAAGTAAACCTCTTATCGGGATAAGGCCCGTAGTACCCTTTTAACGCTATATACGCTACACGTTATAGTTTATCCCCCGGCCTCGTCTTCTATACCTTCAGGGGTATACGCCTCCTTAGTTAGGAACTCTATCGAGCGTGCCCCTAGCCTAGCGTCTTCTATAGGTACTATAATAATACCCTAATTTACGTAATCTATACCTTTAGTTATTTTAGAGCTCGAATACCCTCGTATATATACTCTATCGGAATCTCCTAATATAAGATTAGTCGCCGATATTAATTATATTAACGATATTATTACTTCGCTAGATATCGTTAGGGATTCCCTCGCTACCTAAGCGAATTCCTTAGCTACCGAGGAAAGGCCTACTAAGTCTCTAATACTCGTTTCTTTAGACTAAGCTCTTTCGGCGCCGGCGGCGGACGTAGATAAGTAGGCCTTACGGCCTAATTAGCGCTAGTCGTTACTACTAAGTAGTTAAA
This sequence comes from Knoxdaviesia capensis, assembly GCA_001510575.1. Classification (NCBI taxonomy): domain Eukaryota; kingdom Fungi; phylum Ascomycota; class Sordariomycetes; order Microascales; family Gondwanamycetaceae; genus Knoxdaviesia; species Knoxdaviesia capensis. The sequence goes on along the minus strand of LNGK01000008.1, from coordinate 5,551,503 downwards.
CCCTTTCTACTACTTTATCCGCTAAGCCTCCGATACTCGTTCCTTTAGAATAAACTCGCGTAGTATCGGTAGAGAACGCGCCCGAGCTCCCTACTCGGCGCTAGTTACTACCGCGAAATAGGCGTCCCCCTACTAAGTATATTAACCTAATAGCTATCGAAGCTACTAAGTTACTACTTAGTACGGAAGATCGCGCCTATATTTTCCCGCTTAAGGAATATAGCTTACTACCTTACTTAGATTTACGGGAGTTCTTTAAGCCGCTATACGCTTCCTTTACTATAGTAGCCTCTTTTAAAGTTCGCCCTCCGTATATTTACGCCCTAGAGCCTAAATCCTAACGTAGAATATTAGCTTATCCGTATAATAAAGAATTTCTCGAGGCTAGCTAGTCTAAGATAACCTCGCTAGAGAATAAAGGTACGTAGGAAGTAATCCCTTACCTAAGTAACTAGCGTATTATTCTAACTAAATAGGTCTAGAAGTATAAGCTCAACGAGGACGGTAAGATTACGCGTTTTAAAGCTCGATATATAATATAAGGTAACTAGTAAGAGGCGTCTATACTTAATACGTATATAACGATACTCGCTACGCGTTTACTTCGCTTATTCCTTACGCTCGCCGCTCTTTTTAACCTTAAGCTTCTATAGTTTAACGTTTCTAATACTTTTCTAAATACCTCTCTAGAGGATACCGGTTTAGAGATTTACGTTTAGCTACCGGAACCCCTCCGTAAGCGTTACCCTAGTTACGTCGCTCTCCTAAAGCGCGCCCTTTACGGCCTAAGCGAGTCCCTGATTCTTTAGTTCGATACGCTTTCTAAGGAATTTAAGTCTCTAGGCCTTATTCGCTTTACGTAGGATCCCTACTAGTAAATAAACTCGCGTAGGACTATTTATTTCCTTATCTATATAGACGATATCCTTATTAGTTATACTCTTAACTTACGGGACGAATACGAAGCTATACTCGAGTAGCTTTCCTTACGCTTTAATATACGTAGAGAGAAGTCCGCTACGTTCTTCTTAGGTATTCGTATAATCCGTAATAGAGCGATTCGGCGCCTCTAGCTATCTTATAACGCTTATATCGAGAAAATCGGACGTTATTTTAGTCTAGATACTAGCCGGGATCCTTACCCGTATCTTATATCCTACCTACCGTACCCTAGTAAGTCTTTATAGGCTTATACTAAGCTCTTTTTTAAGAAGGTCGGCTCGATTCTTTATACGGCTATTACTCTACGACTAGATATCGCGTTCGCGGCTTCCGACCTTACTTAGTTTACTTATAACCTAGGCCTAGAATATATAGCTACTACTAACTAGGTTATTCGATACCTATACGGTAAGCGTTTCTTCGCGATCTACTACTTTACTACTAACCTCGTAAGGGGTAAGTTACTTACTATCGATATCCTAGTCGAGTAGCTCTATAGTAAGATAAATCTCTCTATACTTATATATAGCGATACTTTATTTACTAACGTACTAGATACTAGATAGTTATCTAATAGCTTTCTAGTTACTATACTTAGTAGCTTTATTATATAGAAGGCCGCTAAATAGCTAACTGTTACTACGTTAATAACGGAAGCTAAGCTTCTAGCTCTAAGCCTAATAACCCGCGAGGGTATTATTTTTCGTCGCTTAATAAATTCTATTAGCGTTTATTTAACGTCTCTATTAACGGTAGGCTACGATAATATATAGACTATCCGCTTAGTTATAGATACCTCTTCTCGAGTAAATACTCGTCTACGGTACGTAGATATCTATAATATATAGATAAAGGAGAGGTACGGTAGAGGTAAAGGGCTCGTAAAGTACGTCTCTATATTAGAGATACCCGCGGACGGGCTTACTAAGGCTTTAAATCGATAAAAGTTTAAATATTTCTATACTCTTCTAAATTTATAGTCTATATACGAACGGGTCCGTAAGGATTAATACTAACTCTCTTAAGTTTTCCTCCTCTTTCGTCTATCCGCCTCGACGTTCCTCCTTCCCTTTCTTTATACTCTTAAAACGGAATATAATCTAAGATCTCTACGAACTAGCGCTTTAGGGAGTGCTAGTAGGGTTTACTAGATATAACCGGGTCTTCCGAGCTTTCGAGAGCCGCCGGTACCTTAGTACTATCCTTCTAAATATCTCGGCGCTATAGCTCGGCCTTACGGGAGTAGTCGAAGTCGTACTCGTAAATAGCGAGTAGCTCTTTAACCGCGTAGCTTAGCGAGACTACGTCGCCGCGCTTAGAGTATTTACCCTATAGCTTCGTAAGGAAGGCGCGTACTAGAGGTACGACGTATATCGGGCTACTCGTTCGCGGTTAGCGTCTCTCTCTATCGATCCCGTTTCCTTTCCGCTACCTCTCTAACTTACTAGGGCTCGTATTTCCTATTAGTACTATAACGGTAGTACCGTAAAGCTCTTACTTTAGTAGGTTTTATAAAGTATACGCCGCTACTCTTATAAGCCGTAGCGGACTTAATATAACGCCTATAAGGTATATACTCCTCGATAGTATAATAACCCGCGGGGGCTATCTCCTTCTTTAGCGGCTTATACTTCGATATATCGTATTCTCGAGAGGGATTTTCTTTCGTAATTTATTATCTTATAGAAGTTTTCGTTTAGATATCTTAATAGATAATAGGAATAGAAGAAGAGGTTAGATTCTTAGTCTATAGGTAGGAGATCGTATTTATATACTTCTCTCTTCCCCCCCCCCCCTTATTCTCTCCCTTTTCTTTTCCTTTATTCTATTCTAGCGGCGCGTACACTTACTAGTATACGCCCGTAGCCTCCTATACGCTCTCCGAGCTTTATTCTAGCTAGTCGCTATACTCCCTTCCGGGTAGTTAAACTACTTAGGTATTATATAGCTATATTTTTTTTTTTTCCTTTTATTCTTTATCTCCGATAATATTATATACTCTACTAAGTATAGATTAGACGCTTTTAGCCTAGCTATATTCTTTACTTTTATATATAGATAGCTTACTTACCTACTATTAGTATAGTCGCGGTACGTCCGTACTACCTATTAAGCCTTCGTATCCCTATTTAGTTACTTATCCCTAGCACTTCAGTACTATCTTCTTATATATCTACTTCGTTACCGTACGTAGATAGGGGTATGCGGCAGTATATAGCACTCTCACATAAGCACTATCACGTGCCATATCATGCTCAGATCAGGTGATAAGCCTACGGTGTTTATCTAGGACTCCGCCCAGCTACATACCGCTAGTTAGATACATAGAAGAATCAACACATAATTAGATGCCATATCAAAGGCCTCTTCTACATGTGGCACGCTTGTGGTGGTTGTTTTCTAAACTTGGGGCTTTTAGTGTTTTGTCTAAACTGCTCGAGGTTATTGGAGGGTCCGGTTTTTCCAGGCACTAGTATGGATTCGCACCAGCTCGCGCCACCACCCCAACCCTAAATCGACGATGTCTGGAAGAGGAGATTTTCTTCTTTTTGCATCTTCCACAAGTGTCAGGTGACTGCCGTCGAATCGAAACTCGCGTAACAAGAGGCGTGGTGTCTTGGCACTCCTCGAGTCAACGTGGTGGCAGCAAACTCTAATCGCTGATTTGCACACGTCGTCATCGTGACAAAAGCCTCCAGGTGGCCATGCGCAAAGGACCGCGAAACTGGGAAAGAGGATGTACCGCACAGTACAGTATGACCTTCTGCGCACCCACAACCCCGAGAGACGAGTGACCTGGTGAATATCCAGTGCCACCATAAGCTGAGAAACAGGTCACCCTATTGTGCACAGGAAACGCTAAACATACAACCATGGACTGGATGTCCGGTACAGTAAAACACAAACGACCCCTGTCTCTATCCGCCGTGGCCCGTTAGTATCCGTCCTTACCACCCATTCCACTCCGGCCGCAGGTGACCGGCTGGCCACTAGCCACACCGTCGGCGTGTTCGGCGGAGATGCGGCCAATCAGAGCGGGACAAGCTGGTCTGTTCCCCAAGGACAGAATATACGTACATTTCTGGGGTAAAAGAGGAAGAAAGAACCAAAGATGGAGGAACCCAACTTTCTGGATAAGACTGCGTGCCTGGGGAACCCAGATAAAACCCAAAATTGGGACACCACCCATTTAGCTTCTCTTGGTGTTTTCTTTTTCTACTTCGGCCGTTTTGTGGGGGATTGGTTCTTTGAACTTGGGGTTCCTTCCTTTGTCGTTGCTTAGCGAAGGTCTCTTTCGTCTAGATACCCCCATGATTACGCCGATGCAGATAAGGCGAGCCAGTTGAAACGAACGGGTGGAGATTATTGTGCGGGGTGGCATATCGTGGAGGGTATTTCGAGCCGAGGGCATGGAGAGAGAGAGAGATGTGCGCACATAAGAGAGCGAGAGAGGGAGACATGCAGTGTGGAGTCTGGAGCAAAGAGGAAACGAAAAGAAGAACCGAGTCTCTCGTAATCACGAAAATATAATCACAGGGAAAAATCTGAAAGCATTGAAATCAGGATTGCTTCACGATGCAACTCCCCAAAAAAAAGGAAGCAAGGATCCCCAATCCCCGCCCATCCCTCCCCCAAGCAAGCGCCAGATCGGACCCGCGAAGGTGCCGGACAACAGCCGAACACACTCCCCCTCGTCTGACCAATAGCGGCGGACCTGTCGAAATCTCTCCGGGGGGTGTGTGATGCATGGATTGGGATTTCAGAGGGAGTGTGGAGGAGTGTGGAGTGAGTGTGGAGGAGTGTGGAGTGAGTGAGTGTGGATGGATCTCGGCCGCATGGGGTTTTTCTCTCTCTTGACCATAATTTCCTCTATAATCCTCAGAACCCACACAGCAAGCCCTCACTGCGACTCTGATACACTTTGCTGCTACCCCCCGGGGAAAAGACAGGACAAACAAAGATATCCGGTGTTGACCCTTCGCCGTAACGTGACGGGACAAGCATCGAGGCTTGTGAATGCAACGCAACCCCGACTCTCTCTCTCCCCACAGATCATATGCTCGACACACCCATCCTGGAAAAGAAATATCGGTCCGGAGGAGGGAGGAGTAATCAACCAACGGCGGGATCCTCTTCGGCCTTTTTCTGTTTGGCGAGATTTCCCTGCTCGGGGGTTTTCTGGTGTATCTTCTTTGGTTTATCTTTTCTTTTTTTGAGCGGTCGGCTTCGAGGGGTTGTTCGGCCCTGTTTAAAGAGCAATCACTCATAGCCTTGCCCCCTCTCTTCTTCCTGCTCGGCAAACATCTGGACTCTATCACCTGGCTGGTGGTCCTTTACCCCCCCGGATCGGATGGAATGATACTAAGAATGCTATTGTACAGTAGGAGAGGCTGAAAAAAGGAATGAGTACTGGAGAGACACACAAGATAAGATTGGCAGAGACATCAATGCTCGATGGCGGGCCTGCTAGCTCCGATGCAAGAGGGAGCCAGACTTCCTCACAACAACCTCCACAAACCAAACTCCAAGCCCACCACCCGGCCCTCCTAATTGGCCCGATATGCAACCCAGAGTGAGTGTGCGTGTGCGTGTAAGTGTTTGGTGTGAGGCCTGCAGCATGCTATCATCGAGCTGCATCTGGCCCCATTGGTCTGGCCACCCACACAACCCAACCAGCCACCCCAAGACACGATCCGTTGATCATCACCCTCCCTGGATTTTTTTTCTTTCTTTGTTCCCGTCTGCTTGACGAGAGACGGACCGATCTCACCTCCAGGATGTGGTGGACCCTACTTTCATTCCCCGAACGTGCGCTGCCCATGCCTGCATGCAGCATGGCCATGGCCATGACATGGAGAAAATATCGGTCAGTGTGCACTGTATACCCCGCCAACGCACCGAGGGCCGCGAACTTGGCTGTTGATGCCTGAACGCAGGTGTTGGGAGATACTTCCTGCTCTGGAGATATGTCTGTTGCATAAGAGTCTTTCAACCCTGTTTCTATTTTCGTGTGTCTGTGTTCTCCTGTCTTGCTGCTGGTCAATGCATGTGACGCAAACACAAGAAAAGGCAGCGAAAAAAAGGGTTCGCTGCAGCACCAGCACCAGCACCAGCAGAAAAAGAAAAAGGCAAAAACCCCTTTCTGGGGGAGTACAAAGCGGACTCGAGCTCGGCTGGCGATGCCGGCCTGAGCGTTTCGCGAGTTACAACATGCCACCTCCCGACGCCAGGTGGGCGATGAAATGTGTCCAGCCTGGTTTTCTTTTTGTTCCTCTTTTTATGTTCACGTTCCACTGGATTGAACCAGCAAAAACGGCAGCAAAGACATACAGGGGCAGTTTTTATTCTTATTTCACAGACGGGCTTGTTGCGCTTTTTCCATGCATACACTACATACAGGCCGTGGCAAGGCAGACACGCTGATTGCAGTCGGTTATTGCATCTGTGTGTCAGCGTGTAAGTCTGCGTAAGTAACAGATTAGAATTCCTGTGTCACTCGCCTAGCTGGAGGGCTACATATCAATATCAAAAGGAAAAGGACGGTATGCAAGTTGCCGGACTCTGGCTGTTTTCCTTCTTCTGTTTTCGCTGATGTGAAATTCTCGCCGGGCGGGTGACCTGTATGTCGTTAACATTAACACAAAGAATCGTCGTCTAGTATTCCACGTTGATGAAACGCTAGCTGGGTGAGCTGCATGTGATTCCCTAGGGAAGAAAGAGAAGCGGGGAACATCCACGAGCTCATGAGACAGTCACTCCTTCGTTCTTCCCTTGCCTTCTCTTTTTTTCGCCGTTCAGAGGTTCGATGTGATGTTCTGGAAAAAAGGTTGATCGGCCTATATATCCCAGAATGGTGGCCAAAAGAGACGCCACGAGGATTCATCCCCC
>LNGK01000008.1:5527900-5544657 GCA_001510575.1 Knoxdaviesia capensis | reverse complement strand
TTCTTTTTTTTTTTTGTCTTTTCTTTCTGTTTTTCTTTCCATCGATTGTCCAGGTGATTATATCCCGTATTTTCTTTTCTTTTCCCACCCATTCGCCACACCCGCCCGGAAAGGTGAGCACTTCCCACAGGCGAAAAGTTTCTAGCTGCTGAGCCGCCCCGCATTACACATCCTTCTCGAAATCTAAGATAGGGCAGAACTAGCCAGTCCGAGTATAAGCGTAAGATAGAGAAGACGATCAGCAGCCGATTCCACGTATTTTTTCGCTTTTGTTTGACAGATAACTTACACACTAACACTCACAAATGATCTACACTCCCATGTCGAAGAGCAAACACCACATATGCCGAAAATCCCACCCAAAACTGATTCGGATAGTAATAAGTACACCGGCACTTCCATCACTCTTATATGCCAGTCTCTCCATATACTATACGTCAAACGGCCCAAGTGAAGGGCTTCTTCTTCCTCCTCCCCCCAAAGTCAAGAGAACTCTGATCATGCATTCTAAAGAGGAGGCGTCTGTATACATTGCGCCGGTATGACTGGACTATATGCCCATCTGAACTGTCACTTTTTGGCTGCGCAACACACCCAGCTTTACTAAGTCAGCCTCTCTCTCCGCCTGTTCTCTTTCCATCACCCCCTCGTTTTTCCCCCATTCGATCGTGTATTCGTAACAGCCCCCTTTCTCCCTCCCTCCTCTTTTTTTTCTTTTTTCTTTCCGGGTCACGAGGCACGAAAAACTACCAACCGACTCTCTGTCTCTTGTCTGCCCATCGCTCCTTCCAAACTGTGGTTCCTGCTCGTTCTGTTCTCGGTCGAATAGTCCACAATAGCTCCACCAGACGATCTTCCGACTGCGGTGGGCTGCTCGCTGGTCTCCTCCTTCCCGGCCTGACTTTGCTTCTTCTTTCTTCTCGGTTGCGTTTACGTAGCAGGTGCGGCCATCACCTACATGTACTGCTCCAGCATGTCGCACACCCTGTTCAGCCCGCCTGAATTAAGCCGTCTATTCGGGGTGTGCTTGGGTACATGAACACTGTTGATTTGCGACAGACTGCTGGGAGGGAGAGGTGCACGCGCATTAAAAGGTGGATGGATGCTACTGTAAGTTGTAGGAGGTGTGTAAGTAAAAGTAAGGTTGTATCCCATAGTCTGTCCATCCAGTGTTTCCTGACTCTCTGTTAAACACACCCCCCTTTCTCTACCCTCACTTTCAGGTCCAGGGTTACTCTACTATACTTTCTTTTCTACCATTTTCCTCCTGTTATTTCTTGTCATAGCTATCTTATTTTAGGGAAAGAGCTCTGCCCTTGTCCTCCCATGCACTCTTTAGGTACCTAGGTACATACAGGTAGGTCCTATCATATAGGTGCTTTCCAGCAATTCACAATCCCCCACAGCAGAATTCGCAAACCCCCGCCACTCGGCCAGATATTACAAGCCATCTTGTCTGGACTATAAAATCCATCACGACTTCCTCCTATTCCTCCCTCTTCGTTCTCTTTCATTCTTCCTTTTTCTCTCCCCTTCTTTGTGCGACTTCAACCATCTCTCCTCCCACCGCCTCTTTCTCGTCACTTACCCCATTTCAAATCCTTCTTCTTCCTTCTCCCCTCCCCATCGTCTATCCAGTGCTTCAGAGTTGCTACTGGGTTCTAGTTCTCTATTCTCGTCCCCTGCATCCTTCTCTTAAGAAAGCTACAAAAACCCTCCTCACCCGTCAACATGCCCGGTGGCGGTGTTATGCCTGTCGGCACGACCGATGTGGGCCGTATTGAGGCTCCGGTCACCGTCAAGGCGTACCTCATCTGCGCCTTTGCCGCCTTCGGTGGTATCTTCTTCGGTTATGACACTGGTTGGATGTCCGGTGTCCTGGGAATGCCCTACTTTATTGAGCTTTACACTGGTCACAAGTACGACTGGGATGCTGGTGCGCCGGCCGATGTCTCCAAGGCCGAATTCACCCTCCCGTCCAGCCAGAAGTCTCTGTTCACCTCCATCCTTTCTTGCGGTACCTTCTTCGGTGCTCTGATTGCCGGAGATCTTGCCGACTTCATCGGTCGTCGCCTTACCATCATCGCTGGCTGCGGTGTCTTCTGCGTTGGCTGTGTCATGCAGATTGCTTCCACCAACCAGGAGGTTCTCTTCGTGTTCGGTCGTCTGGTTGCCGGTCTGGGTGTGGGTTTTATCTCGGCCATCATCATTCTGTACATGTCCGAGATTGCTCCCCGCAAGGTCCGTGGTGCTCTCGTGTCCGGATACCAGTTCTGCATTACTATTGGTATTCTGCTCGCCAACTGTGTCGTCTACGCTACCCAGAAGCGCCAAGACTCTGCCTCGTACAGAATCCCCATTGGTGTCCAGTTTCTGTGGGCCATCATCCTGGCTGTTGGTCTCTTCCTTCTGCGTGAGTTTCCTCCTATACCCCCTTTGAACATACGTATTTCTTTCTGAGACGAAAACAAGAGTAACTAACAATGTCTCACTCCAACACCCTCTACAGCCGAGTCCCCCCGTTACCACGTCAAGAAGGGCAATATCGAGCTTGCCGCAAAGTGCCTCGCTACCGTTCGTGGCCAGCCGGTCGACTCGGACTACATCAAAGACGAACTTGCCGAGATCATTGCCAACCACGAGTACGAGACTCAGGTCATTCCCCAACACAGCTACATCGGCTCGTGGACTTCGTGCTTCAAGGGCTCGCTCTCCAAGCCCAACAGCAACCTTCGCCGCACTATTCTCGGAACCGGTATGCAGATGATGCAGCAGCTGACGGGTATCAACTTCATCTTCTACTTCGGCACCACCTTCTTCCAGCAGCTCGGCACCATCGACGATCCTTTCCTGATTTCCATGGTTACCACCCTCGTCAACGTCTGCTCCACTCCCATCTCGTTCTGGTCGATTGAGAAATTCGGCCGTCGTTTCCTGCTCATCTACGGTGCTGGTGGCATGATTGTCGCCCAGTTCATTGTTGGTATTCTTGGTGTGACTGAGGGCCGCGAGTCTGCCCACAACAACTCGGCCGTCAAGGCCATGATCAGCGTCATTTGCATCAACATCTTCTTCTTCGCCGTCACCTGGGGTCCCACTGCCTGGGTCATTGTCGGCGAGAGCTTCCCTCTCCCCATCCGTTCGCGCGGTGTTGGTATCGCGACCGCCTCCAACTGGTTCTGGAACACCATCATTGCTGTCATCACCCCCTATATGGTCGGAGATGGCCCCAACTCGGCCAACTTGGGCGCCAAGGTGTTCTTCGTGTGGGGCTCGCTCTGCTGCCTGTCGTTCACCTTTGCCTACTTCCTCGTTCCCGAGATGAAGGGTCTGTCGCTCGAGCAGATCGACCGCATGCTGGAGGAGACCACCCCCCGCAAGTCCGCCAAGTGGGTGCCCACCACCACCTTCGCTGCCGAGAAGGGCATGGCCTCCAAGGAGGCTGCCGTCGAGACCGTTGAGCAGAAGGGCCCCGAGTCCGTCTAGGCTAGCTCTCCTTTTCTCTTGTCGGCCGCTTGCATATCCGGTCCTGTGATGGGGATGTCTGGCTTTCCGAGTCAATATAGGCTGTGACTGAGTTTTTCAGTCTCGGGAGATTGCTTGTGTACCGACTAGAGGCGAGAGTGGCGGACGAACGTTGGTGACCTGCTGTCTCTACGTATTAAGCTTGTGCAACAGCGGTTCTCCTTTTTTTACTTTAGTTTTCTTTTCTATTAATACCTTTTTTTTCTTTCTCGTTTTTCATCATCCCGTTTTTGATTCATTCACGTCTACGAGTCTTATGAGATAACCCGGAGTTGGCAGGTTTGGAAACCTCATTTGTTCTAATTATTCCCATCCCTTTGCAAACACAAAAACAAAATCTCGCAAAGGGACCAGGCTCTGAAAAAAAAAAAAAAGATGGAGGAGGGTGGATGCAGCAATGAAGATAACCCCCTCTCCACCTTATCTTCTTCTACCCACCCTGAAGGGTTCACTCCTGTTTTTGCATCTATTGATGTTGTTGGGAGATAGTCAAATGAAAGGCTCAGTTCTACATATTGAAATTTTGGGTGGCTCTTGTTTGTGAAGTTGTGAGTCATGGCGATGGACTTTTGTAGATGCTGTTGCTGTAGTGTCTTTGCCCTTTCTTTCCACGTTTCTTTTCTTCTTTTCTTCTTCTCTCGCTCTCTCTTCTCAGACAATTGACTTCTCGAGTGTGCACGAAACGTCGTCGCGTGAGGTTGAAACAGAGCATTGGGCGGGGGGCAGGAATCGGAGGATTTTATGGCGCTTTGCCTGTTGTGGACTGGTGTGCGGGGCCTTGTTCCTGTCCGATTTTAGTCTTTGTTCTTCTTCCCTTCCCCGTTCTGTGGTTGGGCGGCTAAGATCTAGCATACAGTAATTGGGTTTTATTCTTGGCCTGGGCTGGGTAGTGGTGCAGGATTTCAGATTTTGTTCTTGTTCGTCGCTTGGATACCTTGACTGAAGGTGTGAAGTGCTGAGAGAAGACATCTGGAACTTGGGGAGATTTTAGCTCAGGGGAGCGATGGAGGGAGACCGGAATGCGAACTTGGTGCGATCTGTCTGGTCGGGCAGATTTGACGTCGCTTGGAGAAACGCGCCACTGGACACACAACTTCTCGGTATCCATGGATCAACTTCGCGTTGTCACTGGGCAGGGAGAAGCAACTAATGACCAAGCCAGGTGGATACCTGGACTCTATTTCTGCGAACACATGATATTTCCTCTCACACGTAGATGTTGTTAGCTGCGTGGATGAGTATGTCAAGGAAGGCCGCACGCTGGTATGTGAATTCGGGGCGTCCGGGCCCTGGGGAGATCCTGTATAGGTTTCCATACATATGGCTCCACATATAATCCGATATGGTCTAGTGGCTAGGATACCTCGCTCTCATGTCAGATCCGAGGTGGCCGGGGTTCAATTCCCCGTGTCGGAGTTTTCAAAATCTTTTTTTTTCCCTATCTTTTTCGCTCTATTTCTTAGCCCATGTGCTTCTTCACCCAAGGTAAAACGACACAGGTATCTCGAGCTCTTCATCCAATCCCAGCAATATATGTTGAATTGTAGGCTGAGTTACAATGATAGAGGACGTGCGAATGGTCCTCTTGAGTGGCGATTTTCAGCTTTCAGCTGCCGTCAAGCACACACCATATCTGATGCAACACCAACCAAGCCAGGAGCGAATTGGTTTTCTGTTTTCCATTTTCCCTTCTGGTTCCTCTCTGGTGCCTGAACAAGAGTCGGAAAAAGCAAACACACACGCAAAGCCCATGAACCATGCACCAGCAAACACCAGCAAACACCACCTGCATAAACCTCCGATCCGACCTTGGCGTTTGACAAAAGCTGGACCTATAGTGGAAAACCGAGAACCTCTGTTTTTCTGCATCTTCGGCGATTAGACGCAGTTTTTTGACAGATGCAGGAATAAAGAACCGAAAAACCCGGGAGATCATTGTTTCCAAATAGGTCGCTGGGCTGACGGGTGCATTACTGATTTCTTGGACCGTTTGACGATCTTTTTATTTTCTTTTCCTGTCGTTCCGTATCTTGTGGGCGCGCCTGCCTGGTCCCGGAGCTGTAAAGCCGATGATATTCTGCTGCCCATGTTGAACCTCGTAGGCGTATGCTGCTTTCTCTTCTCTTTTCTGTTGACTCCCATTTCCCCTGACACCCTCCTCCATGCACATGCACCCAGGAAAAGGGCCCCAACTGCGGTACATGCCACACACCCAACAATTTAAACATACTGGAAGAGGGGAACGGAAGCTCTTTTTAAAAGTTTATATCATATGATTCAAAAGAAAGAACCCCTTCTCCAGAAATCTCCAGAAGATCGGCTTTACTGCGGCACTGATAGATAGCACGGCTGGTCATTGCCGGGAAAGAAAAGGGGATTCTGGAGAGTGGGTCCGGAGCACAAGAAGCCGTGTGGGGAGGAACGATCGCCTGCCAAACGGCTGTGCTTGGTACGTACTGTAGACAAGGAAACTACTTACACTCATCTGCTTACAGGTCACCTGCATTTGGCTGCACGTTGCGGATGTGCAAACGGGTACCATATCCGTTAGGTGGTGATCATCTCGGCCAGCGTTTGCCAGGGTTTTTGCTAAGATCGACGTAGAGAAAAGACGATGAGCACGACAGACGCATTAACGCCGAAGCAAGCATGATAGATCACCTTCTCACACTCATGGCTCTATCGGGGGTTTCGTTCCTTTTGTTGCGGTGCAATCCAGATGTCTGTAGCATACGTACTCTAGGCAAGTACTAATCAGTGTTAGTTGAGAAGGTGCAAACGCCGACCCAGTTGCACGGGACGACTTGTAAAAGGGGCGTCCCACTAGTGGACACGTCAAACACGGGCGTCCCTCGTGGCTTCCGGGACTTGCAGTTGCCTTTTCTCTTGGTCTTGCTCTTGCCACTGGACCTTTTTTGATTGCTCCTTCTCTATTTGCTACACGCTGTCTCCCTGTCAGGCGGTTTGTAGCGGATGGGTCTTCCCCGTTTCGACACACGGTACGTGCCTTCCTATCTTTTGAAAGGAGAAGTAGTTGGGGTGATCGCTAGTCCTCAACAGGACGCCCCTTCTCGTTATATATCAATCGAGGAGTATCTTTCGCCAAATTCTACGTGGCCTGCTGATCAAAGCTGGCCACAGACGATGAGGTGATCGTACCATCATGAACACAAGGGATGACACCTTCCCGCTCTGTGTGTGTTTCCTTCCTTCCCTAGCTGCATAACAAGCTCCTTCCCTCCAACCCGGCCTCTATATAAACTCGATATATCCCGGCCATGTTTCCTCCTCCCCTGTCTGCAAACCTTAAACGCACAGATTTAGTCTTAGCGTGTGTTCGTGTTCTTTTATGTGTTTCATCTTGGGACGGCCAATGACATTTTCTCTTCCTTTTCATCCTTCTTCCTTACTGTTGGTGGCGGTTCTCGAGGAAAAGGAAACTCTGAATATCATCACTCTTCATATACTCTCCATCAACACCGCCGCCAGGGAAATTTGTTCATCTTTACTATCCTTACCTCATCGTCATGCTGCATGCAAGTGATCCTTGCGTTGATATATCTTTTGCCTCTTTCATTCCGAAATCCCAATCCTGCATGATGAATACCACCAATGTGGCACAGCATGCGGCGTACGGAAGATAAACGGCGCGACCACCCATGTCTGCCCATGTCTGGGTTGACACAAAAGTCCGGTCGGGTGAAGGTTCTGAACCTGTGCATCCATAGAACCGTTGTTGTTCCAGACTTGGAAGTCCATGCAAAGTTGCATCCGCCCAATCTACTGGACCTACTCCCGGAAGTAAGTCGGTCCCTCACTCTGGGCGGCACATTTGCCTCTCTATTTCGCCGTTCAGTCATGTCAATGCAACTGCTACGACGAAACCGATCAAAAAGGAACCACCGAGCATATGCCGGCCACCAAAGAGATTACCTGCGTGAAATTGCCAACAAGTGTTCTGGTGGTAATGTCCGGACACCCTGCACCCATCCGCTCTTGTCTGCCTCCACCATATTATGTCCAGCACTCTTTCCACCATTACTGTCACCACCATCATCTGTCCTCCTCGTGTATTTCCATCCAAAGAAACTCTACCCCCTGCCGAATAACAACACACTCCTCTTCTTTATACATGGCGATCCCAATCAGCCACGGCCCGGGTGACATTAGCTGAAACGACAGGTTCGGACATTGCATAGAAGAAAGAAAAAAATTATCCACTGGGCCGGGCTCCATCTGCTCGCTCGCCCGCTTAGCTTTCTTTTTTTGCTCTTCTGTTTCTCTAACTGTGGGCTTGTTTGGAGAGGCGAAATAGCCGGACGCACCTTTGCCCTATCACGTTCATCTCCCCATTCAAGTAAGTTAAGGAACGGCACTACACACCGACCGACCATTCATTTATACACAACATGCCTGCTTATACCACTCCATTTCTACTACATGCTATATGTTTCCTACTATACAGTTCCGTACTACTTTAAATATGCCGCCACTCCCTCTTCTTATTTCTTTCCCCCATCCCCCAAACCTTCCATGCAAAACATGCTATCCATATCTCCATCCGTGCTTCCCCTCATATTCTCAGAATGTGCTTCGACACCCATCTCATATCACTGGATTTACCTCCTCACTGCATACAAACACTCCTGCCACTATTCATTTCACTTCATTCATCGTGATATGAACGATCAAGTCACATATCCATATCTTCTGCCCGTGATGACAGTCCTCTTAATAACACGATAGCCCACGATTGAACCCAGCTTGCTCCGACATCCGACTTCATCACACCGCCCTATTCGTGGCTGCCATAAGTCACAGCTTGCCCCATCAACGACTGCTTTATCATCAACAGAGGGTCGACATGCTTCACATTTAGGGCCACCATCTATCTATCCTTGTTCTCCAGCCCCAGAGACTGGACAACTTCCTCCAGTTGTTGTGCATCCAACTTCTATCCATCGGCTTGGCGCGGTCGAGCGTGGATTCGACCCAGGTGATGGAAACTTTGGCCATCAGTGTCATCAAACGACGACTCGAATAACGACGGCGAACACCAGGCCGATGACCTTCACACCATGACAGCAGTTTTCGGCTGCCATTCCGATTGGGGATGATAACCTTCCGTCGACACCGGTCTCTCCTCATCTCGGTTCCGCAACGACGTCGGTGGCTGAAGTGTCATCATCCACAACCTAGCTCTACCCCGCCCCAGTGATCCATCCCAGGCCGTCCACAGAAACCTTTCAACTTCATCCAACTTGGCAAGGAAACGCATTTTAGAGCGACAACAAAGAAGCATCGGCCCGGCGTTTTCCCTCTGTTCTGTTCAAGCCGCTGTCGGGAATGCGGGCTAATCGAGATGAACAAGCCATTTGACGAACAGTTATTCCTGCCTCCCATAAAACGGTAAACCAGAGGAGGACCATCAACCACCACCAGCGGACGGAAGGAACAACTTCTCCATCCCACTCTCTTAGTCATTCCAGATTCTTCAGTACTCTCTCTCTCTCCTTGCTCTTGTGTTAACGCTGCTCGCTTTAAATCCTCACAGCTTTCACTCAGTATCGGGACCGCATCGACTCTACGACAACAAGGCACAATACCAGAATGTGACTATTATATAGCCAGCTGCCTTCATCCCATTACTGCGTCAAACCCTGGTCACATCTTCAAGAGCCGCCATGCCTTCGAACATTCACCAACTTCACCAGCCAGCGTTTCCATCGGTCTGATCTTGTTGAACCTACGCGACCTCACTCTTGAGGCCACGCAAGACACACTAGTACGACCGACACCACCTATATCTAAGATAAGTCAGTCAGACGTGAGTCAAATTTGCACACCCATCACTCCCAAGCATATCAAGTTTTATACACAACAACAGTCAGGGGTTTGGCAGCCCAACATAGGTTCAAAACTCACTTACAAACAACTAATCAAGAAACATCAAGACCTCAAATACAGGGAATGCAGATGATGAAGAGAAAAAAAAGAGAAAGTATATATATGAAGAGAGAAAAAGTCAAGATATATATGCCAAGCGAGGTATCCATCGCAAAGGGAAAAGAAAAAAAAAACAGAGACGAGATAAAAGAAAATTGAAAAAGGGGAAAAAGAAGCGGCCGTTACATAATACGTCGTGAACTTCGAAGAGGCTATAACAAGACAAGAAAATCAAAATGGGGGCAGACAGGCACAAGACGAACGAAACAGAAAAGAGCAAGATGAAAAAGTCCTCCCAACAAATAGTCAAACAGAAGAGAAAAGGGAAAAGAAATGCTCGCTTCTCGAACAGCAACGGAAAAGGGGGCAAGGGAATTACAACACGGCAAAGGAGAACCAACTGCCTGACGACGAACAGAACAAGTGGTGAGTCAAACCCAAGCCGAAACACAGGAATGAATCTCACACACAAGAAGGAAAAGAAAAAAGACGACACTCGCAGGTTCCTATGCATATTTCTCTGCTCTATGCGTCATCCCGAAGAAAAAAAAAGAAAGAAAAAAAAACGAACAAAATCAAAACGAAAAGGTTGAAGCCAATATATATGTGACAAGAGAACGAAGAAAAAAGCAGAATAACCTCCCAATAAAAGCTTCGAGTGAAAGCCTAGAGTTTGCACACATTACCGAAAAAAGCCAACAACAAGAGAGAAAACGAAATCCAAAAAATGGGGGAGAAATGAAGGGGGGAGATGGTGATCCCCCATGAAAAGCATGAGAACACAGAAAGACTAATGAAATGATATCAAAAAGGAGGGTGATGAGAACATGTGTTCCACCCGTGAAAGGTTCACTCGCCAACACGCACATATCGAAACATCCTCGAGAGCCGCTTCTTTCGAACGTCTCATCAACAAGAGACAGAGAGGGCATCTCATAATTCGACCGACGAGGGGTTGTTTTTGATTCGAGAAGTCCAGTCCGGCTGGCAATGTTGCAGAGGTTGAAAAATAGAAGGCGCACTCAAATTATTATCTGTCCAGAACGGAAGAAAAAAAAGAAGGTATTAAAAAGGGGGAAAGAGGAATAGGAAGAGGAAGAAAAGAAGGTCGAAAGGTCGATATAATGATTCATTCTCGGGTGCAATTGTTTCATTCGGCGTCGTTAGAGCAAGTTACTTCGGCGGCTGGGTCGTCTCCGGCTTCTCAATCAGCCCCTTGATATCGACACGGCTCGGTCCTCGATCGTCACGTTGCCAATCTGAAGGAGGCAGCTGGTGAGCCGACGGTGGTTGCTGGCCCAGCTGCGGAGCTTGCATGCCACCTCCACGGCTTGGTTGCTGCTGCTGTTGTTGTTGTTGACCGCGAATCGGGGGAAGCTGAATCTGGGGTTGTTGTCTCGGCAGCTCGCTTCGGGGAGTGTGATACGACGACGGTCCAACCGGGTAATCGGGCCGGCTCGGAGACGGCGAATACGACGACATCCCGGGACTCACTCCAGGACTTAGCCCGGGCAGTGCGGATTGTGACGACGGGTGGGGCGGCGGGGGTGGCGGGCCCTGCCGTGACGAGCCCGGAGGCGGAGGAGGATCGTATCTCGGTCTCGGCGCGCCAAACGTCGCCGATACTGGCGTGTTTTGCGCAAACTGCGGAGCGTGAGGAGGCAGGGGAGGGACATATGCCGCTTGTTGATGGTAGCCGTACCCAACATCTCTCGAGTGCGGGGATGGCGACGGGTATGGGAACCTCGACTGCAGGCTCAAAACCAGCACAACAAAGTAGATCGAGTCCTGCTTTGCTAGACTGTATCTAACGGGATATTGTCGTGTCTGTCCATCAGGGCATTGGAATGTTAGGCGGTCCTGACGGTCCAACGGAAACCGGGACAAATCATCCGCACTGAACCCCAAACTCTGGATGACTCGGTCGACCTGTTCATCGGCGAATATCGGAGGTAAGTAATGCGGCTCTTTGCTCTCCTGCTCATCCTTCAGGGTCTGGTATATCGATTTCACGCGCTCCCTTTCAGGGCTGACAATCACATCCATCAGTTTCCGGCCAGAGAGATTCGAAATTCCAATGGCATCAGCAAACGATGGCGACGCCTTTGCAATCGAGAGATCCTTGATTGTTAGATAGACAACGGGTTCCGGGGCTCGCGTAGATATCGACAACGGTGCCGCCTGTTGCGCTTGTGACACGCGCTCGCCATACCGCGGAGGAATCGATTCACTCGGTTGCGACTTGAGAACCCGAAATTGCTGGTTATTCCGGTGATGAGATTCGACATACCCCGGCGCCGGAGGTGGGGCTCCCGGATATTGCGCGAGAGGTCGTCGCATACCCGCATCTTGTGTGAGAGAAAACCGGAAATCCATCCGCGTCTCTCGATCGTCACGGAGACGCGGCCGCCCACGTTTCTTATGTTGCACATCGTGGCAAGTATCCTCCTTTCCGTTCATCATACACCGAGAGCAAGGTCGTTGATCTATACGAAAAGAAATTAGGAGTCAAAAGTCAGTACTGGTTTCCGATTTGGACATGTCGGTCACTACGCCATGACATGTTATGATTGTCCTCGTTGTTTCAAAACACCCAGACTAGGCACGCCCAGTGGAAGCCATCACCACCGCCGCAAACACAACGGAGAGGAGGTGAGCCACCCGAAACGCCGCGAACCAGAGCTTGGGATTATGTGACTCAGAGAGAGGCGCAACAAACGCCTGTTCAAGCCTTCATGGCGCAAACGCCTCGTGGCAGCCTCAGTCAAACCCAGTTTGTTCGTGGCATTCAAATGGCCACCAATTCTCTCCGTTAGTTCTTGGGAAATCACACTATGAATATTACTCACCATCACATCTAGATTTGGGGCCCAAAAGGTTTGTCTGTTAGCAAACATGTCTTCGAGGACTTCGCCCACTCCCCACATTGCAACCACCCATATTCATCACCACGGAAGCGGGAAATCTTGCATACCTCAAATGCGCCTTCTTACAAGGCACACACGCCGAAGCAACGTGACCCTTGGCCTTGCGACTTGGTCTCGGGGATTCGAAGGGGGGGACGTCGGGTTGTTGATGTGATCTCGCGGAAACAGCGTACGGTTGCGGGTGATAAGGTGCTGGCGCATGGCTGTGTTGTATGGGGCCAGACACATAGGCGTGGTGTGGCGAGTGCATCATCGGAGCACTCAATGGAGGCTGGCCGTACGAAGAATACGATCTTGACATGACGTTGTCGGGTCCGTAGTACCCCATTCTGTCTGTTTGTTCGGTGGGGTACGGCTGCTGCTGCTGCTGTTGGGTGGGAAGAGAAGATGAGGATGAAGAGTGCGGCGGAGGCGGCGGATGCGAGTGGTGGTGAGGAGAAGGATGAGATGGGTGAGGCGGCGGGTAAGGGCGGATCGAAGCGGAGGAAGAGGTGGTGGGCGCGAGAGGGGCTGCCGGAAGCAGACCTGAAGATTCCTCGGCTGGGTTATGGCTGGCTAACGATGGCTGGTGGTAGTGGCCGCGATAAGCATCCTCTTGCGAAACGTGGTGATATTGGCCTGGGAGCTGGCCGCGATCGCCGGTCTCTTGAGTTGGTAACCGCGGAGGAGGCGGAGACCCGGACATGGGCGGAGAGGGGTAGGGAGTTGAGTGCGCGGTCTCCCCTCGATGGTTTGGAGATTTCAGGTTGCGACTACTATTACTGTTGTTGCTGCTGAGGACATCCAAAGAGAAGGGTGGAAGATCCCAAGCTCCCCGGCGTTGGCCGAGATGATGAAACGACGTATCTCGAGTTGAGCTGATGAGGTGCATGGAGGAGTCCGGGCCCTATGCGCAAGGAGAGTGTGGAGTGGGTGAGGATGTGAGATTGCACTTTCGAGGCTCGATTTCTTTCTGGGGACAAGACCACACAATCAAGAACAGGGGGTTGTGTTTTTGATTGGGAGAGGGAGGTTCGATCTTTAGGTGAGGGGTGGGTCGCCTGTTATAGGGATTCTTATTCGGCGGGCAAGGTTGGCAGCGGAACTCTGGAGTTTTCGAAGCGTTCCCAAGTGAAAGGAAGACGGGAAAAGAAGAGCAAAAGTTGAACAAGACGAAAGAAAGCAACACTACACCCGCAATTAACCAGCACAGGGGACTAAAAAAAATTCAAAGACCGATGTTATGCTGCCGTGTCGCGAATAACTTATCCGGGCGGATGATGGTGGATTAAGAGGCACAAAAAAGATTCGAGGGGGAGAAAAGGAGGAGCCAAATGGAAAAGAAAGAAAGAAGCCAGAGAAGCCAGAAGGAGGCAAGAAGACAAAATCCGGACGGGGTTCCAGTCGTTCGCTTCCACCTAACTGACGGCGGTGCCTGGGTTGAAGCTCGTGGTTGTCGTCGTGCGCACGCGCGGTCGCAAATGCAGGCCCTAGCGACTAAGTGAACGAGGTCGATGTTCTCGCTGTCTCTCTCTCACAAGTCGATGATAGCTGCGATTCGATCTCTATACTGGTTCGCAACAAAAGCGAAAAGATTACCGGAACTGTTAATGACGAGAGAAGAGGCATTCGAGAGCCTTAGGCCGAGAAGAACCGCAGTCGATGAGAAGTTGGATCGCAAAGTCGCTAACCCCTGGTTCTGGTCGCAAACGTGGGTGCTGGCCAATGCATACACCCTGGTTAGATTCGACAACTGATGAATACACTACAAGGGGGAAAATGGCGGCCCCGAGGTTCTCGATGGGTTAAGACCGATGATTAAAGATGAATCCGAAGTTGCGAGCTGGCATCGGAGCCACCCGTTGAAAATCGCACTACCACAGAGGTGACTCGAAACATCAAGAGAACAAGCAACAACAACGGAAGAGAAAGCAGCTACTGATTAATTGAAGGGGAGTTGGTCAGCTTCCGGGCATGTTGCAAGACGTCACGCAGTTTGTTGTTTGGTAATTCTCGTCGAGTCGAGATGGCGCGGGGGAAATTCTAGGTGAGCCAGCGACCGACACTGAAATGACCGAGTACGGTGAGAAGCCAGCGGGAAGATCTTGGAAGACTGTGCAACCCAAGTCTTCAGAAGAATTGGCGTCGTTGCCTTTCGCGGTCCAAAGACGTCTGAGATGGCGTTTATGATTCTCAGTAGCACCGAAGCAGTGTTGTCGGTTCGGGAGAGTCCAAAAGACGTCGGGTCGTTGCAGCAGGCTAAGCCGCGGGAGGCTTGCGACGACGAGTGACTGAACTGATCAGTTCCAACGACGTAAAGCACGGTTGGTGGTGCTGCGTCTCTAAGATCCGAACAGTTGCGAGCGATTTTGATCAAGTCTTCCAGTCCAGGTTGGGTTTGAAGGCCGGTTGATATTTTTCGTCTTCCAAGTGGTGATGGGTGGTCCAGACCGGCACAGATGCGATTGATATTACAGCACACCACAACACAACAATCACATCACACTCACATATGAACACCGATATGGCGAGGTTTCCTTGTTTCGAAGCGGCGCAATCGTCACAGAAGAGGACACAAGTTGTTGTTGAAGAGCCGAGATATATCAAAACAGTCGACGGAAGAGCGAAAAGGAAGAGAAGTCTTCTCAACAAGGCGGCGTCAACAAGACGATATATTGGGATAATATGTCGACAGATATGGTGTGGAGGTGAAGACGACAGTAAGTGAGTTCGGAGGAGAGCGTGAGTTGGTTACCCAAAGATGGAGAAGGGGGGAAAAGGAGAGAAAGAGAGAAGTGTATGCGCGCGTGAATAAGGTGTGAGTGGAGGAGGGGAGAGAGGAGGATTAAGAATAAATAAATAGAGAATGAAGGTGACTTAAGTAAAGGTTTCTCCGTCGGAAAAAAAAACTAAGTTGAGGAAATAATGAGGCGAGGAGAGAAGTGTGTGGGAAGGTGTGGAGTGGAGGGAACAGAGCCAGGTTTTTTTTTTATTTAAAGAAATTAAAATAAAAAAATATAAAAGGTCTAGGAGGGAAGAGAACAAAAAAGAATAAAATGAAAATCTCAGGTGGGAACGATGGCCGTGGAAGGAGAAAGAAGAATTATGATTGGGAGAGGAGAATATGAAGAGAAGGAAGGAGAGGAGGTCAAGAGAAGATAAGAGAGAGAGGAACGAACGAACGATCGAGAAAGGGACAGAGACAAAAGAGAGGCGTGTGAAGATTGTTCGGAGGGGGAGTGAAGAGGACGAAGAGGAGGAGTGAGGTTGTTGACTGTCAGCTTTGTGAGAGAGGGTGACAGAAGACGAATGCTGGTATAAGAAGGTCTCTGAGAGGGGGGTGGATAGAAGAAGGGGAGCAGAAGAGAGTAAGGAAGGAAAGAGGAAGGGTGGGATTGGGAGAAGAAAGAGCGCGGGAAAAGAGAGGATGGAAGAGAAGGACGAAGTGTCAGTTTAGAGTTGGTCCTTGGTGGTAACCCATTAATCAATCAATCGACCAGCAAGCAGCAGCCCCAGAGAAAAGGAATAATGATAGCTGGGTGTGTGTGCATGTCATGTGCGTGTGTCTGTCTGTCCCTTCACCCCCGGTCGCCGAGTGGGAAAGAACGAAGCAGGACCCGAAGCGCAAAGACAGCAAGAGCAAACTGCCAAATAAAGTCCGGACAGAAAATATAATAATTAACGAGAAGGAGAATACTACCAATATTGTCAAGGATATGGGCCTGAGCAAGCTCTCTCACACAGGCAGACAGGAAAGAGAAGGCGCGGGACAGACAGACAGACAGACAGCAAGCCGGAGCTAGCTGCCAATACACACACACACTATCCACAACGCACGCGCTCACACTAAGAGGCACTGGGAAGGAACAAGGTGGCGGTGGTGTGGGAGTCTTTCCACGGAAAGGCAGGGAGGGAGTCTGGAAAATCTTCAAAGGTGTGTCTGAAGAAGGGGAAAGAGCCAAAAAAAAAAAAAAAAAAGTTGAAATAAATTGAAATAAGATACAAAACCTAATTATGTGTGTGATCGGGTGGCTCCCGGCTGGCTTCCTTGGACGACTTCCCAGAACTCACACTCTCTCTTCTCTCTCTCTTCGCCTTTTCTCTCTCCCCCGGCTTGTAGCTAAGTGTGGTGTAGCTTGGGGAAAGCTCCTTCTCTGCCGTCTTGGTTTGGGGGAGGGGGGTGTGGCCCTGCCCTGTTCGCAAGTTCCACCACCACCAGCTTACAAGCGTCAACCCCGTTGACACCACTCTCTCTCTCTCTCTCTCTCTCTCTCTCTCTTCTTCACATGTTCCCCCATAGTAGTACTGCTCAGAAATACAGTACGCAGCTCTGTAAAGTACCTCTGTACCTGATAGAATGGGGGGGAGGTAGGGAAAGAA